>OX638385.1:17078243-17423128 GCA_951813785.1 Criorhina ranunculi
ACAGTTAGTCGATCTCAGCACATGCTAACTGAATGGAATATTTTAAATGGAACCCCTCTTGTTCTTTTCTTTTCAGTACAACGCTCGTGATATTCCCCAGCATCACCATGCAGCGATTGTCGCTGCAGAGAACAATGGAAAGGCGAATTCGCCCAATGTGATCAACATCGATTTAGACACCGGTGAACAGCAACAACAGCAACAACAGCAACAACAGCAACAACAACAACAACAACAACAACAACAACAACAACAGCAGCAACAGCAGCGTGGTAGTGGTGGTGGTGGCCCGCCCAGCAATCGGCAGCCCCAGCCACAGGTTCTAACGAAGAACATCACCTTTGGCGAATTAACTGAATCGATTATAGCTAAGGATTATGGGCCAAATCCAATGCATCTGCGCCCGTACCTGGGCTATATGCAGGATCCGCAATCAATTGTGACCCCAGATCGTTGGAAGTATAACCGCCGCATGCAGCAAAAGGAAGCCGAGGTGGCTGCGGCAGCTGCTGCTGCTGTGGAACGCAGTAAAAATTCTTCATCGTCCGGTTCTTCCGGTGGCGGAAGGTCGACGACACCCGATGAGCGACAGATCATCAGAATGGCTCAACCGCCACTCAGTCCACGTAAATTCATCCACGAAATGATGCCACATGACGGCGGTCATTACTACTTGGCATCGGCCGGTGGTAATCCACACGATAGACGGATGCCTGGTGGAGGAATCGTCGGCGGTAGCCTTAATCACCAGTTTGACACCATCAAATACGTGAAGAATCGCATTGTAGAAGCGATGCGCACTGAGGACGAACGTCGTCCTGAAGACTTACACGCGGCAGCAGCAGCAGCAGCAGCTCATCACGCCAACGATCATCGACAATCCGCAGGCAGCGGTGGTCATAAGGATCAAGATGGTCTCATGGGTGGCAAGCAGACAGCGAACTATGAAGACGGCCGACGAAGTGGTAGCGGTCCACCACAGAACAATGACTCCCACCATCCATCTTCGTATCCCCAACCGCCGGTGACCACCTTCGCCACCGCAACATACACGTATCCCTTCAATGCGTTAAACGTTCATGGACCGCCACCGAGCTCGGCAGGCCTGGGACTACCAAAACTCCATTCAAATCCAAGCGGAGATCTAAGTGGCGCTGGTTTAAGCATGAGCGGTGTTAGCGGTGTCGGTGGTAGCAACCATCCACAGTCATCTCAGCAGTCATCGTCGGAACCCAAGCCGCTTCTCTCGGCACAGTACGAAGCACTAAGCGACGAGGAATAGTAGCGCCCTAAGCAGCAGCCCTCACGTATTCGCCACACATAGCTATACCACAGACATACACTAACGTAAATATTGGATTTATTTTCAAATATATTTTAATAGACATTTTTATTTCTTCTTTCGACTTGATTTATTTAAGTGGAACAAATGTGTATAAAAGAGATAAACAAATATTTTTATAAAAAGTTAAAAGAAAACATATTTAAAATTTATTTTCGGAAGTAGGACACGAAGAGTGGAGACGAAAGCAAAATGGCTCTGAATAACTACTTTTTTGTGTTCTAGTATGTTACATTTTTTGATTTAGAATCCACAACTTATAGCTTACAATCTACAAAAAAAAAGATTTCTTAAAACAGAATATGTATGTATTGCAGAAAAGCTCGAGAATTGCTTTAAAACGCGGCTCAATGGGAAAAGGTAGTGGGGAGCTGGACTAGAGTTGGTTGAATCATCAGATTACTGGAACGAAATTTTATTTGAAAAGTGAGTGTTGGTGAGCATGAACACATTAGAGACTTCATTTCATACTTTCATTTGAGATATTAACTACTTAAGAAAAGAGTCAATGTGTATTCGTGGAATCAATGAAAATTTGGAAGAGTTTACTTCAAGCACAAACCGCCTTTGGCTATTGTTTTATTATCATCGTGCATCGGTTTCTAGGATTTTTATTTGTGTAGAATCTGATTTTGAGCCATGTACAATCTCAAAACAAATGGAATTTTTAGCTTGTCCTGTCATCAAACGACAGTATACAGTCAAAACTCCCTTCTACAAATGGCAGATCGGTCTTTAGGGATTGAAAGAAAGTGATTTCTGGCACCCAATGACAGTTCATAGTTTAATCCATACTGGATCCATTTCAATTGATTTGTCGCAGTTACAGCGGAAGATGTCTATTATTACAAAAAATGATTTTAGGATTGATTGTCATTGTTTAAATTCGATTGTAATTTCTCAAATGAAACGTAACTGTGTAAGCTAAAATACTCCACTACCATTAGCGTAGTTGGCTGACTTCTGTTTATCAGTAAGCTCCGTTGTTAATATTTGCTATTCGTTATCATCGATTGATGATAGACTTCGTTAAAAATGGTTCAATTTCAGTCCACAGTTCTCAAGGCATTTACACAGATTGATTGGCAGGAAAGCATTTAAAGATATAACATACATTGTCATGAGTTATTGTAAGTTTGTTGAAGGAGCCTCGAACATCATATGGCCCTATTGCTGGATCACAACAGAATTTACTTGTGCTGTCTTCGAGTCGACTTTGAGACAACGGAATCAATTCTTGATATTAGATATATTACGGTTAAGAATAAGCAAATACTGCCAACCTAATCTACAGAAATAATCACGACTGTAGTGTAGTTTTGACGACTAAGACTAAGATTATTGGATTGTCTTCAAGAAAAATGTATGTGCAAACAACTTTGAGTAATAAAAGGCGATTCTGTCTAAATGGTCAATAGAAGTGTCCAACGTCAGTTTACCTTTTGAGTCAACAATTGGGAAATTTGTCTATTATTTCTGCGTCTGTGTTCTTTAAGTTGTTTGACGCAGTTGATTAAGAGCTGTTTAGAAAAATTCGGATGGCATTATGATTGAAAATAAGTCACAATTTTAGTAAGGGTACCGGTGTCGGTAGAGAATGCTTTAATTTTTAATCAGATAGATGATAGCTATGTTTAGAATATTGTCTTCACATCTTCCAAGTGTCTTAAGCTTATAACATGCCCAACGAAAGATAGCTTCAATCAACCTCTATCACCAGGTTTCGAAAACAAAAGAAAAAACTCCACAACTACATACAATGCTTTTCCAACAATGAACACAAAACAAAAAAGAGAAAACAGAAAAGAGCTGCAAAAAAATACAAAAACAAAAATATGTAAAATAAAGTAAATACAAAATAAATTAACCATAGATGGCGTACGTATGTATAAACAAAAATATTCATTACAAAAATAAGCAAAAGATTATATTAAACATAAGTTAAAATAAATAAAAAATACAAAAATACAAAAAAAAAAACAAAAACAACATGCATTAACAATTAAAATATTATATTTGTTGTATTTTTATTTCTTTAGTTAGTTTTTACTTTAAAAACAAAAAAGAAAATTAATTTTATGTGCACATGTAAAAAATAAATCAATAATTAATAATTAAAAAAAAAAAAAAAAAAAACAGACTTCTAATTTCTAAACAAACTAGGATACGTATGCATATATACACTTAATATAATGAAGCAAAAGAAATAAAATAAAATGAAAGCATAAAATTTAAATATATATATATATATATCTAAATAATATTTGTATAGTTATGTGAAGAAGAAGAAGAAGAATATCTCTTTTTAATTTTTAAGTTATATAGTTTTTTCCCCTTTTATATATATATATATATACATATATATTAATACGTATCTTTACTTATGAAATAAATAAATAAATGAAAAAAGTAAAATTTTTTTATAAGTGATCAGTTTTAGTTTAAAAATAATAATACAAAAATAAAAAGCTTTTAAAAAAAAGTCTAAATAAATTGAAAAACCAATTCTGTATAAATTAGTTATAACAATTTGAGTTTTCTTTTAGGTTTTTTTCCTTTTTTGGTTTTTTTTAATAAATGTAATACAATTGTTTTTTTTTTTAAGCTATACACAACATAATTTGCTTACACACATACACCATTGTAGTTATCGAAATGAAAATCAAGAGAAAGAGAGAAAAGAAAACAATTTTTTTTTTGTTTCAATGTTAAGTTTAATTATTACCTTTTCATTTTATTTAGTAAATATGATTCGTTTTTTCTTTTCTTGTCCTTGCATATATATTTATATAATACAAAACCTTTTTTTCTATTTTAACGTAAATAATAAAAGAAATTAAAAGTAAATTGTAACTTTTTTTTTTCTTCAACAAAAATTGATAAAACACAATATTTAAATGTACGCAAAAAGAAAAGAAGTAATTAATTTTAAATGAGGATAAAACAAACATGAAAATGTAACTGCAAAATATATATTAACAACTTACGCTATAAGAAATGCAGTATATATATATATATATATATAAATAATTATTATAATATTTTGTTTTTGAATTTAGTTAAGTTAGGATGTAATTAGGAATTTTTATTAAAATGAAAACATAACTGAAACAAAAAAAACCAACAACAAAAAAAAATTAATTAAACGATTAATAATTAATTCTTTATTTTTTAATTATTTTTAATGATAAATAATAATAAAAATATGAAATCTGCAAAATGAAAGAAATTATTAGAAAATAAATAAAAGAGAAAAAATTAAGTAAAGTGTGTGTTTTTTTTTACTTCCGACCTCCATAGGGGAAGTATTACAATCGGACAAAAAAAAGTTCCAGATTTGATCAGAGATTCACATTACGATACACTACAAAGCTTTTGCATCCATTTTCGAAGTGATATCTGTGTGTGCGTGTGCATGTGACAATATCTGGAGAACGGGACAACGTACGATCATGCGTTTTCTTTTGTTTTATTTGACAGTATGAAACTTAGACCTGATTAGATTTTGAGCAAAATCAGTCCAGCAGATGCTGAGATATTTGAAAAAATTCTTTTAAAAAAGGTGTGCTGGACAACAAGCACGTTGTGGTGTATTTTTGAAATAATTTCCGCTTTGACATAACGCAATATCAGGTGGGAAGTACAGGACTGGCCCCCCGTCAAATTTTTATACTTAAATATTTTGTATGATATATTTAAATCTAGAACACATGTAAGTAAGATTGCTTTGTTTTACCAAGATCTTAGCCATTCATTTGCTAATTCATATCCTCTATTTTATTTTTTTTATATAATCTGCTAGCGCTCAAGGGGTTAGAAATACCTTTATAATGCTATTCAGGGAGCGCTCTATTCCGCAGATGGACCACTCTCGTTAATACAGCAAAAGGTGAAAAACAATAAAATTCTCATGACAAAGGCAGCCTAAACAAGAACTTCCTCGGTGGTTCATACATGCTGAATATCGTGCTAATCACCGTCGTGAAAATCTTTAAGAAATCATCCTTATTCCGTTTAAGGCGTTTATCTTAAACGACAATTGTCGTTTCTTGTGTCGTGTCGTTTAAGAATCGGTATTTCGTAACTTAAACGCCTCCTTATTCATTACATTTATCATTCACACACATTGATAATGACAGATCGATTTCACGAATTGTAACATTGTAGAAGAAGCGTAACTGTAATGTTTTGGAGCAGTGACAGACGAAGATGAGTAAAAAAAGAAACAAAAAAAATTCTTTGTCAATGAAATAGTCCCCCTTATTGCCGATGTCGTCGTCGACAAACGACAGACGGCATCTGTCGAGTCGAGTCGTTTTTATTTCGGTATTGCATAACTAAAACGACACGACTCTCAGCGCATATACGTTCCACACACATTCCACAAAAAAAAAAAACAATAGAGAAAGACAAGGACACATGCATGATCTCTTGCAATATGTAATTGCATCTCAGTCTCAGTCTGAGCTAGAGGTGGGGAAAATGCTTCATTCTGCTGAAGTGCTTCACTCACTCCGCTTCAGTTGAAAGAAGCGTTCACTGAATCATTCACTGAAGCGTTCATTTTCAAAAATTTTCTGGATGCAGGGTGTACTGATACGAGGCGTTTTTATGTATTTTACTAGCGACAAATTTATGTTTCGTTATGAAGATTCCTGGCTATGGACAAATCGAGGAATAATGAATTATTTAACTAGTATGTAGTATATATCGTCACCTGAGTGCTAGAACTAGCTAATCTGTCTACCTGGATTCGGTAAGAATGGGTTTGAATAATTGGATGACTCATTTTCCCTACTTGGGGCCATCTATTGGGAAGTCAATAACTGAAAACAAAACAGTGGATAAACACTCAATGCACGAGGTAGACACCTCGAGATAAACGTAGCCACATAATACAATAATAAATTAATGAATATTGTCGATTTTGCCGATTTTTCGAAAGTATAAAAAGCCGAGTTATCAAGTTCTATCACTGAAGTGACGATATAATATAACTCTTAACTGTTTATCAATCAATTTATGAATATAATATAATAAATTAAAAGAAATATATAGATTATTTATAAAAATTTGTCAATACGACAAACAAACTAAAATAACACCCTGTTAATGTGAAATAAATCTTCATCAACGAAAGGAGAAAAAAAAAATATGAAAGAGAGAAATCTTCCCCTATTGAGAGAAAGAATTACCACCCTGATCTGTTTGCTCCGATCGAAGAAAAAACAAAAACAAAATATACCAATGAATACCCTCTCAGTTTTTTGGTGCCATATTTCTTTACAGGCTTTCTAAAAGGGGGTAGGTTTGTATGTAGCCGTCCGCTTTTAAGGTTGCTTTACAAGATGATTTCATTTAAAGTTCGTTGACATATACCGTTATACGCTGTAAAGTCAAAACATGGTGCATGGCAAACGTCAAACCTTCAGAAATCTAACTCAACTATGATCGACAGAAAGAGAGAAAACTCCTTCGCCGAATCATCTCGATCCGGGGTAGTTCACATAAGTGGGCAAAGCTGGACGTGGCCGGCTTACATAGTTTAAGTAGATAGTAGTCGTTAAATTTAAGTTTTAAATAAAAGCAATAACAAAAAACAGAAGCACAAAAATTAAAAAATAAAATATACAAAATAAATAAATAAATAAAAAATATAAGAAACCAAAAATATAAATAAAAGGACGTGAATTTCGTCGTTAGTTAAGATAAGGATTAAGATTTATTTTAAGATAGTTCTAAGTTGTACTATAGTTTAATTTAGTGTTAACAAAAATATCCAGAGACTTACTTTCCTTGTAAAATGGAACATATCACGGCACAACATCTTAGTACAACTGGCTGCGTTTCCTGTGAAAGTGTTGTGTGGTTAGCTTATGTCAGCTGCTGCCAATCTTTGATGGTGTCGAACACCGTGTCCTTCTCCCGCTAGACGATTCGTTCTTCTGTGGCTGCTTTGATCTTTGTGCCAGAATGCGGTTGAGGCCAGGAATGCAAGACTTACCAATTGATTTAGTGTCTTCATAATCTCAGAATCTTTTCAGGATCTCAAGATCCTTAAGCGTTAATATCCGGTGCGCTCTCTTTTTGTAGCTGAGTAACCGTCAGGAAGTTGTTGTTTTGTTTGGTCTGTCTTTGCCGTTGTGTGCAGATGGGTTTAAATTAAAATAATGAATTAAATTTGAGATTATGATGGTGAGACCAGACCTGTAAAATTTCAAGTACAAGCACAAATGTAATTCCTTTGCATTTATTTGTTTTTAAGTACAAGTACAAGTCACTTGGTAATTGTACTTACAGAATTTGATAGATCAGGACCAGGACTTGCACTTTCAATTCAATTTTAGCACTTTCAATTCAATTTAAGTACTTCAATTCCTGTAAAGTATTTTCAATTCAAAGAAAAGGAAGTGAAAAGGAATTGAGAAGGAATTTTAAATACTTATATTGAATTGAAAGTGCTTTAATTGAATTAACAGTACTTAAAAGGAATTACAAGTGCAAGTCCTGGTCCTGATCTATCAAATTCTGTAAGTAAAATTACCAAGGGACTTGTACTTGTACTTAAAAACAAATAAATGCAAAGGAATTACATTTGTACTTGTACTTGAAATCTTACAGGTCTGGGTGAGACCATCGATTGAAGACAGTAGTGGCGAATTCAGAAATAAAAGGATGACAAACTGCATTCTAGTGTAGTAATAGAAGGCTTAACGATGCTAGGCAGTATTTTCAAACTTGCAAATGAATTTGGAATAGAATTGATTTAAATTTTACATATGTACATATGTACATTCACGTATGTATGTGCATTAGAAAGGTAAAATAATATATAGGTTATATCAAAAGAAAATTCGTAAAAAAAGGTTGTCGGTCAATGGACCGGAGTCTAGTCTGGGATTTGAAAATTGCCTTAAAACAAAAAAGGAGAAGAAACCGTTCAATAAATAAATGTAAAACCCAATCATATTAGTTAACAGTGTTAAACAAATCAGTTTATACCCTACATCCCCCACTTAAGTGTATTATCTTCCAAGCACATGGCTTAAAGCTTATCAACCACCCACCCACTCAGCGGAAGTATAAATGCAACTTTTGCCAAAATATTTGTTTACCTTTTCCACACAGATACACGCGCAATAAAAGCCGACCATCTAAGCTTTTTGTATCTCTTTCAGTTTTGAAAGCACATTCTCTGTTATCACTCATTCAAAACACCAGCAGTTCCGAGCTTTTTGACCGTGAAACCAAAATGGATTGGTTTGCTTAAAGAATTGTGTGCTTACCTATTCGCATCTAGATACTCGTGTGTACAATGCTGCTCTTGTAAATAATTGATAGGAACATTCACGATGGTGTCTCTCAAAAGGTTGCCTGCTGACAGTCTGACGGCAACCATGTCAGTCTTACATTATTGGACCACGAACATGGTTGTGGAGGAGCCATATCATCTGCTACTGCTAAATAATTTCGTCTAAGTTGCCAAAAAAAAAATACAGTGAAAAAGTGAACACAAAAAATCCCAAAAAGGATACGAATCAGAACAACGAGTGTATACTTCCTTGACATTGCCAATCTGTTATTACCTTTCCTTTTAGTGGTTTCTCTCAACTTTAATTATCCCCGGGGGAAGTGACGTTCATAGAACACACAAAAAAAGGGAAGCTCTTCAAAAGCAATTTCAAACTGAAGTGTAGAATCTCTGCTGGCCTGGAGATTTGCCAAAGCGATTAATGCACCTATCGTTCAATTAAGTACACGTACCTGACTGCAATTTAATAAGCAATGGTAAGTACTTAGAGTTCTTTAAGAGTACGAGTTAATTACTCCCTAGGGGTTTATGTAATACTTTTAATTTCTTTTTTTTTTGTGTAAGGACCTCTGTCGAGTTAATTGTGCCATGTAATTAAAATATTTACGTCGTGCTACGGTAAGGGGTTTCGGGACGAATAAATGTTGTGCTACTTGGGGGTGGCAGCGACCCGTGTTATATAATTTCACGACAATTACATGTTTAATCGTCAACGAGCTCGTGTCACATTAAATTTGTAATTCATTGGGGGGTTTTAAAATTTGTTTTTAAAAAATATAACAAACGATTAAAAACATCTTTATTGGTGCGCCGCTGTGAGTTTTATGTGGGAACAAAGTCTGACTTACGGAGTTTTTGTAATTTTTGGATGTGTGTCTATAAATGGATAAGGATGCTCTAGGTTGGACTATTTTACAAATAGAGAATTACTTTGTGATTATCCTGATGAGTTACTCCCAACCTGAAGTGTTAGGCCCTTGTTAGTAGTCCCCTTCAGGGATGTGAACGATGTGTTGGTTACTAAAAAGGGTTCTTCAGTTACGATTTCTTCTTCAAATCTTCTGATGCAGTACCGAAAGTGACTTAAAGACTTCAAGGTCTTTTTGAAAAGCTTTGATACTGTTTTATCAATGGGGAAGTTGATGGCCACATTTGATGAAAAGAAAGTGCTGTTCCATTATGCAATGGCCTAAATTCACAAGTTGCAGTTCGATCTTGTCATTAGATCATTCGCTCTGTGGGTTTTTTTCTTCATCTTCTTTCACAAAGCTAAATAAGGGCAAATTTAAGTATTGATACAAAACCTGTTTGGCGGGAAGTCACTTTTGCAATTAAATCACTGACTAACTAGCTAGAAAAGGATTCTCTTAAAGAATTGTTTTGTGGTATCCCAAATTCCGCGATTAGAACAAGTCTAGACGAATGGGAAAAACGGAACTATTTGTCCTACTGGAACAATATTCAGGGACTTAGCCAGGCTAAGAGAATAAAACAACTCACAGAAGAGACTATGTCAGAGGCTTGGCAATTTCCTCCCTCGACACTACAGCCTCAAGAAACACTTACATGAACTAAATATAGTTCAGGAAACTGAATGTCAACTCTAGACCTACAGTCTATACTCACTGTGTGAGTGTGTGGCTCTCTGCTACTTCAGTAGGCGCTTCTCCCTTAAAGAAATCAGAATCAGGCATTAGAAACACCTCCACTGTAGACGTCCTCAACTTTATTAGAAAGATCGAGGATCTGCTAGTCTAACAGGCTTTCGGTTCAATATATCTATAGGTAGCAGTGCATCTTGTATCAGTTGTAAAGCAGTTAAATCATATTACATCTGCGGTTTAACTCAGGTCTTTACAGGTGACTTATTAGACTTGTTATTTCTTATGTAAGCACGTTGTTAAAAAAAGAGATCTGAAATTAAATCTACTTAATGAAAACACTTCTATGAGATTAGCTTTGTAATTCATTTCTTGGGCAAACCATAAGTCCAATTTTCACAACTATTCCTTGAATTTTTTATTAGTGTATTCTTAAAATTGCAATGTTGACTTAAACTGTTATTCTGCTTAAATAACAGCTCACCATTCTTAGTTATAGTTTAATAAACAATTTAATAAGTAATTAGTAAGTTTGTTTTAATGGAAAGAATTAAAGGTTAAAATGTTTATGTCCAACTGAATTTTAAATTAAAAAAACAAAAACTTAAATGCATCATCACCTCTGACCTCGTGGATAACTATTTTATAGTCAACTCAGGAGCACCTAGACAAAAGTTTGTGATTTTACTCTAGCCGATTGCTTTGCCGATCGGGGACAGCATTTTCTTGAGAGCCCACTCTTGCATTAGATGCAGAAGAACAATGGTATTATTTCGAGTTAAAAAAGAAATCATTATAATCGAATTATAAAGGGCTTCTCTCTTCACTGGTTAGATGAAGAGTATCACCTGGAATAAGCAGGGGCTATATGAGCACAATTGAAAGAAAGTAGACTGACGTCTCTAAAATAAAAAAGATAGAGTACACACATTAGGCGTACACTGTTGCTCGTAACCTTGCAGAGACTCAATGCATTAGAAGGTAAATTAAAATTCACTTGTCAGGTGGATTTCAAGCCGGATGATCATACACCGGTACACTGGTAAAATATGGTCAAATAAAAATATACAAATACAGGGGCTTCGTATTCTCATTATTGCCTACTAAGTCCTGTCTGCAATAGCTTGTGAAACCCGCAAACCTTTTATCAAGACTCAATTAGTCTTTATGATATAAGATAGTCCTTTATGAAGGAAATATTTGCCACATATGTATGTATATTAGCAAAAGTCTAAAACAGTTTTCATCAACATATTATCGGCTTTAAAGTCGCTTGTAATAGTGTTTGAAACAATGACTTTTAGAGAGCCTTGTCTTAATTTGGCTACATACAGGTCGGAAATACTTTATCCTTGTTCGACACAGAATTCAGGATACGATACACAAATTGAACAAAAGATCCAATCGATATGTATAATGACAACAGAGCGCCGATGGACATGACAGTTAAGTAAGATATCTTCCCTCACAAATTAGATCTTTGCTGAAGATGGACTATGTATTTATGTTGTTTTAATTTACAAAGCTGTAAGTAATAGATATATACATCATTCAATGAACTTAATATCAGAACTCCAACATATACAGTCTTCATTCAGAAACTTGAATAAGATGTAACAAGGACTACATTGAACTGTCGTGTTCTAAGCGATTTCTAAGATGATGAAATCAGTGTTCTTACGCAGCATGCAAAGTATGTATATGTATGTACGTACCTCACAAGCAAGCAAATATGTTGCAATAATTGTGTAGATAAAGATAAAGAGATTCACTTGTTTAATTCTTGAAATAACTTATAAGAAAAGAATGACCCCATTTACCTTAGTAAAACAAACCAAACTAAGTCAAAAATAATCTATTAGTCTTTTGTCTATTACGTAAGGCCAGTATGTTTACGTAAGAATCAGTCCGGTTGAAATTTAAAACAACAGAAGATCTTATCCAACAAAATAAGTGTATTTTTAAACGAGATAGTTGAAAAAATTGTGTAGCTGACGAGATAGCATTTTTTTTTTTATAATTCACTAGCGCTATAGGGGTTATGAATACCCTTATGATGCTATTCGCAGAGCGCTAGTGTTGGTTTAGCAATTTTTGAAACTCAGATGGTATTAGGTTACAGTCTTTTTGCACCGAGGTTGGTGTCCAGAATAACTGGGGAGAATTTTCGGTACTGTTGCCATTGCTTATAATTCACAGTATTTCTTTCAAAAATCTCGATGTCATCAGTACGATCAACATTTTCAAGCCATATGACCACCCTACTGCCAGTGTTATGCCTGTGCAGTAGAGTTGACGTCAGCTTTTTTTCGCAGTTGATCGACTTTATTTTTTATTTTTGCATCGGGATTCGAACCTGGAACCTTCAGCGTGACAAGCGATGATGTAACCACTACACTACGGCCACCCCCAAGTGTAGCCTAAGATATTCTGACGCTTAACAAACCGTGATTAGCACTAGTGATCAGCATCCTCACAGTTCAAACCTACTGGCCATATTCAGTACACTGTTCGAATTCAGTAATTTTCTTAAATCACAAACCTAAGTGAAATGTAATCTTCAAGTCTGGCTGAGTGTTTCTTTGACGACTTCGGCAGAAACTTTACTAACGCAAGGATTCGGTTTCTAAGTTGAAAAAAGGCTGGACATTCCAGTAGGATGTCTAAAGAAGTCTCTTCACTCTCAAGATAGAGTTTACGACTTGAATCCATTTCAAGGTTCATGAGGTGTAGATATTCCAAGTAGGACTTCAAGAATTGTTCCTATCGAGATTCACAATGAAACTAGATTTTCTTCGTGACGGTATCGGCAAAGCAGCATGCGAGCATGCTTGCCCTGGTGTATTAAGCCATGCCACAGCCACAGAAGGGTTCGGGTGCATGCAGAGCATGCAGGATCTATGAAAAACCTAAATAAAGAACTTAGAGAACTAAACTACTGTTGACAGTCGTTGGGTAAGTTAGATGATATCATCGTAAGACATAGAACACAGAAGAAATCTATGAATTTCTGTCATCATCGTCGAACTTGTTCTTGATACACTCGACTGTGTTACCCGAATGATTATGCAGCTGATTCAACAAAATAGACGAAGACATTTAAAGCGGATGAGCGAGAGCTCTTGAGTCGATAACGAGGGAACATATTTCTTTATGAAGACTTCTTTCGGTAGAGCGTTTCAGCTGGAAAGAATCAATTCAACTTCAAATTGGCTGAAGTGTCTTCCTGGTTGAATCTTAGTTTCTCTGCGAATGATAGCGCCATCTAAGTGCAGTTCTACGATTGGTATTTCATTATTGCGCCTTGAAATCTCTCCTTGAATTAATCTTTATTGTAATGGGGTGGTTAAAAAATGATGACTTAACATAATGAATACTAATAACAATTAGCACAAGTGAAAATAGTTTAAATAAACTTTTTTGAAAAATTCGAATTTCCTGCTTCTTAAAATGCGGAAACCATTTGTCGGTTATTTAGTAATTTTCAGTTAAATGCTAAAAGCCACCGAATTAAACTGTAGGTCATTGTTGTGTACACAGAAGTACGTAGCACCAATTTGACAGTAGTAAGAAAATATGTCTTCAGTCTTTAGGTCGGGCTTTCTGGCAAACCACCAGACCATTTGTTCTTAGCCCTAATGAGATCAATAATTTGTATGTGTGCCTGTCAGCTTGTCGTACATTTCAAAATGTCTTTGTAAGCTGTCCCTATCGTCGGACCGGTAATAATCTCGACTTCAAAACTGCTGAGATAGGTATTCTGAATTTCAGAGTCGTCCTTATGTATCATCATTGATTTTGATTTCGCTCCCTATAATAACCTTCTTTTTGAGTGAATTATATGGAGCACCTTAGACGATACGATGACCTTTAGTAGCCATCAGGCGGATTCAACGAGAACGTTACCACTCTCAATTCCAAAGTTATCACTTCGTCATGTGTAAAGTGGAATGAACAAGTGCTGGTAGGGGTAGGTTAGTTAGGTTAAAGGAACACAATGGATCTATTCGAGTAATTCGAGTATTCGAATAATCGAGTGTGGCGGCACCCAGTATCAAGCCGCCACACAATTGTGGGATCCTACATGTGTGTACCTGTTTGGAAATGAGAAGGGGTTTTATCCTTTTATCCTTGTCTCCCTTAATAATCCGGAATGCAGTATGAATTTTAGAATGATCTTCCTTGGCATGGTCGACAGTTCGCCAAGGTCGTTAAAGAAGTGAGTGCCTATGGTCGAATTCCTGGTTCTGCTGAGGCAGTCACAGATGAAGTTCGTCGTGTCGCATTATTTTTAGATAGACCGCCAAGGAAGATGCTGATCACTAGTGCTAAGTACGATCTATTCAGTGTAAGTACTTTTTTCTTCTGTTGTAGCCACATCTTATTTTATATGCGGCATGATGGCAGTGCGCTCCATTCTTCATCAGCAAGTTTCCAGAAGTCGAAAAGTATGTCTTATTTCAAAACCTCTGTAGGGATCAGAATCGAATGATTGACCACGTTTGTTTAATTTTACGATTCTATTCTTGCCAGTTCATCGGCCTTTTCATTGCCATTAAGCTTATTGTGATAACTCTTTAGAAGTTTTGACTTGCGTGCTGTGACCACGGCTTTGGTATCTTGGCTATCGACGTATATGTCAGTTTTTCTGAGGAATCTTAGAATCCAATCTTATTTAGGATAGTTCTCACCGACCAAGCAATGGTGGGTTCCTCTGAATAGATTTAGGAGCCTACCACTTCCTTCGTTTTTAAGTGAAATTAACAAGAGCAAAGTGTCTTTGGTTGTTCACTTAAAGCAGCAAGATCATTCCAGTGAAGACGTAACAAGTTGTGTAGGGCTTAGAAGCCAATCACCCAAATTTCTTGAGTCTAGTTTTGCTACCACCAAGGTCGGCTAAGATTTTACAGAGACATTCGATGTCAAAAAAGGACTTAGGAGATTTCCTAAATATAATTCTGAAAATAATTACAGAGAATTAAAGTCCGTGGTCGCCGTGGCTAAGTGGACTGCTAAGCTAGAGGAAACAGGTTTGATTCTCAAAACCACCAAACATTTTTTCGCGACACCACCTCTTCGCAGGCCTGACAAACCTGTAAGAGTATTATCTGTAATGAAAAAACTTCTCAATCCGCCGTTCGGAGTCGGCAATAAAACTGTAGGTCTGTTCCAACCGTGGCTAGCTCTCGATGTGCTGTCGCCCCAAATATTTATATTTTTGTAAAGTCCGTGCAATCACTCGCATCCGCTGATATAATCAAAAGAACGCAGCACTCATGTTCGTGAGTATTAAGACGAAAGTGGCGAAGATGAGTTTAGCGGTCATCGAGAGCAAAACAAAGCACATACTACATGCTATCAACAAAAAAGGTCACCCAACACCGACGTCTCGGACACCAGCGTTGAGACAAAGTGTTATGAAGTCACTTCAGTAGCGAAGCCTTTTCTCGAACAACTAAAGCCACTCTACATAGGACTCTGATCGTTTCAAGCCTGCTCTATGGCGCGGAGGCATAAATTAAGTCACAAATACATGAGGTTGCCCTCGGCTGTTTTAAGAAAAAAAATAAAAAAAATTAAAATCCTTTGGGTGATTTACGGTCCCGTCTGCACAGACGATGACTGGAGGCAGATATACTTACAACGACGAACTACATACTTATATTGGCTATTCAGCGATATCCAACTAGTAAAATGACTTGAGTAAGATGGCTGAAATATGTAAAGCTTTGAAGGGACAACAGAGTAGAGAAAGACTGCGTCTCAGGTAAAAAGTGATCAACTTTGCGTGCCAAACTTGAGGCAGCTAGCTAACGAACGAGCTGGCCGGAGACGCATTTTGGTTAAGGCCCAGGTTCACCCAGGACTGAAGCACCATTATAAGCAAGTAAGGCTGAGAATATAAAGATGTAAGATAACCCTGAGCGGGCTCGTCTCCGGACACTATCACTTCATTATACTCATTGTTCTTTGAGCTCTTTTTAGGTAATCCCTTCAAGTTGTTGTGACATCAGTTCATACTTTGTGTCTTTTTTCAATTGAACTTATGTAATTTAATTCCCGTTGTACGAACATTTGTTTTACCTCTTTCTATCTCTTTCTTGTTAAATATTTCATTCCTCACTCGAGATTTACAAACAAACATAATTCTTCTTATCAATGTCCAACATCGTTTCCCCCCCCCGCCATTAAAGTCTGAAGAGTAAACTAAAGAAAGAATTCTCTTCAAACCACATTCTATGGTATTGTTGATTTTAGTCAAGCTCAACATGTTTACGCTTATGCCTAGCCGATAAACTTTGACCGAAACGTGCTCCAAACGAAATCAAACGTCAACAAAGCCCAAGGCTGTATCTACCTTAGGTAAACTAACATCAATTTTCAACTAGATTCTGTTACTAGTACGCCAATGGCTTGTAAATTGTTTGAGTAAACAACTTGCTTTTTGGAACCTAATACAAAGGCTAGGTAAACTTATTGTTGCCCAATGCCAATGAGGTTAGAATAATGTTACTAATCAATTTGCGCAGCTAAAGTGCCAATTCATCAGAGCAGCATCCGCTAGTGTTCGATAGTCGATGGTCAGTTGAGGTCGTTGTATTGTCCATTAAGCGTTTTCGATGGGCCAGAGTGTGAACATCTAGTGCTTGTTTGTGTGAAGTAATACACCTTCAAGCTGCAACATTAAACTCTAATAGCAATACAGAGGTGGTATCTGTTAGAATGTGTCGAGTGGATTTGTTTCAAAAGTTAACTTCGTGATTCAAGCAGATACATACATGAGGTGCGTCCGTCAGCTTATCGCTCACAATTTAATGATTACAGCGCAAAGTCGTCATGCTGACAGAAACAACATTAATTCCTTTTTCAATGTCACGTTAATGTATTTTTCCAGTTTCGTGTGCCCTGAATTCCGGGGTGTGGAATTAGACAAAACAAAATATAAAATAGATTGACTCGGGTACTACATTGCTTTGCTTACATTCTACTGGACATTGTGGTGAGGTATTCCACTTTTTGCGTGCAAATACTTGTTTAAGGTGTCAGTTGCGGTAATTTTAAAATTGTTCGTTTTGTTTAACTGAAAGGCGACTTTTTCTGATTAAAGCTTCGAATGCACTCTTTTTCTTTCTGAAGTGGAATGAATGCCCTTCCAAAGTGGTGAAAGACCAATGCAAGTCTTTTTTGCGAAAGTATTAATTTAATTGGGTCAGCATGTCCAAGAGAAAGATTAACATTGTACATTTAATTTGAGGTGTTTTCCAAAGTATTTGAACATTCATCTCTGTTCAGATGAAGCTGTAAACGATTACAAAACGACATCCATAATTTTTTAAGTTTCTGTCTGTTTGTTTCTAGTTGATACATAAACGGAAACGGATCCGATTTTAATGAATTTTGCATACTTTAGTAGTCAAAGCTCTTAGATGTAGGTTAGGTTAGGTTAGCGGGCTGATGAGAATGGTTACATCCTCATCACACTTAGGTCCATGTGGACCCATTGTGATACCCATGGTTTTGTTTCCTACCGTGGTGTTATAGTCTGTTTTCTAGCCATCCGGACGTTCTGGCGAATTTGAGTATTTTAGACGGTGATCCATCTGACAGTTCATCGATGGGTTGGGTACGAAAACTCCAAAATGAAAAACCCCAAACTAAAATCCCCAAACCAAAATCTCCAAAACCAAAATCCCCATATTGGGAATCTGTATTGCACCGCTTCGCTACTCTGGTCTTTTTATGTCCAAAATCGTTTAGAAGCACAGGTTTTTGTTCCGAGTTATGGCTTTATATCGCCTTCGCCAAGCAAGTAATAGAGCAGAAAAGCGGAGCGGTAATCGCAGGACAGTTTGGAGATTTTCTTTGGGGATTTTTCAAAAGTTGGGGATTTTGGGGTTTGGGGATTTTGCACTTGTATATTATGTAGGTATCCCTTCATCCATCGATATGGTCGAAGAAAAATTTTCCCAGGGTTCTGTTTCTGAGTTTACAGAGGCTTGGGCAGTGAGAGAGGAAATGGGCCGTGTCCTCATGGGTCTCGTCATCACCGCACCCTCTGCAGATGTCATTGTCGCTCAGACGTAGTTTTTTCATGTGATATTTCTGCATATTATGGCCAGTTAGCATTCCTACCAGCATTGAGAGAGATTTCCTGTCCTTTTGCAGGAATCTGCTTGTTTTCATCTTATCGTACTCTGGCCACAGCCTTCCTGATATTTCACAGTTGGTTAGTGATCTCCATCTGTTGTTTGCTTCTATTATTTAACTTTGTTCGATTTTGGCCTTAAGGTTGCAAAGTGGAGGTTTGACCATGCCATCTGCTTGTTCCCGGTCTTGGGCTGAGTCCTTTCTGACCATTTCATCAGCTGCTTCATTACTTGGTATTCCGCTCTGAACAGGGACCTAGCAGAGTTTTACATTGTGCTGCATACCTTAGATGTAACCCGTTGATAAGTTGGAGTACGAACAAGAAACTTATGGGTATGTGACCATCTGTTTTTGAGTATAAGGCTTCTAACTCATCATCTCAGTTTACAGAAATAAAAGTCGGGCAAGGTATCACACAATCAAGAGCTTCAAAGAGATTAAAAGCGTTATTACTGTACATTCCGAAACAGTGTAATACCTTCGGCAGTGATTCACTAGTGTTTTTTGATCCTCTGCGACGGTAATACTATGTCTCTTAAATCTTAAGCTAAGCTCTTGACCAATGGCTCAGAACTCTCAGGAAAAACAGACAAACAATGGCTCGCGCAAAATGTCCAATTGCGCGTTGTCCTTAAGACCTTTGATCTCCATTATTAATGTATCTTTTCATTTTCGCTCTTATGGCTTAACCTCAGCCTCTCTTTCCGTCTTTCAAATCATTGAAGCGTGTTCTAGGTGGAAATACTGACCATCAAAGAAGTCTTATTTTGGCTGAAGAAAAACGTGATATCTTCCACAGATATACGTATCTTTTTAGACAGTCAAGCAGCGATCAGGCCCCCGGAATCAGTCTCTTCAAATTCGTTAGTAGCTCTAGATTACCGATCATCTCTTATAGAGATGGCGGAGCAGTTCAATATTCACCTTTGTTGGGTGCCGGGGCATAGAGATATTCCAGGGAACTGCAAGGCTAATGAACTCGCCAGATATGAAACAACACAGAAAGAGGCACCCTGGGTATACCAATCCCTACATGTAAACTTTAACTCAAGCTGGATGCTATCGAGAAAACAAATTCTAGTTGGACAAATGGTATAACGTGTCCAGCGACAAAGCGGATTTGGCTGTGGCTGGATCTGAAACGCTCTAAGAATTTAATTTCTCTCAACAGATCGCATATCAGATCCATAATAGGTGTTATCACGGGAAACTGTCTAATAGGCAAGCATGCAACAAGGCTTGGCGTCCATTCAAACGACTTCTGTAGAAGCTGCATGGACGAAGAGGAGGAGGAAACTATTTCCCATCCTCTTTGTACTGTCCAGCTTTTTTCCGTAAAAGAAGACTCCATTAAGGGGAATTCTGATAAACACGGATATCAGAAACCTCTTTCGCTTCATAAATAGCTCCAATTGGTTTAACGAGTAGATATGGAGATCTCTTTAGATACATGTGGTATCACAATGGACCTTTCACTGGTCTAAGTGTGCTGGCTATAGCTGGCAGCCGCTTCAACCTAACCTAAAATATTTTCGCTTAATCCAGTTGTAAATGGAAAAAAATTCCATCTGACGGCACCGTGTAGAGGAGGCGACAGCCTGGACTTAAGAAAATCCCATTCTCTATTGCAATTCCCAAAGGAGTTCCACGATAACACAACAAGGAGTTGATGGTCGGACTGACTAATAGAGCAACAAGATTTTCGGCTGTAATGGATTATTCTTGTTAGTAAGCGAACCAACATCTATCGGGAGTTGCTAAGTACTTCTTGGAACCCTTTATTAGGCACTACCATCTCAACCCATCCATAGTCATTCAAAACCTCGACTGCGCTTCGTTATTCTTAATGCGGTCATTGTCCATTCGTTGATGAAATCCATTTCCACTGAATTCGTGAGTTTGTATCATTAAAAGAAATATTTTGCAACATTTACGCCGGAGTGATCACAAAATCAGTTAGATCTTTGCGAAAACCTGATTAATTAAAGACCCTTCTACAAAGTTGCCTCCAATTGCAGCCTTCAAATAACCGAAACAAAACCAAACAACAAGTAACCCAAGATAAAGAAATTTTAAATTAAATACCGCACAGTTCAATGGAAATTTTCCTTGGTCGACTTATCTTGAGCAACCATAAGAGGGTGTTTGTAGCTTAAATGGACATTGACAGCTCTATCCTAGACTTAAGTTCACCTCTGTCCACTTCTCACTCTACAAAGATCGACATTCAAAAATCTAATCTGTTCTTGGAAATTCAAAGAAACCACCTCCAACGTCCAGGTTCAACTTTTGCAGCCGCTAACCCATACTCTCAATGACAGTGACCTTAAAAACTAGACCATTCGTCCCACAATAGTAATTCGCCTATGACCAGTTATGGAAATTAGTCAATATTGTCGTCTCATGACAAGCAATTTGCATCCGCCAAGCTTACGCGGAAATACTCGTACACCGCCGGCTATTTTTTTGTATCTATTACACGTATCTGTGAACCGGGCTCAGTATGTTGTTGTCGAGTTTGTTTTTTTTTTTGTTTTTGTTTTGATTTGACTGCCGAGATGGAAGGTGAAGGTCAGAAGACGGTGGTTTTTAGTGAGGTTGTTGCCGATGGTGTCTAGTGGTTTATTTTTATTTTTTGTGGTTATTGCACCCGAAGTATATGGAAAATGCCATTATAGCGCGTACTTAGTCTAGTTAAGTGGGACTTGCGTCAATGTAACCTTGCAATAAAGTTGTGTTAATGGCAAAATTTGTTGTGTGCGATAGTGTATCTTTTGAGATTGAGATACTTTCAGTAAAAAGTTGCCAAAATATATATGAAGTGTGATGTAGAATATAAAAATCCATGATGTAATGGTGAGGTAACGAACAATAAGTTATGAAGCAATTCTGAGGTCTTCAATCAAAGCTGGTTAATCTAAATCTTTGTGGCATGAGTAAGTGTAACCATGTTTTGGGTTGGACCAAAGCATGACATTGCATTAAGTACAGTCAGTGGCAAACATCAATAAATGACGCAAAGAACTCGTTGTTAATTACTTATAAGTTAAAATAAACCTGCAAACATGACATACAACCACGTATCATTGGACAAACTTGCATTCTTATCTCAAATTATTTTAGCTTGAGGTTAGTGTTTACTGCTTTACTCACGTTAAAATGTCAAGGTCGTAGTTTCTACATCAGATTTTGAATTCGTCAGTTTTTTTCGTTTACATTTGTCGTTGCGTTCTCATTTTCTGCAGATTTTTACTTGATCTACTTGTTATGCAATTGTGAATACTCTTAAACTAAGATTGAACTTAGGATTAAAACTTCAAACGTTTGATAGAATTAAGAAATATCAGAGAGGTGTATGTCAATGTGGAATACTTAATGCCGTTGGAACTTTTTGTTGAAATTTCTAAACGCAAAATGATGGAGGTTTTGTTTTTTACTTTCCTTTTACCTAGCAATGTCTACTTCAAAATAACATAATGGGACCCCGCTAGCCTATCTGAACCTTGCGCCAGCACAAAGAGTCTTAGACAAGCGAAAAGATTCATCAACTTAAACAGGCTATTTGACTGGTCACTTGGATACAGATATTTGACAACTTAGCAAAAACACGACAGAAAAAAATTCTTTGTGAATTGGAGCTGCAAAAGGGGATTACTCTATCTAACATGGGCCTCACTTAGTTCAAGCGCTTACAGCAGATTATCGAGGAATAAAATCTTATCCCTGAGCACCACCAGTTTGGATTCAGAAGCCCTCAATTTGTGACCTGATGCATAGAATCACTGATGTATTTGAAAAAGCTGTTGAAGAAAATAAGATCTGCTCAAGCGTATTTCTTGATATCTTGCAAGCCTTCGATAAGGTGTGGCAAGAAGGCATGAAATTCAAATTAAGTCAGGTCCTGCCTGCACGCCTTTTTAACATACTGACAACATATCCGTGTCAGATACGGAAACGAATACTCGCAATTCAAAGAAATTTCAGCCGGCGTACCACAAGCAAGCGCCCTTGGCCCGCTTCTGTATCCGACTATTATTATTATAAAAGTGAAACGTTGTCCGTTTGTTTGTTTGTTCCTCTGTAGGGTGGTCATATGGCTTGAAAGTGTTGATCGTACTAATGACATCGGGATATTCGAAAGAAATACTGCGAATTATAAGCAATGGCAACAGTACCAATAATTCTCCCCAGTCATTCTGGAAACCACCCTCGGAGCAAAAGACTGAAACCTAATACCACCTGAGTTTCAAAATCACTACACCAACACTAACACTGTGTTAATAGCATCATAAGGGTATTTATAATCCCTTTAGCGCTAGTGAATTATAAAAAAAAAAAAAAAAAACACGAAAACTACGGAACCAATTAATTTAAAATTTTGCACACAGAGTGACTGTACCTTGGGTCACAGTATAGGCTACTTTTGGTTATTAAAGTGTAACGTCGCAAATTATAAGTGGGCGAAACCGCGGGTTAAAGCTAGTCTTCTATATATCCGCAAGAAGAAGACACCATCCTAGCTACGGTTACCGATGACACTGCTATTTTAGCAATAGACAAAACGATCGAAGAAACAACAGTCAAACTGCAAAAAGCTCTGAATAGTGTAAACGAATGGACAAAGGCATGGCGGATCGACCTTAACGAGACCGAATCTGTTCATGTAAACTTCACTTACCTATAAGAGAATGAACAGTTTGCCTATCCTTATAAACTCGGTTCGTATTCCCTTTGCAAACGAGGCTAAATACCTCGGAATGACACTCGATGCAAAACTCGATCTTCTTGACCAAATACAAAGAAATGTATTGGTTACCTGGGACATTCTAAGCTTAATACTGAGAAGAAGCTTCTATGGGCCACGGTGGGCCACAATATTTTGTCAGCTGTCTTCAAATGCTTGCTTTAAGAGAGTTGAATTCTCATAAGTCTTGCGTCTGCCTCTTCTGCGTAGTCAGGCTGCGATAGAAAATTCGGAAATTATTCGGGTGCTCATTCACTCTATGCACATGACCTTATTCTCCTTAAACCTTCATTTCCTTTCTTTTATAGCAAGTTGATGTGAATGTAGACAGGGCAATTGATTGTAAAAGGACCTTTTTTCTCGAGGATTCTCAAGGCGTTTTTGATCCATCTTCTCTTCCACAAAGAAATAGTTATTGCCATGAGTAATTCTTAGTTAAAATTTTATCATGAGTTTATTGTCCTCGCGCAGTGCATTTATGGACAATATTGAGAGCTTCTCAGCACACAGGGCGGGAGTAACAAACACACCCCAATTTTTATAAAATTCCTCAAATATTTCAAATGAATGGGGATTCCAAGGAGCTTATATCAGCGTTTATTTTATTCAGATTTCCCAGACTCCCAAGAAGGAAGACAAAGAATGTTCAATGTTGAATGGCTACCCTCACAACAAACTGCTACTGATGTGATGCGTTTCTCAATGAAACCCCTGGTTTGATGAAGAGTAGGATGTATTCATAGTAATACTGCAAAGAAGAATAAGAGCTGCTCGCCAGCTCTATGATAAGAAGATAAGAGAAACATATAAAATGTTTGAAAGGACAAAGACAGATAGAGGCAATTGAGAGGTGTTTCATAAGGAATGAAAAGCTTGTAGGGATAGTGGGAAAACACCGTTATAGATTCACAGTAGAAAATCATTTCTGTAGACGGTTAAACGCCGACGATGCCCAAGATGACTCTCAAAACAAGTCATTCACAACAGAAGCCATGTACTGTCTATACACCGCATCCGACCAAATAAAGTCAGTGATATGCCATTTGAATTCCAATAAGGCTGCTGGGGCTACCAGCCTGATAGACTTTTTAAATCAGCTGCTGCTTATCTGTAGGATCCATACAGAAACTAAACACCAGCCTTACCAGTGTGGTTTTAGACGAGCAAAGACCACTATCAACTTTGGAAATCCAAATCGATACTAAGTCACCGCTTTAGAGTTTTGAAAGCAGAGTATGACATCGCGTATACTGTATACACAAAGCTACGTATGTGACGTTTTGCTCTCCGTTAAGGTCGGTACTCGGTAATGACCTGCCTAATACCTTTGATGTCAGAAAGGGCTTTACACAAGGTTTCACGCGGTAATGCGAAATACCAGAGTCACGATCTTTTACACAGAGAGTCTTCCAAACCAACTTATAGGGACAGGGACAGAGCAGTTACAAAAACTCGTATGGTGTGGTGGGCAAATAGAAACGGGCCTGAATTTATTACGCGAAACTAGACGCATCTAGCTAAGGATCAAACGGACAAAACAAATTTGTTGGTTGAGGCCTAGGTCGTCGGGGTCAACAATTTGGGGAATGAATACATACAATATAGAAGACACACATATCAAAATTTTTAATTATTCAATTTTATTGTCAACGAATTTGAACACGATCTGATCTGAATGGCGGAAGGGATTCTTTCTATCTGTCCTTTTTTGCTAGCACGAACATTGTGACGTCGCCATTTCTCCAAAGCTCTATCACCATTGGTAAAGCTGATAGTGGTGAATAGCGAATAGTGTGACCAGATCGCCACAGGTCCACTTCAGACTGTAACGTCAAGAGAAGTTAGAAAAATAATAACAAACATTATATATGTATGTTCCAGAAGAAGAGGTGAGCCGTCACTTCTTCCACCCAATGGTAACATAATAGAGCTACTATACCTTACCAAGTGCCAATCCAGGGTTTCCTCTAAATACTTTGCAGTAGTTTTATCCAATCAAGCGACGGTTGTAATCCAATCAAAATTAATAAATTGAAAATCATTTCAGATGACAACAAAGCAATTTTTGACTTTGATCTCACTGACTGTGCTCCTCTCAGGATCGATGCGCTTAACATGCGGCTCAGCTGTTCTTATAGCAGATGTGACAATGTCGGTAATGGTTGAGCTATCTTCACGCCATCCATTTTGTAAAATGCACACAGACAGGTAAAGAAGGATTACTTTAATAAGTCATATCACTGATCTTGTATTGTATTACTGATTTGCAGGGGCGACATTCAAAGAATGCTTTTACAATCTGATCCGAGACGCATCCGACAAGTGCCTCGTGAATCAGTCATGGAACTGGAAAATGTCTGCCGAGATGCTGGCTCATATGGAAGAGAATTTCGTGGTGGCCTTGGATTTATCTATCCTGGAACTAAGTGGTGTGGACCGGGTAAGATAAGACAGTTGTTTGCGTCATTATCTTCGAATGAATAAAGTTATTAGAATTCGAATGTATCACCACAATGTCTAGCTACGACTTTATTGTTGCATAATGAAGTACAATGGATCTGTTTGGCTTGTTGTATCTTTCTTAATCAAATTTTTCGTAAATGTTTATGATCTGTAAGTTTCCATTCATTAGGTTGAAGACTTTTCTTGTGCATACAGATACATTCATTGATCTTGAAGAAACGCAACACATTTGCTAGAAAGAGTAACCCCAAATTGGGCAATGCTTCGCGTATGTACATAGGACAGAGAAGTTGACAGTGTCAAAGTTGGCAATACAATGACCACATGTTCTGTGCGCTTTTAAGAATTAACTAAACTATAGCTCTGTAGTCTTCCTAAATTGGCTTAAAATGATTTGGAGCGATCAGACACACTCACTTTTTCACTTAAACTTTAGGCACAGCTGCAGTGGACTACAATGACTTAGGACAACATACCGATGAAGATCGTTGCTGTCGCGAACACGATTTATGCCCGAATGTTCTGTCGCCCGGTGAATGTCGACGTGGACTCTGCAATACTGGAACATTTACGCGATCCCATTGTGACTGTGATGCTAGATTTAGAAGATGTCTGCAATCCATAAACTCTGGTAAGCTTTAAAAGCATTTTGATTGCGATTCTTGAAATTTCTTGTTTTTGTCATTTTAGAAACCGCCAATACTTTGGGAGCAATATTCTACAATGTCGTCCAGGTGACATGTTTTCAAGAGCGCAGTCCATGCTCATCCCATCAAAGGTTTGATCAAAACTGTCCAATTGAATTTCGTCCTTCTGATTTGTATGTACCACCCAATCGGGGTAATCTCATCTCAAGAATCATTCAAAAGCAGTCTTCTTGGAATGGATTCGGTCAGCGTTCATTTCGAGTTGATGATGGATCAAATCCGTCCAGTTTCGACAGGATAACGACTAGATTAGGTGTTAAACTTGCATCCGTTGGTTTAGTGGCGTATAATATATTGAAAGAGTTCAAAAGTAATTGGCCACAAATTTTGGGCGGTCAAGGCAATAGTAATGATCAAAGGGCTAACGAAGTGGGTGGAAATTACTATCAGGGTCCTGCAGAAAGTCGCTATACCAGTAGCTATTGGGGGAAATGAGGCTAGGAAACGTGTTCGTTATGTTTAAATGTGATATTTTATAGATTTATTGAGGTATTCGGATATGGGTTTTTGAGAAGAGATAAGGTGTAAATTCTTTAAATGAACTTTTTCCTAAAAAGAGAGGATAAAGGCAATTTGCTATTGATTTCTATCAAGTTAATGTTTGACTTTTCATGACTACAGCTCGCGTAGGAACTAGTTTGTTAGGTTAGGTAATAGGGTTGACGGGAAAGGAGGTCCCTTCTCCGTCACACTTAGGTCAATGTAGACCCATTGTGATACCCTAGGGGTCTCAGCCCCCTTACTAGGAACCATTAGCCTATGTTCTGTCGAGCCATTTAGAGGCGCGGATAAATCTGTGTATGTCGACCACAGACTTGTCGGACAGTTCTTCCAGATCCTGAAAGAAATGTCTTCCGAGGGTTTTTAATCTTTTATGGCAGAGCGCTGGACAGTGGCAAAGAAAGTTTGGGGTGTCCTCATCTACTTCTTCGTCGCCACAGCCTCTGCAAAGATCTTCCGTGTTTAATCCCAGTCTTCTTGTATGGTAGTTAAGCATATTATGCCCGGTGATGATACCTATTAGGGAAGATAGGGATTTTTTTTATCCATTTGCAGAAATCTATCAGTTCTTTGTTTATTGTAGAATGGCCATAGTTTCCTAGTTATGACACAGGAACTAAGCGCATTCCATCTATCATAAGCTATCTTTTGAGTTTTGCACCAAATCACCTGTTTGAGATTACAGGGTGGAATTTTAGCGGTGAAATCAGCTTGGTTGGGGTCTAAAGAAGATCCTTCCCTTGCCAGCTCATCAGCTACTAGTTTGTTACTCTCATGCCCGTAAATGTCATATGACGGTAGTGGACAACAAAGCTATATAACAAGCGTTTAGATGCTATTTTTGAATATATTTAGGTCGGTAAAGATTTCATTGACATCTACATATTTTTCGTTGAACATTGGGCGTAAAAAATGCCATCGCGTTCGAAATTCTGTTGCACGTGATTCAGACCTCTCCAATTCATTCCATGTAAGCATTGACATAAACAATTCGTTCTAAGTGACAAAGAAATATGTTCAGCTTTCAATTCAACCTACTGCCGGACTTGGTGAGTCTGACCAATTTTGTCTTGGCCGTACTAATTTTCAGTAAACATTTTCTTGCTTCAGCTTCTAAACTGCGGACTTTTTGAGGAAAATCTATGACATGTTCTATTACCGGGATAAAATCTCGATTCACTCTAATGTAATCCTTCTCGGAGTTGATAAATATCAAATGATTTGGAGACTTGTACTCGGTGCATTGCTTTATGATGATCCGTTCAGTATATCCTTATAATATGATTGTTAAATGATTCTTTCGAGAACTAGCTTTTACCCGCGGCTTCGCCCACTTATAATTTGCGAGGTTACACTTTAATAACCAAAAGTAACCTATACTGTGACCCAAGGTACAGTCAATCTGTGTGCAAAATTTTAAATTGATTGGTTCCGTAGTTTTCGTGCTACAGAGGAACAAACAAACAAACGGATAACGTTTCACTTTTATAATATTAGTAGGAAATAGGATTACAATTTTTTTTTGGTAAAACGCTACCTTTTCACACTCCGTTTGGAGTAGTTTTCTTTGGGAGCTTCTTTCACTCTTCCCGATCCATGTCTTATGACTGAATGCAGAATATTTACAGATATATTCGGCGCTTGACATGAATGCCAAGTGTATGGCCCCTTTTGAGTTCTTTAATCGAGGTAAGAGCTTAAGATAGCTCCACAGCAATACAGAGATCTTATTTGGAACCAGGATCATGTGTCGTTACTGTAGTGTCTTTGTATGTATTTCCTGCGTAGGTCACTAATCCTTACACTTTGCTGAACCCATCTCTCTCTACTAGGAGTTCATTGCAATTCGAACTGAATTACACTTTTTGATGTGACCTTTGGTCGCAAAACCAGTTTGAGCGCAGTGTTGTCATTGTGTTCGATGCCTAGCTAGTTGACTATAAAAGTTATTCGCTTCATTTTCTTTCTCTTCTCCGATTAGGTATGGCACAAAAGTTTCTTTCCTTTTGGAGCTGCCACTTGAAAAATCCTAAAGCAATTTTTTTTTAACTTGAAAGTTCGTCAGGAAGTTTAGGACCTTCTCTCTTTATCAGCTATGTTAAAAAAAATAAGATATATTCATTTTCGAGTCGGGCGTATGGTTTTAAGAGGCAGGGACCGCTGATTATTGCTGGCTCGTCCTAAACCTCTCAATTAAATTTGGCAAGTACTTACGCGAGCTGCCAATTTGAGGAGCCTCTGCCTGAGATCCACGCAACCTTTCATTCCCTCCGATACTAGTTCCTTGTCCTTAAGCCAGATGATTTGCATTTCTTATGGTCTCAAATCTGGAAACTCGAGTGCGATGAATTTCTAAGCTGAAACTTGGTTTTCCATTCACTCAATGCTCGACGTGTCTAAGGCAGTTTCATTCCTCTTTCCTGTGCAGTTCGCATTTGTATCTTCTCCTACAACTTTGAAAACCTTTAGTTTGGTACAAATTCCGAACGTAGCCGAGTCGTGGTGTTGACCACTGGCAATCTTTAGTTTGATGATAGGAACCTTGTAAAAGGAGCTAGATATTATTTATGTTGGTCTTTTTGTACAATACAATTGAGTGTACGCTACGAAATCATAGTTTTGTTTTTGTGCCTTCATCCTCCCTTTTATTTATTTTTTATTTTTTAAATCGTATTAAAGTTGTTTTAATTTATTTAATACACATCAAATGTATATCTAGTCTTGTTTGTTATTGTTATACATTCTGTTTTCTTTGGTTAAATTGTTGTTTATTTCCATTTGTTTTTAGTCATTTGCTGGTATTATATGTTTAAAATTATCTTTTAAGTTGTTAAATAAATTTATTTTCTGTTGAATTGCTTGTGTTTTTTTTGTTTTGTTTAAATCGCACATAAGGATCATGTTTTTTTTCTTAAATTTGTTTGCAAAAACCACATTAAAGTTTAAATTCCAGAGCTGGATACAATAAGACTACATCGGATCAGATCTGTGCTCAATGGCAGTATCAACCGACGGAAAAATATGTCCCTAGTGCTCCAGGAAGAACCTAAGGTGACACAGCTTTTGATGAAATATAATGACGATGACTGGTTTGTATAAACAAAATTGTTATGTGGTTTCAAATGGACTTTAACAACAAAAACAAAAACAAAAAATATAAAAATCAATTATTTTTATCAGTTAAACTGGTTAAATTTGTTAACTGGAAATGTACCTTCAAAGATGTTCTATACTTCGAAATATACTTCTAATTGAATATAAGCAATATAAGGTTAACGAAGCAATAATAAAAAATATTTACTGTTTAAAAATAAAAAAAATGTTAATAAACTATGTAATGTATTAATGCAAAAATTAATTTGATAGATAACTTTTATTACTGGTTTAAGAATTGATGTTTATTCCGAGAAACATGAACTCCTTTATTACTTCTTCGAAAAGGACATTTTGTCCTAAACGATGGACAGATAGAGCTTTGTTTATCTTAAGAACAACTTCTTATTTAACCTTTTCTTCAATTGCTGATAGTATCTATGATGTGATATTGTTTGCCTTCCATGTTCGAGCTTTAGATTGAAAGAAAATCACAAGACAGTCCATCAATTTGCCGAAGTCCGGTGCGTGTCTGGTTTCAAATTTATGCGGCATAAGTAACTGGATTCATTTTTTCGGGATCTCGAATTCAGCTATCGACTTGTATAAACTCCAAGCGTTGAATGCTGTCTGTCATATGCGGCTTTGATCGATGAAAAAGTTTCGACCTGAAACACATTTCCAGGATTTGCCTTAGTGCGAAGATTTGATCAATAGTAAATTTGCGGGACCGAAAACCACACTGGTAAGGGTCGATCAATCCGAGGACGGGAGTGAGTTCCTAGCGATTCTTAAGCTTCATTTTAACTATTTAGCAAGGAAAATCAACCCCGGGCAGATCCGGGGTCGGTGGGAAAAATATATTGTTTTGGGGTCTGTCGGGTGTTACATTTAAAGCCACTGAAGTGGTCAGGCTGCAAATCCGAGGACGGGATTGAATTCCTAGCAATTCTTAAGCTGTATCCTACGCATCTTGCAAAGAAAATTAAGGAATTTGTTGCTATTCGGTCAGGTAAAATAAAATTTTTTGGGGTGTACCGGGTGTCACATTGGGTGCGTTCAAAACTCTAGGCACTAGCTAGTCAACCGGCTCTGATTGGTCGACAGCTCGAAAATTAAGTGCAAAGCAAGTTGACTTTTTGTGAGGTAGTGGACTGGATTTCTAGTCAAACCAATTCTCCCTGAAATTTCGGTCAGCTGAAAGAATGTCAAAAATCAGTTGATTCGGCGGGGATCGCTAAAGATCGGTCCTGCTTTAAAGTTCTTAAGTGGTAATCTTATGTGTTTAATAATCTGTTATTTCATGGTATTTTTTAAATAAAATAAGGAAACCAAACATTTTCGTTTCTTGTAGTGTAAACAGCATCCAGATTGGATTCTTTTTGAAAAAACTTCTCCTAACAAATGAATGAAGTTGTGTAGTTTTACTACACTAGCCAAGCCACTATAATTTTGTTGGCTATGATGTGGTAAGCTGCATCGATGTATTTATGACCTAAGTTTCATATGGAAACGTAGATTGCATTTGCAGTTGTGACTAATATATTAGTGGCTAGAACTCTGAACGCGTCCATTGCCTTCAATTCATTTTATCAAGTCTCACACCCGGGGTTGAAGACTTAGCTGAATATAATCCCGACATCTATGTTACGAAAGAGTACGACATGCGTAACATACGCTGATGGTTTTAATCTCCGATTCAGTTAGTAAGGAAACGTACCATATAATTCCCCTATCCTTTTTGTCACATACTTTCAGGTGCTGTTTGATGTTTATTTTCCCCATATTTTCGTTGTATACTCGGTCTTTTTGCATACTCGTTGGAGGTTGCCATTTTCGTTGTATTCCTTTCCTAGATTATTTGGTGTTGCATACTATTGGGGTGTGATGTGAATTTGTAGATATTCAAATTATTTTTGAATAGATAAAAAATTAATAAGCGTTCACATGTTCGACTATCGTGGATTATTGTCAACTTGTGGATTACGTTATCGTTCTAATTAAACCTACCTAAAACAAACTACATAACTTAAACTATGTAAGTCGGTCATGGCTAGCTTTGCCCAACTATGGGACTAACCTGGATCGAGAGAGTTCGACGAGGGAGCTATCTCTCTTTCTTTCAGCCCTCAGAAATTCTGATACTGCCTTTTTACATCCCTTATTTCGCGCCCTGATACCGACCTACTAAATCGGAGGCACTCCTCAATGCTCTGAACGACGACGTCTCGACCGTAGTTGAGTCGCATATCCATAGTTGTGTGAGCAACGTGGAACGGCACTGCTAATCTGTCCTGGATCAGACTTTCCTGGTCGAAGTACAGGAAAGCCTTTAAGGCGCACCCTCACATGATACATACGATTGGGGTAGTGTTATCCCACGATAGTGAACTTTCGCCAATTCTTTCTGGTATCCCTAAAGGCCCCAGACACGACGTCCTAAACCAATTGGTTTTCGATTTCTGGAAATTGATCTTCGATTTCCAGTCGTCGCAATATCGCTGAATCTCATCGAAGTCACGTTGCAAGAGAGTGACAATGACCTCGATCTTTGGACCTGATCTGTACGCAATCAAGTCGTCTGCATACGCAATAGCATGTTGAAAAGAGCCTACGAGATCGCTCGTGTAAATGTTGAACAGGATCGGGGAATTTACTGCACCCTGTTGCAGACCATTTTTAACTTCGAATGTACCACCAGAAGTCACATTGCCATTTTTCACAATGAACCGTCTACTGGTCAGCATGTTACAGAGCATGTACAGCAGTGGTTTGCTTATGCCCAACCTGCTCAACTTGTAAAAGAGCCCCTCTAACCATACGGTGTCGAAGGCCTTCTCCAGGTCAATCAGGCAGGCACCCGTGCATTGGTTCTTGCATTTGTTCCATTGGATATCCGATACCAGTTTAGACGCGACATGTATTGTACCATGCCTCGCATTGAAACCGAATTGGTTATACGGAACTATTTGATTGTCTTCAATCCATATAACCAGGGCTCAATGGATCACGAATATCTTCCTGATGTTCGGCAGGAGACTTGTTGACCGGAGATTCCTCGGATTGGAGCTATCTTTATCCCTTTTGAGAATGGCATGTATCACCGCTGTGTTCTAGTGCGTTGGATAATGTGCAATATTAAACGGGGTGGTATGTCTACCAATTCGAAGCACAGTGTTCGATATTCCATCGATTCCTTCTGGTTTCTTCCTTCTAAGTGAGTCGATGATCGTTTGGAGTTCTACCTTCGATATGACCGGGGGATGAACCCTTTCATCGGCGATGAAATTATTTGCCATGTTATCGTCATTGAATTCGGTGAAACCGGTGTTCTCAGATCGCCAGTTCTGTATATCACTTCGAAGGTGATTCTCCAGGTCATAACTTGGGCGAAAGTAGGTATTCACCTTATACACTCCTAGAAAGTCGCTAATATGGCTTCCACCTTCTCCTGCGGATCTTCAAAAAAAGAAGTTGCCATCATCGACTGCCTTCTCTAGATCTATGCCTGCTGTAATAAGTACTTGTTCATTGTTCGTCGTTCGGGGGATCTTAGGACATGGCAAGTCTTTAATGTTCTTCCACCGAAATATTGGGGATGCGCTGAATTCGCCTCCACTCTCGCACTCATTAGTCAGCTATTAGAACAAAGGGAATCACATCCAGTGGTCGGACAGCTTTCGTTCTGCATTCATTCTAGTCTTGTAGTTCTGTTTGTTTTGTTTATTTTGCTTTGCCTATTTTGCGACATCGGAGTCCGAAGATGAGGACGACGAATTCGAATACCAGAATAGCGGCATGAAAGAGCTGCAGGCACAGGTACTCGCCATCAAGTCAAAACAAAGTGCTAGGAGAGAAAAAGAGCACCACCAACAACAACACTGAAGCAGCCAAAACAACAGCAGTAGAGTAAGTTGCAACCATAACAGCTGCTGCCACCGAAGCAGCCACAACAACAGGCTCAGCTGGCTCTACAACTACAACTACAACTGAAATACAACAAACACTACAACTGCAACTAAAACTACACCAACAACATCTTCAAAAATCACTACACCAACAATAGCGCTGTGTGAATAGCATCGAAAGGACCTTCATAACCCCTTTGGTGCTACAACAACTACAACTACAACTACAACTACAACTACAACTTAAACAAAAACTACAACAAACAATATTCTCGGATATCACCTTCTTCATCAAAAAGTTTTACCCAAGGTCAGTGAAGAAGGATAATCCATGACTAAAAGAGTCCATAGTTGCGGTTGATCCAGTCTGTTGGATCTTTGCACCTAGCAACGGTGCCCAGCAGCACCGCCTTCAAGTTCCACGAAATGGACAGTGGTAACCCACAAACAGCATCACCCCCCATAAATGAAAGTTCCCAACGCGAACAGTTAACATCGGCGACTTGGTATTACTCCAAGAACCAAGTGTCACTCCTGCGGACTGGAAAATGGGGCGAGTTATTGAATGTTATCCTGACATTAAAGGGGGATTTTCGCAGAGTCGATGTGAAGACAGAAAAACGGGAGGTTGGTTCACTTTTCCCAGATGATGCTCAACATTAGTTATTTCACCAAAGAAGACAAGATGTTTGAAAGCTGGGATCAGACCTACATGAGCAATAGCAGTTCGGTCTCCCCCATAGCCTTTAAAACCATCTAAGTAAAATTAATTATAATATTTCTGCTTCCCGATGGGACTCATCAAGGGTATAATCCTCCAGCACTTTCTATCTATTGCCAACCCTAAGTGGAACAGTCTAGAAACCTGTACCATATCTAGGCAGATATGATCCACCTACAATAAAAACAGGACGGACGACATTATCAACAGAACTCACATCGAGACAGCAAGAATCACAGCAATTTGCACGGGTCACTGGCCTATCGGCTCACACATTGCCAAGTTAGGCATTGCATTCAATCCCCACTGCAGTAGTTGCACTAATACACACGAAAAGGAAACTCTATTTGACTTTCACTGTGACTGCCCGGCACTAGCTATAATCAGGCATCGCACACTTGGCACACCCTTTTTCAACGAATTATCAGAGATTTCTGATATTAAATTCGAACTCGAAGGTCCAAAATCATGCTCTACAAAACCCTGATCTCGCCAGTCTTGCTTTATGGAGCCGAATGCTGGACGATAAGAAAGACAGCGGAGCAGATCTTGGGATCCTTGAAGGAAAAATTCTACCTCGAATATTTGGTCCAGTCTGCTAGGAGGGCGAATGGAGAAGAAGATATAACCGCGAATTCTACGAGCTGTAAAAAGATGTGGATGTAGTCGGAAAGCAAAAATCCGTCAACTGCAATGGCTCGGTCACATCGAGCGAATGGACGAGAGTGCTCCAGCTAAGAGGGTCTTTGAATCCCAGCCACCTGGTTCAAGAAGAAGAGGAAGATCGAACCTCCGGTTTAAAAATCAGGCAATCGCGGACGTCTTAAACCTTGGTCTAGTAAACTGGAAGCAGCGTGCCAAGGACCGTGAAGGATGGAAAGCGGCATTAGTTCAGACTCAGACCCTCCAAGGGTCGCTGGCCTGATAACTAAGTAAGTAAGGTATTAAATTCCACAACATTATTTATCTTCTAAACTCCACAGGATGGATCTGAAAACAACGCTGTCAACAACACCCTTCAACATACAGGTCACGTGACCCAAAACGCACCCGCGCTAATCACTTCTACTAACCTAAAACCCCAAAAAAAAAGTATGTATTTAGTAACGAAGTCAAAACAGCAGAACACATACTATGGGAGTGTGTGTGTCTGTGTTATTTTGTTAAGGAAGATCGAGTAACTCTTGGCTTCTTATTACTCCCCTAACATTTTTCTCCTTATTCTTTTACAGAGGATAACATACTTTTCCGATTTAAAGGAACTAAAGGTATAATTTCAGATGAGAACAACCCTGCACTGTTATTTTGTCAGGGGTTAAATAATTTTAGATATAAAAGGGGAAGTTCTCCACGCCTTTGTTTATCACTAACCCAAAATCCCCTGTTTCTCCGCATTTTATAAAAGAAACAGGAACAAGACGGATATTTATTCTGTTAACCGATTAAGGAACTTGAACATGGGCAACAGATAAGTATTTCATAGATCAAGTTATAAGATTTAGTGAAAACCTCCAACACTATCAAGGTGTGTGTGTTATGCAAGTAAAAGCACTGTCAAGGCTGTCCGTCAAGAACGGATTATAAAGGTAATTTTAGACGTATTAATTGGTCGTATCATATCTGGTTGGTTTCGCATACGAGACACCGAAGATGCAAAAATACGGCTTGACCAAATCATGATACGGGTTTATTTTTTGATAGAAGCCCACGGACTTAGGCTAGCAACAGAAAAGACGGAGATAGTGGGTAGCTCTCCACTATCTTTGAGGTGCAAATAAGCCTGAAGACAATAACTACTAGAGAGTGAAGTACTTGGGATTGAAGCTAGACAGGAAACGCATGTATTCGCAGAAGATTACCTGAAGATGGAGAGGGTTTAGTCAGTCAGAGAAAAAATATAGGTATTTGGGGCGACAGCTCGTAGATAGCCAAGGCCTAGCTCTTAGCAATCGTTCATATTCTGCGTGTTATATTATTCGCAAGCTTGTAAGGGAACTTCGGTTTTTACTGCTGACTCCGACCGGCAAATTGAGAAGCTTTTTTTTTGTAACGAATTATACTCTCGGAGGTTTGTTATTTCCCGCCAAGTAGTTGTGGCGGAGTCGGCAATACAACTATAGGTTCATCCATTCGTGCGAACAATACAACACTCACTACATGAATGGTTGCGAGAAGTTAGGCACTGGCTCGCTATGAGCTATCGCCGCAAATATGTATTTTTAAACTAATACCTTAGTATACCTTTTAGCTCAAATCTAATGGATATGCCCTAGGCGCAATAATTCAAAAATTAAGACTAACTAATTTCTAGATTTACGATAGACTTTTCCTGTGCTCAGGATTAAATTTTATCAGACTATGAGCCAGGAGCCATTGCAGTCGAATTTTTAAAAACGACTCCAACACCAGCCATGCTTACGTGCATCTTTATGGGAAGCAACAGCATTAGATTGCACTGTCCTTAAGGTATGTGTTTATGCATTTATCAAGGGGAGATTAATACTAGAATTTTATGGAGGAGAAGGAGTATCTGCGTCATGCGTAACAGGAAATGACACATCCGATAAGCGATGAGTGAAGAACTGAAGCACCATCTTTGGTTAGGGCTTCCTTTGACGGTATTTATTCCAACAAATACAATTGTAGGTGGTATGATTCTTCGGGATGCAGGCAGACCATCAGCGGCATTTTTGCTATTTCTCAATAGAAAAAATTGCGTGACACCACTGCCTGCGACTCTTGTTGAAAGGGCAAAGATACTGCGAAACATTTTCCATGTGATAATTCTGCCTTTGCTCGTATCAGGTGGCAGATTTTTGGGACTGATGTGGCGATTTCTAGTAACCTTATCACTGAAGCTCTAACTCGCCTTTTCTAAAAGACAAACAGAATATAGTAACAGGGTTGTACCTGCTGATGGTATAACGGGCTTCTTTTGACTCTGAGTGCATCAGCGTAGTGTTCCAACACCACGACGAAAAAAAGGTAGTCTCGTTCTACAAGTTGCACATACAATATGTCGATTTGGTTCGAAGACTGGAGAGTCTTGCGAGGGTGTAACACGTATTGCAGATATCAACTCAAAAGCCGTTGAAAGTCTTCAGAATACTCTTCTTCTCTTCCACACTTTAGAATTAAATTCAAAACTTTCTCGAAATAAGATTCCCGTGCAAGCCAATTCACGACTTAACGGTTTTCATTCCAAAATAATTAAATCAGTTAAAACAAATGTCAATTTTCAAGAAATGCAAACTAAACTAAACGCAAAAGGAGACGTCACTTTCCACAGTCTCCAAAACTGCTCCAAACCGGTAAATTAAATGAACAAAAATAAAAGACGAGAGGATAATTAAATTCATGAGTATTTTCGCGAAGAGCTTCAGGCAAGGCAAGCAATAAAAAACTGCATAAAGTCGGCTCGAGGACAAATGGCGCCCGTTTTTTTTTTATCCTGTAGCGAAACAACGAAATGAAAGTTTCATTTGCATTTCCCTTTGAAAATGTATTTAATCTGAACAATTATTTGAGTTTTTTTCATTTATTAAGGCTGTTTTTTTTTTTTAAGGGAATTTTATGGGATAGGTATCTGCATTTTTAAGTGGAACACACAAACAATTTTCAAAGCAAAGTTAATAGTGTCTTATATTCTCTTTTCATGAAGAACCGTTTTCATTAACTTTATCCTAAAAAAATGTCTTTGAACTTTAACTTCGTTATGTATGTTACATCTTTGATGGCCTAATAAGTAGCCTTCGAGCGACAAAATGCCTGGTGAGAACAAAGCAAGTTAAAGAAGGTTTCTCTCCGTGTGGTTTTTGGCAATGTAACTTAGCTCCTTTCAATTGCTTCTCAGATTCAACTATCTACAGGATTTTATTGCATAGCCTAAGGGGCAGGATGTTCTCTATTCACTTCCACTTTCTTTTCTAAGTTAAGGGTTTTTCATTAAGCGCTTCCTATCTTTAAATTTAAATAAAACAAAGGGTGTGTGAAATATCATCCAAATTTTTTATTCGTTTGAAAGGCCTATCGATGCCATTATGTATGGAATATAACATGGTTCAAATATCCGCCGCGGCTTCTCTGGATGGCGCGTATCCGAAATGTCAAATTTTCCCATGACTCTGGCGCATAAATCAGGCTGAACTTGACCGATGGCATGTGTTATGTTGGTTTTGAGGGCCGCTGTGGTTTGTGGCTTATTCGCATAGACCTGCGACTTCAGAAAACCCCACAGGAAAAAGTCAAACGGGGTCAAATCGCACGATCTCGGTGGCCAGTTCACATCACCTCCACGTGAGATGACCATGACCTCGAATCGCTCGTGCAGAATGTCCAATGTGGCGTGAGTTGTGTGGCACGTAGCACCGTCCTGTTGAAACCACATGTCGTAGATGTCCATATCATCCAATTCAGGCCAAAAGAAGTTGGTAATCATCGGTCGTTCTCAAAGAAATATGGACCGATTACGTCACCAGCCCAAAATTCACACCAAACAGTGACTTTTTCGGTATGCATTGGACGCTCTTGGATCTCATGTGGATTGGTATCGTCCCAAATTCGACAATTTTATTTGTTGACGTACCCATTCATCCAGAAATGGGTCTCATCGCTGAAGATTATTTTTCGAACGGAACGTTGACCGAACAGAACACCCATTTTGATAAAACAATTTTATTATTTGCAAGTGTTGTTGAACGCTATATCCATCCAAACAAAACCAGGCTGCTATCAACTGTCAAAGTTCAAAAGTCCCTATTGGAAGACCCTTTATTTTGAAACATTGTATTGGACAGGGATCTGCTTATCGCTCGACCTATTGAAAGCACATGAAAGTGACTTGATAAAAAGCATAAATCAACTCATATATAATATTATTAATATTTACAAGACTCACAAGAAATAAGACCTCTCAACTGGGCCAACTTCAAAAGCTTAGGTTTCCTCAACATGGTGTACAAAATCTTATCTGCCATATTGTGTGAATGTCTGAAATCGTTTGTCACCAATCTGATTGGCCTCTAGTTTTAGGTTTTAGGCCAGGAAAGTCCACAATCGCCTTAATATTCAAACTTCGGTAGATCCTGGAGGACACGCAAGAAACTTAAAATGTTTCGGTCGAATATGACAGCATTTATTGAGACGAGCTACATAGAGCCATGTATATTTCTGGTATCAACGCCAAACTGGTCTGTTTTTGCAGGATATCGATGGAGATTACTTGTTGTTCCATCAAGGACAAGAATGATCAAAATGAGACCTTTGATGTGCAAAATAGATTTAGACAAGGTGAAACCTGAGTTTTATAATCATTATACCAACAATAGTGCCAGTATTCCTAGCATCATAGGTTAGGTTAGGTTAGGTGATAGGGTTGACACGGAAAGAAAGTCCTTTCTCCGTCACACTTAGGTCAATGTAGACCCATTGTGGTACCCTAGGGGTTTTAGCCCGCCTTATTATGAACCATAAGTTTATGTTCTATCGAGCCAGTCCGAGGAGTGGATAAATCTGTGTATGTCGATTACAGACCCGTCGGACAGTTCTTCTAAATCCTGAAAGAAGTGCCTTCCTAGGGTTTTGAATCTTCTTTGGCAAAGCGCTGGACAGTGGCAAAGAAAGTGTGGAGTGTCCTCATCTACTTCCTCGTCGCCACATCCCCTGCATAAGTCATCCGTGTTCAATCCCAGTCTTCTTGCATGGTAGTTAAGCATATTATGCCTGAAGATAGGGATTTTTTTTGTCCATTTGCAGGATTCTATCAGTTTTCTGTTTATCGTAGAGTGGCCATAGTTTCCTAGTTATGACACGGGAACTGGAATAGCATCATAAGGGTATTCAAAATCCGTTGTTAAAAAGGGTTAAGCAAATAAGAAGAGACATCCAACATCGATGAATCGGACAGAATGTCCCAGTGATCAGTTATAGTTTCGACATAGTAAGGCACTTTGTCTACCTTGGTTTTGTTATCACTTTTGACAACGACATCAACGACATCAGAAATGAAATGGGAACTAACTGTTGCTAAACGCTGTTTCTTTGGGTTGCGAAGGTAATAAAGAAGTAAGAAGACTTAGGAGGCTCTTTATAAGACATTTTTTATTCCAGTCAACTCTACGGTGTTGAAGTATAGACTCTATCGAAGGTGGATGAAAACCTCTTCGGCAGATATTCGGTCCCATTTGCGTTGATGACCTTTTGAGGAGAACATTCAACAAAAAACTGTATAAGCTGTACAGCAGAACTGGGCTAGTCAAAAAATTATATACTAGAGGCAGTTTGTCAAGGACTGGGCTAACTACAGAGGCACAAACTGTAGTGTCATCTAAGTAAATAAATAAAGGACCAATAAGAATGTGAAAAACAACTCAAGCTTTTTTACAAATTAAGGGTGACCATGGTGTAGTGGTTGCATCATCGCTTGTCACGCTGAAGGATCCAGGTTCGAATCCCGATGTCACAGAAAAAAAAGTCGGTCAACTGCGAAAAAAGCTGACGTCAACTCTACTGCATAGGCATAACACTGGCAGTACGGTAGGCAATGGCTTAAAAGTGTTGATCGTACTAATGCCATCGTAATGTTCGAAAGAAATACTGTGAATTATAAGCAATGGCAACAGAACCAAGAATTCTCCTCAGTCATTCTGGACACCACCCTTGGAGCAAAAAAAAAAAAAAAGACTGAAACCTAATACTACCTGAGTTTCCAAATCACTACACCAACACTAGCGCTGTGTGAATAGCATCATAAGGGTATTCATAACCCCTTTAGCGCTAGTGGATTATATAAAAAAAAAACTTTTCAACTTACTAGAGGCAAAGATCTTTTCAATCCGCTTGTGCTAAGCATGGCTTAAACCATTCCATTCCTTCGAAGTTCATTTAAAGTCTTAATGGCCGCTTGGTTGCCAATGTAAACAGAAACAACTATTCATTTTGATTCCATCATCCTAAATTGTAGCTTCTCATTAGCTTCTTTATAGATCTCAGTTTTGAAGTAATCGACGTACATAAAAGGCTTAAAGCCTTCTTGATTTTCTTTAAATCATTTCCCTAGATTTTACTTGGACAATAGTCTGGAATTATAATGAACTCTTAACTCATAGGGAGATAGTCGATTTCGACAATGGAAGACTAATTGATAAGAAGACTATTGAAATAATTAAAGCCGTCACAAGAACGGCTGTCTGAAGATGTAAATCTCCGCAGAGTATTTGAAAGGCTCCAAGGTACAACAACAAACCACTCCAGGTAGTAATTAAATAAATACGTCGCAATGAGGTTTAAGATTGTCATCCTTAGCAAAAGGGAATTCATTTACCTAAGTGATTTTATCTGGCCAAAATTATTCTGGCAGTTCCCGCCTATAAGAAATTATAAGTCAGTCAGCATCACAAAAAGGAGATCAGCAGTGCAATTTTAAGTCATGAAAAACTCATTGAGTCTGTGAAGTCTCATAAATAAAGATTAATGGCCAAAGGTGTTTCTTTTTCACCCCTAAAATCGTACCAATGTGAACACACAAAAAAAGTATTCAGTCTGCAAAAGTTTCCACAACCTAGGAATATCTACGCAACCTTTTCGACTTAATCCCTTGGCGGTAACAAAAAGTACAAATTTTCAAAGGTAAATGACATTTTTATGCTAATGACCTCATACACAATTCATTTTATTTTCAATTTCAGAGAAAAAAAAAAGGAAGAAACAAACACCACCGACAACTGTCAAGGATGACAGATTCAACCTTGAAAGATTGAAAAGAAAGCGCCTTAATTTCAAGGCTCATTTACAGTCATGCCACCACACTATTCGTTGGCCTGGCAGAGCGTTTCATCGCAAGTCAATGATACATACAATCTTTGCTCTTTCTGGCTTATGGTGGAAAAGGGTGCTTTTAATGAGGGTTTCCATCCCCCCAGCATTTGGTTTTGTTATTTTATTATACAAGTTAAATGTTTCAAGGTAAGGTGGGGGGATACGCCTCGTTTATGTTTGTACAGAGCCAAAGTGAGGGACGGAAGTGAGTTTCACTAAAAAATCCGAGTTTCAGAGTTTCACCAGCGGAATATTCAATTATTTAGCGAAGAATATTTTGCAAAAGATTTTGGTTTTAACGCAGTTCACCCGGAAATAATCGTCGAGTACCAAAATTTATGATATGGACTCGTGCATAAAAATTATTAAGTGACATTTGTCATTAAACCGTTTATGATGGGAACGGGGATGATTAGCAATATTTTTCTTGTTATTTGAACTGGTGCCAAGCGAAATTTTATTGCGAGAGGTCCTTTGGTTTGATGTTGAGAAGGTCAGAATATGTACACAGCCGTTTTCAACATGAGTAATATGCAAATGTGAGGTCTTTTTATGTTTTGAAAAGAAGAAGTTGGCAGTTTATTTGTCAACTCGACTATTGAAGCATTTTTTTTTGCGTTGAGAGGTGGGACTATTTTAAAGACGAAACTAGGCCCGTGCCCAGTAACAGTGTGGAAATTCCACCCACTAAACCCACCTCCCCCTCTTTGCCCTTTTTTTCTCCACGGTACCGCCGTCCTGGCATTTTATTGTGGGGGGGGGGGGGCGAGCAGCACCACGTGCTCACATTCTTATTGGAACTTCTTCACTTTGTCGCCTTTCTCATTCGAGGTGTCTTAGCTGTGGCATAAACTGTTTTGCACAATCGCTCACAAGGTTTCATGTCTCCTATGATTGGGTCATACATCGTATTATATTTTCGGGGGTTAGTGTTTCCCCAAGCTCATTCCTCAACGTTTGTCTCTCGGTTTCAAATCGTGGACAGTGGAAGAACACATGCTCCACTACCTCCTGAGCTTCAATGCAATACGGACAATACGGAGAGTTGTCGTGCTTAAATCTGTATAGATACGCGTGGAAACATCCATGTCCACTTAGTAGGTGGGTTATGTAAAAGTCCACTTCGTCGTGCTTGCGGCTTGTCCATATCTCAATAAGTGGTATAAGACGATATGTCCATCGGCCTTTACTCGATATATTCCATCGCTGCTGCCATTTCACCATGCTGTTTGCTCACTCTGATGGTGCTGCCGGTTGATCTCGGTTCCTGGTTTCTCATTTCATACAGTTGTTTAGACTATTAAAGCATGTAACTTACAGTGGGAGTCAGGCTCAGGGCTATGTTCTAAGCCATTGGAGAAGGACGAAGGTTTTGTTTATTTTAAAAGTGGGAAAAAGACTGTACATCTATCAGCCTAACTTTGTTTCTTCCCAAATCAATGGAAAAGGTTGTATCCAACTATTTAAGACAGGATCTGTTCTTCGTGTCCCTCATGTACCCCCTGCACCATTATATACAGAGTGGGCAGATCCAGTGAAACTTTGTTGGATGGCGGTCAAAAGAATTTTCGGTTCCATACGAAACAAAAGCCGTCTATTTGACCTTCGTTAGGGCACTCCTCTGGTACCTCCAGATTAAGATTTAATCACGAGTTGTACAGCAAAATAAACCTTATGAAGGAGCTATGCATCCAGCGCCTACTGTTCTTAGTGCGGATAAAAATTAGTCCTCCGACTCAAAGAGTACTTCGGAAGAAGGGCACCTAATTTTTGATGAAGTGACTGAGTGGAAGAGGGCATAAAATGACTTAGAGCTGGAGAGTCCCGGAAATAGGTTTAGAGGAAACAAAGGAAATGCACAGGAGCTGGATAACCATAATAATTTCATTTTATTTATATCCTTCAGGGTCATCTGAAACACCAGGCATACATATGTACACATTGTCACGTCTTTGATTAAGGATTCAACGGAATCTATGAATTCCTTTGCAATAAGGAAACCAAATTTTGTATGGCACTTCGCTAAGGTGGAAGTATAATATGCAAACGGGAAAAGGTTTCATCAAAGACTTTCTTCAGAGCCGGCAATAACTGATTTATACTTTGCTGCAGCATAGCTTAGTACATCCTATCAATACCAGGCGACTAAAGTCTTTAAAAAGTCCAATGACGTATTCTAAGTCAGTAAGTGCACAAGGTACCTCTGATAGTTTATAGTTCTTTCGATGGCAACGCTGTGGAATGATGATACGTTTTTAGCGTCCCTAATACAGTCTACAACAAAACTGATTCGATACTTCTTCTCGGCCACTTATTGACTGAGAGGATGTTAACATTATTGTTTACATTTTACATTGACTTTGAGCTGAAGAAGAGAGCTTAACAGCCTTAAATTGTCTGATCCTTTCATGTCATAGGATTTTTGCTTTGTCATCGGTAAATGTAAAACTACCCTAATGCTTTATGCTCAGGGATGCAAACAAGACCACAATAAGAAGCTTCACATTTTATTGTATTCTTCTGGCTATTCTTCTTTCTCCCTTGTAGCTTTTGAGATACATTGTTCTCGTTTGTTCCATTCAAAAGCCACCACCCTAAGCTTCGTGTAAACACATGTTTTTAACGCCCTTAGAATTCGTAACTTCTCCCAAGTCGGAGTCCCGTCCAAAGTATATACCTACATGTGTCAAACAATGAAAGACCTCTAAGAACGCATTTAATATTTTATTCTTGTTACTTTTGTTTTCTTTTTATTAAATAATTTATGGATCATATTTCAAACGGTATGTCCTGCAATCATGTTACAGGTAATTTATCACTCCAAGTCCTGACAACGTGAAACCATAAAACGCGAGTTCCCCCCTCTGTCTCAGTTTGGTTTGTCTGCAGCAGTGATTTTGTAAAAGTGCAGACCCACCCTCGGGGGTTGCTTGCCACTCGTGTCGTTCTAAGCGAATCATTTTCATCATTCTTTATGGTAGCCTATGTTGTGGGCGCCTTTCAATTGGCCTTAAATGTTATTTTATGCGACTGGGCAGATGGTGTTGTTCACACGTTCACACGGGATAAAGAAAATGAGGTCATCAAGAGGGGGTTGTGCTGGCCGTCCTAGTAATGGCACATCGAAAGGAATCTTTTGAATGAAGATGCTCTCTTGTTGGTCTATTTTATGAAGGGCGAACAATTCAATTAGCGTTGAAGGCCGTTTTATTTATTGGATTGTGCATGAAGCTGAAAGTCAGCTTACCTGTTACTCATTGTTTGGTTCTGTATAATACCACTGGATTTACGGTACGCCTAAATGGTGTTGTTGGGTTAGATAGGCTTTTCAAATAAATATGACTATCATGGTTGCTTCTGTAATGGATAATGTCTTCTATAAAATACCGAGAAGACCATAGACTTAATCTATGAGTTTCTCCAGCTTAACATGATTTACAGCTTTAGATTTCAAAGCCTTACAAATAATAGTGAGTACACATGTTTTCTAAACAGTAAAGTTGGATTTGCTTCGGTTTCATGAATCATTTAACTTTTAAGAAGGTTAAGGGGTCCTAAACGGTGAGAAGTCTTTCTTCAGAAACCACAGACTTCCATTTTCGATCACAGGCGCGTTTCTGCCAGGGCTTCAGGCAAAGTTTTTGTTTTGGAGCACACTAATCAGCACGTACCTTTGCGACTTCTGATCGATGTAAGGCTGTATATGGTAACATCCAAATAAAGAATTGAGAAGTTTTCTCATAACAGAATATACTTTGAGAGGTGATGCCTTCAAAAACTTTTTGGTCGTTTTCCTGAGGCTTGATCCTATGTCCACTCGCTTAGCGGTTCAATGCACTAATCGCTTAACTGCGGCGACCACTGGGTAAATATAAACGTAGGTAGGTAGGTTGAGGAGGTGGGCGCATCGCGTGATGCAGCCAGCCTTCACTTAGATCTCTAGCGGATCCATTGTGTTCATCTGATATGGAATGCCCATTCTGGAAAGACAAAAAAGAGGGGAAAGGTCTAGGTGAGCGCAATTACGATCGATCGGTCACCCTGAACCATCCTGAATTCGTAGTGAATTTTAGAATGGCTTTTGGTGGCTTGTTAAACAGGTCGCCCAGGTCGTTGAAATAGTATTCACCGAGGGCCGTCTTCCTTGTTCTGTATCGGCTGGGACATTTGCATAGGAAGTGGATTGTGTTCACTTCCGCGTCTGTATTACCGCAGCCTCCGCGTCTGTTCTTAAACGCATTCCCTAATTTGAAGGTCCAAAATCATGGACTACAAAGTTCTGTCTTGCCAGTTTTGCTTAATGGAGCTGCATGTTGGACGATAAGTAAACCAGCGGAGCACACCTTGGGACCCTTAAAAAGAAAAATTCTGCGTCGAAAATTGTTGGTCCTGTCTGCAATGGCGAATGGAGAAGAAGAAACAACCGCGAAGTCTACGAGCTGTATAAATATGTGGATGTAGTCAGAAAATCAAAATTCCGTCGACTGCACTGGCTCGGCCACATCGAGCGAATGGACGAGAACGCTTCAGCTAAGAGGGTCTTCGGATCCCAGCCACCTGGTTCATGAAGAAAAGGGAGATCGAACTTCCGGTTTAAAGACCAAGCGTGGACGCTAGAAACCTTTTTTTTTTTTTATAATTCACTAGTGCTAAAGGGGCTATGAATACCCTTATGATGTTATTCACGCAGCGCTAGTGTTGGTGTAGTGATATTGAAACTCAGATGGTATTAGGTTTCAGTCTTTTTGCTCCGAGGGTGGTGTCCAGAATGACTGGGGACCGTAAAAGATGTAAAATGGCATTATTTCAGGCTCCGACTCTTCTAGGGTGTCTGACATGATAAGTTAAATAAGCACAATAAGTAATGAAAATTTATATCGAACTTGAAGTATAGAAATTTGGTGTGCGAGAATATCTTTTTATATAATTTTTGACATTTTCTGTCTGCCAATAATAAGCATTGCCTTTGACACTCATAAAAACTATATAATAAAAATCAGACAATCCATGGCTCCTTTAACTAATTTAAGGCTCAAATAAATTAATCCAAATCCCAAATAAATCAAAATAAATAAAGCACCGTGAAAACGTTCGGTCATCTTTAGTATGTTTCCATGGAATTTATTGGTTCCAAGAAGAGGCATAGTCTCTGTTTTATTTATACATACATATACATATGCTGTTACGGTCATATTTTCATATCAAGTGACTAGCTATAAATCAGTTTACTTTGTTTTTGTTTATTTCTTCAAACTATATATTAGTTTTTGTTGGTTCTATTAAATTGCTTTATGGTAATTTGAATTTTTGTTTTGCAGAATTCTGTGATTAATGTTCAGTTTCAAACTATCTGTTATCATAATATTTTATCATTGTGTGTGTGTTGTTATATTCACAATCAAAATGTGTAAACATTTGAATATCCTTGTTTAATAAAAGCAATGGCTTAGTTGTCAAATGAATTAAAAGTTCAGTTGAGTAAATAATGTTTCTTGAAGGTATTGACCAAGTCCAGTCTATTATTTTTTTGGGATAATGTCATTTGAACTTAAAACGGCTCAAGTTAGTTTAAGACGATAGCTTGTGCGGTACTGGGCATTCTAAAGCATACCCTTCTCTCAAACTGAATTTTAACAAAAACTTCTTACTAGCCATATCTTCCAGGTCGTTCTGAAAGGAAGATGTATTTATGGAAGATAAGTCCATCCACTTCTATATCGAGGAATCAACAACCAATAACTGAGTAGGTAATGGTTTTTTTTCTTATAGGCATAGGCTGCGGTAACACAGACGCGGAAGAGGACACAGCCCACTTCCTTTGTGAATGTCCCAGTCTATGCAGAACAAGGAAGATGGCCCTCGGTAAACACTATTTCAACAACCTGGGTAATCTGTCTAACAAGCCACCAAAAGCCATCCTAAAATTCACTATGGATTCGGGATGGTTCAGGGAGGCCGAGCAATCAGAACTGCACTCACCCAGACCTTTCCCTCGTTTTTTTGGCTTCTCAGAACGGACATTCCACAATTGATCCGTTAGAGATCCGAGTAAAGGCTGCATCATGCGATGCACCCACCTCTTGAATCTAGCTACCTAAAGGCATAGGAAATCTCGACGCTCAAAAGATGTTGCCTAAGAGGAAATAGAACTGTAATACTGCCGGCTGAGAAGATTCTTTAGCCACTTCATGCGGATCATTCAGGTATTGTTCTGACGGAGACACTGACACGGAGGTATGTCTGGTATTCACACATTGTTCATGATTGCAGAAACTCTCATTAGATTCGGCCCACTCAACAGTATGGTGGTCAGGACTCCACATAGAATTTGATGGACTTTTTTAAGACAACATATTTTTTATTGTAGTTTACTGCTGCTCTAAATGGTTGGAAGTCTATTATGTGAAGACAACTTCTGCCAAGTATGCAATTCATATTCTTCATATGATCTTTGATCCGCATGATTTTCCAGATTGCATCGATTCACCTACGTTAGGTAATAGAGTTGGCGGGAAAGGAAGTCCTATCTCCGCCAATCTAAGGTCAATGTAGACCCATTGTGGTATCCCAGGGGATTCAACCCCCCTTCCTAGGAACCATGACCTATGTTCTATCGAGCCAGTCCGAGGCGCGGATAAATCTGTGTATGTCCTCCACAGACTTGTCAGACAGTTCTTCTAGGTCCTGAAAGAAGTGTCTTCCTAAGGTTTTAAATCTTATTTGGCAGAGCGCTGGGCAGTGGCAAAGAAAGCGTAGAGTGTCTTCATCTACTTCTATGTCGCCACACCCCCTGCATACGTCATTCGTGTTCAATCCCAGTCTTCTTGCATGGTAGTTAAGTATATTATGCCCCTATCTATTATTAGAGAAGATAGGGATTTTTTGTTCATTTGCAGGATTCTATCGGTTTTCAGTTTATCGTGGAGTGGCCATAGTTTCCTAGTTATAACACAGGAACTGAGCGCATTCCATCTATCATTTGCAGTCTTTGGAATTTTGCTCCTAATTTCCTGTTCGAGGTTACAGGCAGGAATTTTAGCGGCGGTATCAGCTTGGTCGGAGTCTAATGAAGATCCTTCTCTTGCCAACTCATCAGCTGTCTCGTTCCCAGATTCCCCTTTTTGGCCAGGGACCCAGCTGAGTCTTACATTGTGCTGCCTGCCAAGAATCCGTACCTCTTCGCGACAGCAAGTAACAAGCTTCGATTTTATGTCAGAATCGCTCTTATTGCCGCCTGGCTGTCGATGAAAAAGGTAATATCATCCCGTGGTAGTGCCTTCATTGCAACCTGTTGGGTGGCTGTTGTCACTGCCAGGACCTCCGCTTGGAAGACACTGCTATGGTCAGCGAGTCTGAATGATACAGACAACCCGAGAGTCTCGGAAAAAAATCCAGCACCCACTCCTGTGCACATTTTGGATCTATCCGTGTAAACAGAAGTGATTGTGTTATTTAATACCTGATTTTCCTTCCATTCGTCCCTGCTGGGAAAACAGGTTGAAAATGGTCTATCAAATTCTAAGTAAGGCGTCATGTAGTCGGTGCATACAGTATTGCCCACAAAATTGCGTAAGATCCGTGTATACTCTGCCAGTTTCCAGTTTGGCTTATGCGAAGGGCGCTTTTTGCAGTTGATTCTTGCACAAGTAAGTCAAGCGGGAGTAGATTGAGAATTGTCTCGAGTCTCGCTGTGGGGGTGGTTCTCAATGCGCCAGTGGTGCTGATACAGACTATCCTTTGAATCTTTGTTATTAATTTAAGGATAGTGGTTTTGCACACTGCCTGCCACACACAAGGCTACCAAAGATCAATATTGGTCTTACTACTGCCGTGTAAAGCTACAGGATGATTTAAGGGCTCGGACTCCAGGTTTTTCCGAATATCCTGTTACAGACTTAGAAAGCTACCGTTGCTTTCTTCACTTTCTCTTTAATGTTGAGACTCCAGTTAAGCTTGCTGTCAAGTATTACTTGTATATACCTGGCACAGTCTAAAACTTTAAGCGGAGTACCTTCTAATTGGTCACTTATAGTGGATAGGAATCGTTTCAACGTAATCTTTTTTGTCATATAAGACGAGGACCATTTCACCCATACTCTGATGGATATTACTTTGCAAGGAATTACTTTGCGCCGATTTAGCAGTCTATACAAGGGCCCATGTAACATTGCAATTGGGCTTTATGTCATCAGCAACGATGTTTGTTGCTCTTCTTTATCCCGCTGGTAGCAAATTGAACACAGCTTAAGCTCGTGGTTATGAAAGCATGTGTCATTACAAAACACTTTTTTATTGGTAACCATAAAAACTGGGTTGTCACCTTTTCGAATAACTTCTGAATGAGCTGAATATATGAACAGGGAGAAGAGACAGCTCTTTACCTCATTTGCATTTTTCTGTCCTCTCTATTAGAAGAAAGTTTTTTCATGAGCTCTTTTTTGAGAAGCGGCGACAGAATTCTTTAATTTTCCATTAGATTTGTCAAAGTAGCCGTGATGTTGTGGTTGCATCATCCCTTGTCACGCTGAAGGTTCCAGGTTCAAATCCCGATGTAAAAAAAAAAGTCGATCAACTGCGAAAAAAGCTGATGTCAAGTCTACTGCATATGCATAATACTGGCAGTAGGGTGGTCATATGGCTTTGAAGTGTTGATCGTACTAATTACATCGGTATTTTCGAAAGAAATACTGTGAATTATAAGCAATGGCAACAAAACCAAAAATCCTCCCCAGTCATTCTGGGTATTCATAACCCCTTTAGCACTAGTGATTTATAAAAGAAGAGAACAAATTGTCAAGGCACGATTAGAAAATGCTAAGATTCTGTGTTACCACAAAACCAAAAAAACTTTAAAGCTTTTCTTACCACCTAAATCTGAAACATCGAAACCACCCAAAATACAAATACTTTGACAGATAGCCATCCTTATTACAAATTTCAAGCTCTTCCGCAAAAGTTACCATCCAATAATCGCTTTTTGAAACTTTTACAATATTATTTAATAAAATCCAAGAAGCGAAGCACAAACTTTTCAAAACCCATCAACACAGAGAACTGTCATTATAAGATTCCCCAAGTGTCACATATGCCATCGCAACGCGATGATGTCATACATCGTCTCACGCTCTTCTGTTGGTCATTCTTTTCGTATTGCTATGCGATGCCTTGTGGCGTTTGCCCTAGCTTAAGTGGCTAACCGAACTTTGTCCATCCGTTAAAGTTGTCCAACACAAAAAAAAAAAAAGGAAAAGAAATAAATAGGAGCACACATATCCGGTGATATTGGTCAACAAAAAAGTTTGTAGCTCTCCCGCTCACAGATTTAATTATATTTTCCAAAAGTTTCCCAATGCGAAAAGTTTCGACAATTTTTCTTTTACTGTTATTATTATTAGTATTTTTTTTTCCTACACTTTACGTGTACGGAAGTTAATTTAATTCAGAGTAATGAGTAAATGTCGGTTGGTTGCGCACAGTGCCGAACATTGACCATATCGATGACTAATTTATCGATATTTATCGTGCTTCACAAATTGGCGAAATCCGGCAAAACCCAAATGGCTTATATGAATACGTTCTTGGTTTCCATTCATTAAATCGATTAGAATAAATCACTTCCTGCACTAAGTTGTACGGCTTGAGTGCGTTTTATGTTACCACAGTGGGTTTATGGGGCGTATACGTAACATTTTTGATTAGAATTTCGAATGGCACAGGCAAGTGTTTGCACTTTGGTTACGAGTATACTACTGATGAAAATAGAGGTGAGTTGAGTGATTTTAACGAAGATTTAATTTGAGTATCCTTTGCAGGAGTAAGGTTATACAATTGTTAGAGAAACGGTGAAAGGTGTTGTTTGTTCTACTATCCTGACTAGCAACCTCCCTACAGGAAGTGCTTCTTGTTTCCTAATGCATAAATTTTGTCGTACTAATTGTAAGTTAGTCAGTAAAGTGCATTTATTTTAAGCAAACTGCCAGTACGGTCACTTATGTCTGCTTTTGAACGTGCTGTGTCCATAATTTTATGGACATGCTGCATCTATGTCAAATTAACTTATAGAATGTCATAGTTCCGTGGTCTTCAAAAGTTTCGACTATCTTTTTAGTCTTCTAGCTAGTTCAGCTACTTTTTCTATGCTGACGAAACTTCTATGTTCCTTGACAGAATGTTCAAACCGATTGCGACATCGTTTAAATAATTTTGACTTTATCTCTAGCGCATGAGATAGGTACCACGATCTCTCTTTGCCGCAGTACTGGACAGTTCTCGGTAAGTCTGAACGATGACTAGATTTGGCAGTTTTCTCTTGAACAATTATTTATTTGGAAATTCGGGTCTTCGCCTTATCGCCATACACATGTCAACTTCAGCATGAACTCTTACTTGTAATGGCGCTACAGTTTGGACCTCAACTAACGAGTCTCTCCAGCCAGCACGATTCCTAGCCAGCTGACTCTAGTTGTATACATCGAGTCCACTTACGTATGTTATCGGAGGTGAGGTCATCCACTTCTACGTAGTCTGGTTACAGCATCTCCTCTACATACCGTCAACACAGATGAGACCATAAATCGAACGTAGAACTCGGCTTTCGAAAATTTCAAGCGCACTTTTTCTCGATTTAGACAAAGTCCATGTTTCTGCACCAAACACCAAGACGGGGATGATGTGGATCTTATATAGCGTCTTCTAAGTTCTCCACGATAGGTCTTGACATATAATTATCTAGCCATGAGCTCAAAATGATCCATCATTTGCGATGGCTAGAGTGGATGGATATTAGAACTCTAGCGCAGAGAATCTAAATCAGAGCGACAATTGGTTTAAAAAAAGTCATCAAGCAATTGAGGTAGCTAGTGGGACGTATTTTTTTGAGTCCCAGGTTCACTCCCAACTGCAGCGCCATCAAAAGTAAAATTTCGTTCACTATAATAAAACTCACACTCTCATCTCAAGTTCAATCAAATGTGGCCTTCATTATTTGCTCCATTCTCACTTGGTTGCCTCCTGAATAATGATTTGAAGGTGCAGACATAATCATGGAAATTTCTCAATTTTTTTTCCACATAACTCACTCTTTACATTCCATCTCCTATTGAAAGTCCACACAGAATCCTTAAGTAGATAAGTGACCTTTATTTCATCTCATATTTTATTTTTGTTCTCTTTCCAACCGTAGATCGAAAAATTCCAAGGACGACAACGCACAAATGAAAATACATAAGAATCGTCTGCACACTCAAAACAAATTAAAGGACCCAATGACATATCACTCTTTTGGTATTCCCTCTATGAAAGGATCAATCAAGGACCGAATGTCTTTGATTTTCATTCAAGGATAACTCTTCGAATACGTTCATGCACAATACATCTGTCCCGTGATGGGTGAGACGAAATCCAAACCAAGGGCAATCCTTTTGAAGAAATATGAAAAATTTTAATACAAATATTGGAATAATATATGCACGCTGTGCAGTACTCATGACTCCCATAAGGACCCTTCTCATTCAGCGTGAAAAATTCAATTTCACTTGATGTGCGAGATTATTGTTTACCCTTCGAATGATACCACTGGAATGGAGGGATGATTTATTCAAACTTGATTTAGATTGCTGCCATTACAGATAACTCGTTCGTTGTTTGCAAAATTGGTCTTCTCAGTTGACTGACTTTTTGATGGAGTCGTGGCATTAGTTGTTGGGATGAGACCTTAATGGTATTGATATACGATATTTTACAGGATCAACACTAATTACCTCGTGGACGAAGCCGAGAGGGAGGAATATACCTTTTTATACAGAAATGGCCATAATCCATAATTTTTTTTCAGAAAAACTGACTTAACTCAAATATTCACACTACGGCAGATCTTGGAAAAAAAATCCAGGACCTCCAAATCAATACACACCATCTATTCATCGATTTTAAGGCCGCGTATGACATCATCTATATAGACGAGCTACACAGGCCAGTCTCTAGTTTTGGCATACCTGTCAAACTCGTCCGTTTGCGTAGGATGAAGATGGAGAATGCACGCTGCTACATAAAGGTCGGTAAAGAACGCATTGAGGCTTTTGATGTCAGAAAAGGATTTAGACAGGGTGATGCGCTGTCTTATGATTTTTTTAACATCATTTTTGAAAGAATAGTGCAAAAATTCACGCGCCAACACAAAAGGCACAGTCTTTCAAAAGCCCATCCAATTACTCGCAGCATGATGTCAGTGGTGCTTTCTCGAGCCTTGAGATGGAAGCGGCGAGTTCTTCGGGTGATTTTCGGTCCCACCTGAATAGACGGTGAGTGGTGGAGGAGATTCAACGACAAACTGTATGGGCTATACAGCGACATCGACTTAGCTAGAAGAGTGAAGGTTCAACGACTGAGGTAGCTGGCGGATGAACACCAATGCTCCGGTCCAAAAAATAGAGGAAGACGGCGAATTAGATGAAACACGCAAGTGGAAGGGGACCTCAACCAACTTAGCGTGCGAAACTGGTGGCATCTAGCTTAAGCTCGAGCTGGTTGGAGTCGATTGTTGGTTGGAATGAAGAGAACTTCGGCTGTATCTTTGCGCTCCTCAAGAGTATTCAAGTTAATGAGGTTGAGGCGGTTTTGATAGGGAGGTAAGATAGAAGGGTTGTTCAAGGGAAGACCTCGAAGAGTAAATCGAAGAAAACGGCGCTGGATACTCTCGATTCTTCAACGGTCAGTAATTAATTAGATGCTAAGCGATCTAAATAACTCTCTCCCAACGAAAGATTGTGCCGGAGATACAAAGCTAAACACGAAACTACAACGATTAATCGTATCCAGTATTACGTACAGATATTGTGATTTCTATCTAGGGCTATAAAAGATTGCTGCGTGACTCTAAACGAATCGCTGAACAGCACAATAACTAACGATCTAGGTAGATAAGGCCCTCTAGCTTAGACAAAGCGCTTGTATCGTTTATTAAGCAACAAACCGATTCTGTGCCAAAAGAGCAAATCATAGATGGCAGCATTATGATTTTTGTAACGATGTCATGCTTTATTGGTCTGAAATCGATCTTAAGAGATCACAAGTGTTGATTCGACTTTAAAGAAACCAACTCTTCAAATTAACTTACATCATAATAGGGCATTGCATCCAAGACAGGCATGCGCAGCGATTGGGTATTAAAGGGTCTTCCAATAAGGCCTTCCGAACTTTGACAGTTGATAGCGGCCATTTTGTTGAAGCTATATCTGTAAAATTGGCTGTCATTTATTCAGTCTGTTTTGCCAAATCATCACGCATGGATATAGTGTTCAACAACACGTGCAAATTTTTTTTTTTTTTTTTTTTTTTTCCCCGAGGGTAGGTGAAAATCTTACATAGACACTATGAGGATAGTGTCTCATAGTAGTGTCAGATTCCTACTGACTAAAAACACCTCCCTTCGATTTAAATTCGTTCGATATTGCAACTAAGTTAAAACTTATCAAGCAATTTTTTTATCACGAAATAAAACGTTTGGCAGGTTACTTTCCAATGAAAGATCCTGCATGTTCCGCAATTTAATCGCGGTTAGTCCTTATCTCGCCAAGTCGCAAGGTTTTGTTCTTTGTAGTCGGCGAAATAAATTGCTATCATCCAAAACAGCTAGGACTGTATTGTTAACATGTCCCATTATTCGGTTTCTATGTTTTCGCGCGAAGCTTCTAGTTTCCGCTTCGATTGCAGGAATTCCGAGATCTCTGTGGATATCGTCGTTTCTGGAATACCACGGTGCTTGGGCAATTTCTCTAAGCACTTTATTTTGGAATGTTTGTATGATATTCGCATTCGTTTTCTTGGTACAACCCCAAAGTTGTATACCGTAGGTCCATACCGGCTTTAGCACTTGCTTGTATAGAAGCAGTTTGTTCTCGGTACTGAGCTGGGAATGTTTTCCGAGTAACCAGTACATTTCTCTATATTTGATTTCGAGTTCTTTGCGTTTCATTTTCACGTGGGAATTCCACTTCAGTTTTGCGTCTAGTGTCATTCCCAGATATTTGGCTTCGTTAGCAAAGGGTATTTGGGCCAAGTTTAGAAAAATTGGCAAGTCATTCGTTTTTTTATATGTGAAGTTCACGTGGACAGATTTAGTTTCGTTGAGGGCAATCCGCCAGTCCCTCGTCCATTCGTTAACTTTATTCAGTGCGCTTTGCAGTTTTGCAGTCGTTTCTTCGACTGTTTTACCTACTGCAAGGATAGCGGTGTCATCGGCAAACGTAGCAAGGGTAGTGCCATCTTCTTTCGGTATATCACGAGTATATAACAGATAGAGAAGCGGCCCAAGAACGCTTCCTTGCGGTACGCCGGCCGAAATTTCTTTAAGCTCCGAGTATTCGTTTCCATGTCTAACACGGAAGAGTCTATTCCCGAGGTACGATTTTAGAATATCGTATAGGCATACAGGGAGAACTTGTCGTAGTTTGCATTTAAGGCCATCGTGCCACACCTTATCAAAGGCTTGCGAGACGTCAAGAAATACGCTTGAGCATATCTTTTTTTCTTCTAGTGCTTTCTCGATTACGTCAGTAATTCTATGCACCTGGTCAATCGTCGAATGCTTACTCCTGAACCCAAACTGGTGGTCAGGGATAAGACTGTTTCCTTCTATAACCGGTTGAAGGCGCCTTAGTAATAGCCTCTCGAAAATTTTGGATATGATTGGAAGAAGCGAGATTGGTCTGTACGATTTTACCTCATTTGGCGGTTTTCCTGGTTTTAAAACCATTATAACTTCCGCAACTTTCCATTGGCTCGGCACGTGTTTTAATCTGAGTGCGGCATTCATTATATGGAGAAGCTTGATTAGTGCTTTCCTAGGTAAAGCTTTGAGAATTTCTCCGGTGATTAAATCATAACCAGGAGCTTTCTTAGGTTTTAAATTCACGATCTCCTGTTTAAGTTCTGTTAGCGTTGCACTTCTGAGTATTAAATCGTCAGACGGTAATTCCGGCCTGTTAATGTCGTCGTAAACCACTTGACCATCGTGCGGTTTGAAGGTTTCTTCCAGATGAGTGGCAAAAACGTTCGCTTTTTCTTTATCTTCCCTTGCCCATTCATTTTGATTTATTTTTAAAGGTGGCGAGGGGATTTTGGGCCTTTTGGTGCCTTTTACAGCTTTCCAAAGTGAGTAATTGGAATCTTTTTTCGCTGTAAGACTTTCAAGGTAAGAGCCTATCGCACGGTTCTTAAAATCCCCAATTGTCTTCTTCAACAAATTGGACAATCGATTCAAATGTGCTTTGTGTTGCGGGGCACGACTCTGTTGCCATTTTTTACGTGCTTTCCTCTTTTCTCTGACCAAATCAATTATTTCCGGAGGATATCGTAAACCGAATTTGTCCGGCGTTTTCCTTGGGTTGGGCGTATTATTCCAGGATGCAAGCTGTATGATCTCAAACGAAATGCAAATAATAAACTTGTTTTATTAAAATGGGTGTTCTGTTCGGGCAACGTTCCGCGCGCTTTGCCCATTTTACTGTCGCCATAATCGTCCTTCCGAGAGAACTATTCGCAGCGTGGTGGATAAATTTGAGTCCACTGGTTCATTAAACGATCAACTAACACCCGTACATCGACGAAACGCAAGATTTGCCGAAAACATTGCCGCTGTCCGTGAGAGTGTGCAGGAGGGTGGTCATGGTGTAGTGGTTACATCAGCGCTTATCACGCTGAAGGTTCCAGGTTCGAATCCCGATGTCACAGAAAAAAAGTCGGTCAATTGCGCAAAAAAGCTGACGTCAACTCTACTGTATAGGCATAACTCTGGCAGTAGGGTAGGCAATGGCTTGAAAGTGTTGACCGTACTAATGACATCGGGATATTCGAAAGAAATACTGCGAATTATAAGCAATGGCAATAATTCTCCCCAGTCATTCTGGAAAAACCACCCTCGGAGCAAAAAGACTGAAACCTAATACTACCTGAGTTTCAAAATCACTACACCAACACTAGCGCTGTGTTAATAGCATCATAAGGGTATTCATAAGCCCTTTAGCGCTAGTGAATTATAAAAAAAAAAAAATAAAAAAAAAAAGACAATCCTCTGAGAACATTTCTTCAGTGATCTGGGCGAACTGTCAAGCAAGCCACCGAAAACCATTCTGCAATTCCTTCGGAACTCGGGATGGTTTAGGGAGACCAACAGAAACTACTAACACTATTCTATTTAATTTTAGGTATCCCACACCACATCGGGGAACACAATGGATCCATTGAGATCCGAGTGAGGTTGTACACAACGCAACCACCCCTTAAACCTAACCTTACCTAACCTACAAGAGCCAGACTGCGTGCACTAAAAGAACCATTCTTTGACGACCTTAATGACATCTCGGGTAAAGGGATAACAAATCTAGTCCCCTTCCTTAACTCCACATGGTAGATCTAGGCACCGATTATTTCACACACATCATCAACCAGGTCATACGAGTCGTGGTAACAAAAAGGAACACCTAGTGCTACTTAGGTTCATGTTGAACCGCCACCTCTACCTACCTGTTTTTAAATTCGTCTCCTGACAAATGAGATTTGGTCTCCTTTTTATCAGATATCGGCTGTAAATCTACTTAAAACATCTCTCTTAGGGGGTTTTCCAATTAAAATCCATATAATGCGTAAGGTTACATAGTTTTACCGACTTCAAATGGGTCAAGGTTATTCCAATCCTCAACCACAAAGTTTCTTCTTCTTCCTGCTGTATCTGCCAACAAAAGTTTTATTAGTTAAAAATTTTGAATCCACTTACTTCAAAGAAATGTTAAAAGTTAATTGCTATGTGAAATCCGACTACGAACTTATCTCAAACACAAAACCTTTGCCACAATCTTTGAAACCAAAAATTTACAAAAACAATGGAACAAAACTGCACAAAATTAACTTGAACCAAAAAAAATAAATGACGAGAACTTGTTGAGAAGATTAATTATTCTTAATTTTAACTACCACAGTATTTGAGAGCTTTCAAAAGAGAGAGCTCATTCTTTGTGAGGCCCGAGGACGAAAGGTTTGGAAAAGTTACACAAAGTAAGTTGACTGGGAATTTTCTTCTTTTTTTTTTTTTTGTTTCTTCTGTAGCTCTCTGCAAACTGCGGTTTGTAGCGAAATGTTGATAGTTAGAGGAAAAGGTATGCAAGGTTTGTGGTATTATCCTTTAAAATGAAAAGGAACTTTCGAAAAGAACAAACCACGAAGACAAAGAAGACCTTGCGAAGAAAACCTTTGATGTTTTCATTATGTAGGTCAGGGTTGCCGGTAGTTTCATTACATATTGCAAGCACTCATGTACCTTCCATTCAGGACAGAAGACTTAACATTAACTATTTCGTATGCACATAAAATTTCCATTTATAACGTGCTTGTCTTCTTACAATAAACCTGCTTAATAAAGTCACATAAATTTTGACCATAAAGTTTCAGCTCCAAGATTATTTTAATAGGCAAAAGTTTTCCACTTCTTGCCTTAAGTTAACCGAAAGGAGCAGCAGGAGGATATTCGCCTCTCCCTTGAAGGTTGAAAAGTGTTTCGCAAATAACACCCTGTACTCTGCACTTCATATGATGATAGAGATTAGAAAAGTTTCGTTTCAAATTTAACCTGCAATTGAAAATTAATAAAGTCCTGATAAGATACGTTTTTCGGTTGTAAGTTGACGTAGGAGATAAGAAAGGGTAAGAGGTGAAGTGGAGTAATGGAAAAGACTTGACACTAGATGATGTGTGGCTAGAGTAATTATGGGTAGTACATGGATAGTTGGAAGTGATGGTTCGAGACTACCTGACCAGGGACGTATTAGTGCAAAAGCGCCCCTTGGTAGGAAAAAGAAAAGAAGACTCATAGCTGCACCGTTTTTTAGTTTGGAATGGTTTTCTATAAAAGGAGTAAGTGCTTGGGTAAGGCACTATGTACTTCTGACACAATTAAGATTTCCCAATGTATAATTACAGATCGTTGAAGAGGTATTCGTTAGCAAAACCATGACATTTGCAGCGAAACTGTACATCTCCTTTAAAAAACTTTACAATATAAAGGGTATTTTATTAAGCGCTTCCTATCTTTAAATTTAAATAAAACAAAGTGTGTGAGAGATATCATCCAAATTTTTTATTCGTTTGAAAGGCATATCGATGCCATTATGTATGGAGTACAACATTGTTCTAATATCCGTCGCGACTTCTCTGGGTGGCGCGCATCCGAAATGTCCAATTTTCCCATGACTCTGGCGCATAAATCAGGCTGAATTTGACCGATGGCATGGGTTATGCTGGCTTTGAGGGCCACTGTGGTTTATGGCTTAATCGCATAGGCCTGCGACTTCAGATAACCCCACAAGAAAAAGTCAAATAGCAAGATCTCAGTGGCCAGTTCACATCATCTCCACGTGAGATGACCATGCCCTCGAATCGCCCGTGCAGAATCTCCAATGTGGTGTGAGCTGTGTGGCACGTAGCGCCGTCCTGTTGAAACACATGTCGTTGGTGTCCATATCACCCAGTTTAGCCCAAAAGAAGTTGGTAATCATCGACCTATAGCGCTCGCCGTTGACGGCCGGTGATGGCCTGGCCAACGTCGATCTCAAAGAAATATGGACCGATGACGCCGCACCAAACAGTGACTTTTTCGGAATGCATTGGATGCTCTGGGATCTCATGTGGATTGGTATGGTCTCAAATTCGACAATTTTGTTTGCTGACGTACCCATTCATCCATAAATGGACCTCATCGCTGAAGATGAATTTTCGATGAAAATCAGGGTCAGTTTCCAACTGCTCCAGAGCCCATTCAGCGAACACACGTCGTTGTCTGTGGTCGTTTACCTTCGGCTTCTGGGTCAGTTGAATTTTGTACGGGTGCAGGCCCAAGTCACGACGCAAAATTCGCCAAGTTGTGGTCTGCGAAAGGCCGAGTTCTTGTGAGCGACGCGAAATCGACTGCCTCGGATTTTTTTTTTTTTATAATTCACTAGCGCTAAAGGGGTTATGAATACCCTTATGATGCTATTTACACATCGCTAGTGTTGGTGTAGTGATTTTGAAACTCAGGTAGTATTAGGTTTCAGTCTTTTTGCTCCGAGGGTGGTTTTTCCAGAATGACTGGGGAGAATTATTGCCATTGCTTATAATTCGCAGTATTTCTTTCGAATATCCCGATGTCATTAGTACGGTCAACACTTTCAAGCCATTGCCTACCCTACTGCCAGAGTTATGCCTATACAGTAGAGTTGACGTCAGCTTTTTTGCGCAATTGACCGACTTTTTTTCTGTGACATCGGGATTCGAACCTGGAACCTTCAGCGTGACAAGCGATGATGCAACCACTACACCATGACCACCCGTCTTTCGGTTTTTGCTGAGGCTAGGGCACTCGCATAGGAGGAGGAATGCGTCCTCCTCGGCATCTGTGTCGCCACATTCTACAGGTAGGTAGAGGTGGTGATGTGTGTTGTTGAAGATGTGGGACAGTCGGTGCCTAGATCCAGCCTGTGGAGTTAAGAAAGTGTATTAAATCTCTAATTCCATTACCCGAGATGTCATTAAGGTCGTCGAAGAATGGTTCTTTTAGTGCACGCAGCCGGACATTTGCAGAGGAAACGGGAGAGTGTTTCCTTGTCATTTTCGTTCTCGGAACTGCAGCAGTGGAAGTTGTATGGGGTATCTAGTTTGGCCGCATGGTAGTGATGACCATTGGTGCAGATGACCGTTTTGAAGCCCTATACTACTTAATCTCTCCTCCACTGAGCTCTGTTGTATCAGCAAGGAGAACAAATTATGTAATTTCCAGATTAGGAGACAACGATAACAGGTTACTCTCTGATATCCTCAATCAGAGGTGGATATCTAATAAGGACAATAAAATGGGCTTTACGGCAAACGAGGATTAGACTAAGTATATGCTGTAAAAGCAAAAATACCCCATCAGGGACCACCCGGACAAGATGTCACAATAGGCTGAATCTGGATAAATTAGCTAGATGTCACCGGACCAGGAATCAGGCAAAAACATACTCTTGCCAATTGGCGATTTTAAAGCAATTCCTTGAACAACTAAGGTGACGTTGGGTTGTATCAGACTTCTAATATCTCAGCGCTGGCTTGTCTAAGGGGCAGAAGCATAGAGTTTGTATTGATGTAGTTTGAAGGAGAAAATTCAACGATGAACAAAATGATAGAAATCCACCGCCTCAGATGTCTAGGACATGCAAAGCTGATGAAAATCTGTGCTTCATCCTGGTGAGTCTTCGAATTCAATCCAGGGACAACGCAGTAAAAGAAGACTTCAACCAGCTAAAGGTTGTTGCGCCATCGATGAAAAAACAAGATGACGAGAAACTATGTTCTACTAATGGCAACATGCAAACCTCCCGATATGCATCCTCAGACTATCTACCATCTACCATTACTCAAAAAGGCTATAACACAAAAAATGTTTAAAGAGTTCATAATCATATTATTCCAAAAATATGTATTGTAAAGTCACTTGTCGTTTTCGAAATTCCAGAGTAAACCTAACTTTGTATAGTGCCCTGCTATGCCATTTAATTCTCGTCCTTAGATTTTCCCAAGTACTTCTTCTTATAATAATCTTCTTAGCCTGCATTAAGTAGTCATTTAAAATAAAGGGATGATTAACACTTCGCGACAATTATACAAAAAAACCCTAAAATCAAGTCATTTATTTCACTCTTCGTGCTTAAATTACAGTTTAAAAAGTGGACATCCATTTCCACTCATAATCCCTAGACTAAGTAAGTCATTCTAGGAGCAGAAACGATGCCAACACATTTTTGCGTTAAGCTGATAATCCAACAAATTTACAGTGTGACTTAAGGGCCACTAACGGGAGGACTTTTTTTTTGTTGTGGTCTGCTTTTAAATGGGATGAGCGCTGTTAATAGGCAAATGTACATTTGTTATAGTTGGTTGGCTTTCTGGAAGACATGAAGTAGCTTTTGGTTACACAATGTGAATATGCAAAACATAATTGCCTCGAGGGAGTGAACTTGATTTTAGACGAATCAAAACGTTGGTCTTGCCTTAGTTTAATAAAGCTTACAACCAAAGAGTATTACACGACTTATAATCTGATTTGAATACGTTTTTAGAATTTAAAAGAAACCCTTCCAACTTTGATTTATTTAAATCAGTCTGAGAGCTTGTTTATGAATAGAGATTTTTAAATACTTTATTTCGCTGGGATATTTATGATGAATAGTTTTGATGATAGTGGTTAGTGCGTTGGACTGTCAAAGCGGAGGACACAAGCTCGATCCTCAAAATCACTAAACGTTTTATCGCTACACCACCTCTTCGCAGGCATGAAAAACTGTGAGAGGTAATCTGTCATGAAAAAACTTCTCAATCCACCATTCGGAGTCGGCAGTAAAACTGAAAAGCTATAGTTTTGACAAGCTAGGTCTTGGCACTCGATGAGTTGTCGAGCCAATTATTTGTATTTTAAAGAGAGAACCATGAGACTCTGATGTAGGAAATCAATACATATAATAAAACAGTAGAACCCGGTGTGTCTGTACATTGAAGAAAAAGTTATACAAAAAAGGAGGTGTCTAAAGAAGAGTAATAGAACACAAATTAGCGATTTTTAAAATTCTTTTCTGTCTGTCTGTTTGTTTGTTCGCGCACATCTTCGAAACTACTAAACGGATTTTCATGTAGTTTTCACAGATGGTTAGGGCATTTTTGGAGCAGCATATAGACTTTATTTTATTAAAATCGGATGTCGAAACAAAAACTTATCATCGTTTAAAGATTTTCAACGCGTGCGAAGCCGCGGGTGGACTGCTTGTTATTTAAATAAACGCATCTCTGTATTAGCTTTTCATGTCCGTGGAAATTCCAGTTGAAAATGGTCCACATACGACCGAGTATTACCGAGCGTGATTTTTGTATCCCATTAAGCGGTTCTAAGATTTAATCTTTTTATTTTTAATTCACTGTTAATCCATTTCATGGTCCTTGCTTCATTCATTAGCAAGGACCAATTAATTGAAAATTCTCCAAGTAAATACAAGGTGGCGCAAAAGTTGTCACCCGATGTTCTTTGGCTGTAATTTTTTTTATGAATGAAAAACTTTGGTTCTGCTTCTGGATTATGTTTATTTGATGTCTTAAATTTTTGTCCATTAAGTCGAAAAAATGATATCGGCTAAGTAGTCGCCGCCAGAATTGATGACCATTCGGGCCCGATTTATGTCATTTTCCATCACTCCATCACTTAGGCGACCTGGAAATGCAGCCCTCAGAATTTCGGTTGTGGCTTGTGCAGTATGCGCCGTTGCTCTATCCTGTTGGAACCACATGTTCTCCGGTCCAAATTCTCTGTAAAGACCGCCGATTGATGGCCAATTGCGTGGCACGTCGTCTGGTCGATTCTGTGGGGTCCTCTGCGACATCTTCAGTCACAGCTGCGATATTCTCAGCAGAACGGCTGCTCCGGGGTCGGCCAGACCTGACAGCATCTTGTGTTGTCCCACACTCTTCTAGGCGAGCGGCTTGACGTCGTAGTGTTTGCCCAGTTGGTGTCGAATGACCGAGAAATCTGCGCCGATTCACGCTGCGCCAACCGCGTGAATCGACGAATTATTCCGCAAAAAAATCGAAACAATTATTCCACGTTCTTTAGGAGTACAGCGATTCATGTCTTGTTGACTTGTAATTTGTATCTGTTTACTTCACAAATATCAAAGTGGAATTGCCGTTTGCAAAAATTATAGCATCTTCCGATAGGGTGATGACTTTTGCGCCACCTTGTACAACCGGCTTTGTACTTTGTTTTGGAAAGATTTCTGCAAACCACTTTAAAGGCTTCTCTTTTGCGCATTTAGAGCGTTGAACTAGATTCATAATAATACCTGCATTTCAAAACCTTAGTTTTATCATTAACACACATTACAACAATTTACCTGATAAACCCTACCACGAAGGACAATATTTCTAATTACATGTAAATAAAAAAAAAAAAATATCCTGCAAAACTTTGAGTTGGAAAAGTTTAAATAATAACACAGCTCTACATACATTTCTCTTTGGTTACAGCTCCTGTCATACTGCAACCTAGCATACACGAGTATATCAAAAAGTTTTATACAAAGGATTAAAGGCTCTGAGGGAAAGTAACTTGCAGCCGTTATTCAAGGTAATATAAGAAATTCAAATAAAACGGAAAAGGGAGTTGTATCCACTGATGTCACTGTGTGTGGTGTATTGGTGGATGTAGTAGATATATTGCTTCAGCTGTTGCATCAAAAAGTTAATCTAAATTTCTGTTCGATATTCCTTTGAGGATTTGCAATCGGTTCTTGCAGAGATTGCTTCCATTAGTAGTAGAATTTGTAACTAATGTTTCCATTTTTTTCTGAAATATTTCTAAAACAGAGTGCTTTGATTTGAGAAAAATGGCAGCTACTAGGAGGAGGATTTTAAGCCTACGAATGACTGACTTTATTGTGCGATTTTTTACTGGACTAACGAATTCAGAAGCAGAGTAGTTCGCCGACTGAGTCACGAACAGACGAGACATTAGAAATCTCTTTATATGATTGCCTGGCTTTCATCCGAACAAGGAAGTTATTATTATTGGTTAGGCTATGCGACTGACGCAAATGGCACTGCGCCCTGAAAGATCTATTGTGCCTGGAGCCAGTTAGACAAGGAGAGCCTCTATCTTCCTAATGAAGTTGAGGATATCTCCAGTCGGGGCATTGCGTATGTCCTCCGATGTTGGGAATTCTTTGTGGAGAAAGCGTTTCCTGACTCTGCAGACAGCTATGCACTCGCATAGTACGTGTTCGGCTGATTCGTCTTCCTCTTAGCAGAGTCGGCATTCAGATTCCTGAGTTATATTAAGTTTGTGTAAGTGATATCTGAGGCTGCAATGACCGGTGAGGAACCTTGCCAGTCTTCTGATATCATCCCTTTTGTGATTGAGAATATTTTTTGTGGTTTTATTCAGGGGTAGGATGGCCTTCTTAGCCTTTCTAAGTCCCTGAATGTTATTCCAGTAGGATAGAAGTTACATTTTTCCCAGCTGTCCAGACTCATTCTGAACGTGGAAGTAGGGATGGAACAGAAGGGTTCGGCACGTATGTACCTTTCTGAGGAGCCTTTCCTGGCAAGTTGGTCTGCGATTTCATTGCCATCAATGCCTCTGTGTCCTGGTACCCACCAGAGCTTGACTATTTTTCGCTTTGAGAGGTCCAGGAGAGTATTAAAGCAGCCTAGAACGGCCTTTGAGTTACAGTAATGGGAACTCAGTGCTTTGAGCGTTGCTTGACTATCGGTGAATATAAGGATGGTGACGCCATTTATGTCGGAGTCGAGTATGATGGTGGCGCAGGTATCGATGGCATGTAATTCTGCCTGAAAGACGCTGGGACACAGGGAAGTTAAGTAAGATTATGCAGTAATTTGGGATGAGTAAAGCGGTCTTATTCTGCGTTTTCTGGACACTTTTGTGGTGAATTTATTAGATGAACCAAACAAGTTCTGGTCACTGTGGGTTAGCAGTTAGTGCTGACTCAAGTCAGCAAAACCACCATCAGCTCTCGACATGCAATGACAAACAACTGAGAGTATAGTCTTTCATGAAAAAGCTTCATAATCCACTGTTCAGAGTTGGAGTCTCTTCCATAGCAAGGCTTTGGTCTTCCACGGACAGTGGCCCCAAATATGAGTATTTTTGAATATCTTCCGGGAAAAGGGAGCACTTGCTGTAATCATTTTAGCTCCTGATGACCTCTGAATTATAAGCAAATTCAGAAAAAATATTTTCCTCTAATGCCTTCCGAGAAACCTTGAATTTGCACCATGCACCATGCTTATTTTCTTCCTAGCAAAGCAACGACCGTTCGTTTATACTCATATGCAACACAAATTGCAATCCATAACGAGGCAAACTTTAACTAAACAAAATGTGTTCTGTTCTCCTATTCACTTTGCCTTGAGCAGGAAATAATGGGGGAAAAAAGAAAGTCCTGCAAATGGAAACTACAAAGGAAAAATTCACAACAATATCTCCTTATATCGCTGGGAAAACTTAGTTTTTCATATGCATAAGTTGAACAAATATGAAATATGTATTTGTAAGGATAATGCTCTTAGCTGTTGTTATATGGGAACGAGAAAAATACCTTTTTTGAACTTTCTCTTCCCTGACAACATGTATGCAGTGGAGTTTTATTTAAGGATTCCCTTTTTTTTTCTACCTAAGAAACGTTGTAAGAGAAGCAGATACAATATGCTAGCCGTATTTTGACAGAAATCGAATACAAGGTTTAGGAACGCAAAGTGGAATGGTGTACTTTACGAACGAAATGGGCGCATGGTTTATTTAAGACTCATTTCTTTTTCCTTACAAAGGTAGCGACTTTGAGGATGCTTTGTGGGAGAGATTATGAATCTATTTGATGGCGGATTGTTAGCTCAGTTGAAATTAAGAAATTTCTTCATGTTTTGTGGGTTTCCCTTTGAAATTAAAATGTTCATTGTTCATGCCCAGACTGAGCGATTTTACTTTGGAGTCTGTCATTGGATCCTAGGCTTAAGGTTGGAATTTACTTTCAAGTCAACTAGACCGCTCGAAGAATCAGAAGTCAAAATTACCTAAATTTTGTATGATAATATTCGGGTTCGAAGGTTTTGCTTGGCTCCGGTAAAAAGGTTTTTTTTTTATACGAAATCTATTGTAAAATTGTTCGGAGTAAGGATATTCAGAGACGTCTTATCCCTATCTAGGCATTCTGTATGGATAGGCTTCGACAGAACATTAAGCCAGTGGGATGCTGCATTAGGAGACAGAAGCCACTTGTAAGGCTAGTGACGCTTTAGTTTACAAGTTCGTCAGGAATTTGGATTGGGTACAAGTTGTTAAGGAGCATTATAAGCTTTCTGGAAGTGTAAGGGCACTCTCACCGAAAAGAGTCCTATGGCTCTATATAGCGATTGCAATACCTTCCATAGCATATGCGTCGGTTGTATGGTGGAATAAGCTTTCACTCAAAAACATGACTGTTATTTTCACTAAACTCCAAAGAACGGTTTGTCTCGGCTGCATCGGGACTTTTCCCAGCACGCTTGGCTCTGTTCTAGATGCAATGCTCAATTTATTACCCCTTTATGTTTACATCATGGGCGAAACGATCAGAGCCACGCACTGGAGTTTGAAGACCTTGCGCGAGGAATATCGTTTGACTCAAATCTTATGGATATGCCATCTGACGCAATGGTTCCGGAAATAGGACTACTGTGCATAGGAAAGGTTTTCGCCACTTTCTGAGCCGGGTACGGAATTTAGTTGAATTTTCACAGATGGGTCCAAGACCAGTTAATGCTCAGGTACTGGAGTCTTTGTGGAAAGTGACAACATAAGACTGGACTTTCCCCTAGGTATTTTTGCATCTGTCTTCCAAGCGGAGATTTTTGCAAAACTTATGGCTGGGAACTATATTGTGAAAAACCAGTGGAGGGGACGGAGTATCTACGTCTGTAGCGATAGTCAGGCTTCGCTGAAGGCCTTGCTCAATCCTCTTACCAGATCCAAAATAGATCGAGAATGAGAGAGAATGAGGTCTCCGATGAGCTAGCCAGGCAAAGATTCAGAGGGGAACTTCTCCGGCCCTGAACCCACGTTAGGTTTGCCCGTATCTTCGGTTAGGGCTTCTATCGATGGTTGGGTTTCTAGCAAAGACAACTGTAGATGACATGACTCTCCAGGATGCAGACAGACTCAAGCCATCTCGACGTTTGTAAGAAATCCGCGGCATTCTTGTTGTCTCTCAGCAGAAAAGACTGCAAACAACTTAATGGCGTTATTACGGGACATTTCTCCTTTGCCAAACATCGCAACGTGTTAGGTTTAAGTGACACCAGTATCTGTGATGCTTGTGGAGAGAGCGATGACACTGCGGAACATTCTCTATGTGATTGTGCTGCCTTTGCTTGTATCCGGTAGCAGATTTTTGGGGCTGATGTGATGAGTACTGGTAACCTAAGCTCCTTATCACTGAAGCTCTAACTCGACTTTCTCAGAAAGACGAAGAAAATACAGTAAAAGGGTTGCAGCTGCTGGTAGTAGAATGGACCTGTTTTTGTATCTGAGTGCTTCAGTATGGTGTTCCAAGCTTCCAACCCCCTGACAGAAAAATAAAAAGTCGTTAAGCAAAGTCGAGGGAGGTGCCCTATGACCTAGAGACTTGTAAATGGGTTAAAAGCAATGGTCTTGAAGAGCGAGTCATGAGTTTTAGCTTTCACATGTATGTTCAGCTGTCTAAAGCCGCTTGAATGTGAGAGAAAACGAATGTGTACATTGCATTGATCGATGGCCAAGATTTCTGTCTGCAATGTGGAAGAGCTTCTGTGGAGATACTTTTCTCAATGCAACCTGAAACTATCAATGTACTAAACAAGATCTTCTTTTGGTCAGTGAAAGCTATTCAAGGTAATGAAATCCGAGGTAAACCATTGCGTTAATATCCTGATTATGATTTTTAGGGAATTAGCACCCATCCTTTACAAATGGCAGGGCACAACATTTTCCAGCAAGTTCCACCACTTTCTCCTTTTTTGGTTGTACCTAGCAGACAGTCATGACAATTCTGGTCATTCTATGCATCGGAGCTCTGTATGACTTATGTTCTTCAATAGTTGGAGAAATTATTCTTCAAAATAGATGGTTAGAATAAAGCATTGGAAGATTGAGAGCCGATCCTTGTCGTCGCCATAAGAATGTGTGTTCATGTTCATGTAGAAGAACTAGTTGTGATCCGGTTCTGGAAAAGATCGATTAACGTTTGACTGAAGGAAGTACCAAACAAATTTGCATTTGTCATAGGGTCTGCCCATGATTTATCAAGAATATTTGGAGGGGATGGGAAGGTAGCAATGTACATTTCTGTTCAGCTATCTCTCAAGGGTGATGGAACATAGTGGCTATAGGCACCGGGGTTTATAAATTTCTTTGTAAGTTTAACCGTGTGTGCATTCGAATTCTAAAGAGCGGAAGTACTCAGAATTAGACGACGCGCTGGCGTTTATGACGCTTTATACACTTCGGGGGGTAATAGGATCTAAACAAGAATAAACAAATTATTTCGAAAGAACAAACCACTTTTTATGCATATATGCACATTACAAGCCACAAGACCGGCTCATTTTGTGAAAAACATTGCTCTCATGTACGTCAGAAAAGATGGTTAACAAGGGACTATCTTGTCTTCTCCATTTACGTCCAAAATATCATTAAATTTTTTATTAGAAGTAACACATTCGAAATCGAATGTGGCCATTAAGGGCATTACCGAATACATAATGCACACAAATCAAACGAAAGTATTGTTCACATCCTTTCGGTGATGCTATTCAAAAAATAATGTTATATGGACTCACTGAATAAATTGAATTACTTTGCCACAATATGGAACGATAACAATTTGTAAATGTCAATTTGGTTTCTCAAAATTCAGCCTAGAAAGCAGTGTAGTCATTATGGTGATACGAGATGAATATCGTGGTCGTTTAAAAGGACTCCATTGTAACATCGTTAAAGGCGATATTTCGACATTTCATAGCTCTTCTTGCCTGGAATTGAGTGTTTGTAGCCAACTTTGGAACGATGACGTTGCATGAATAGAATTCTGATAAACCTAGTGCATTGCAATATTTTGTTGCCGGAAGTCTCGAATCCTTAGATTAGAAGGTGGTGTAGAATGGTTATGATTTCATTTGAACGAGAGGCAAATAACAGGACAGACGAAGGAGATACCGATGCATATTGGTTTTCAATGTTTGCGGGTTATAGTGATGAGTCGTGTTGTACGACTTGGGAAAGAATCGCAAAATTTGACATTACGTCCGAGAGTATAGGGTAAAGGCACTAGTAGCCGGACAGTTAACACAAATCTTAAATTTGACTTCTTCTTATTTTTTAAGTATTAAAGCTTCAGTGAAAAGGTTTGGATATATAACTAATGCAGATAATTTTTAAAAAGATAGTAAAAATCCTCAAACATATTTATTACTAGCTGTACCCGCGACTTCGTCCGCGTTGACCTAAAATTGTGATGTGAAGAGGGTTTTGTTTTTAAGAAAGGTGGAAAGCATCGAAAGCCTTAGTGTGGGATTTCAACCCAAACTAAAACCACCTTCGCCTCCAACACCTATTCTCCACGGTACTCCCCTCTCTCCGTCTCCCTACACGGTCGGGTTTGAAAATGTATGCAAAAGAACAAATGTGCGCCTAAGGATACCGTACATGGGTGCATGCGTGTGCCAGCATGTTCGATTGGGAGTGTAAATACATTTAAGCTGTATGTGTTCTTTGTCGATCCATGTTATATAGGTTGGCATTATCTGCTTGCCATTTCGTTCTGTTGCCTATCTCGGGTTTATCTTCTTTTCCATTCCAGGCGTCTCAGCTCTACGTACGTGCTTTTGGCGAAAACGCACACTTCACTCCACTTTATCAATATCTTCCGTTGGGTATAGAACCGTGTTCTCAGGAAGAACACATGCCCTACGTCTTCTGTGTGCCCCTACCACTCCCATCAACATCAAAGTCACGTGAGTTGTGGTATCAAAACAGCGCACCCGCGCAAATTGTATCTTGATAGGACTTTATCACAAAGTTGCGACTCTATTTTCCTTGCCTGACACTGTACTTTACTATACTACATTACTGTAATTTAAAATGCTGCTTTTAGAGAAAACGGTCGTCTTTTAAAGTGGAAGAGCAACTTGTTAGATGTTATAGGGATGCGAGGAATTAGTGCTCTCTCTCCTTTGGTCGCTCCGGTGAGAATTGTAGCCTTGATCACATTTCTCTCCAACTCTGTGATGCACAGCCTGGTACTTTTTCATAATCTTGGAGCATCAAGGTTATCAAAACCGAGAGACCAACTCTTAGCACCAGTTTATGAGACGGCACTCCGGATAACTCTAAGAAGTTTAGAAACCCTGCTAAGTAGTGGTAGTGTCGTTTGCGGACATGATTTGCTTCATATTCTCGAGGCGTTGTCAGATGTACATACCTACTTGAAGCAAAAAACAAATATAATACCTAGCCCCAATTGTAAAATCGCAGCGAAACCGTATCAAGTATGATTTTTTTCTTAGAGCATGTTTCAGATAGGCTGTATTTCATTGCCATCTAGGCATTGATACACATGTTACCCAGTGATCCTTGCTCATCAATCCAACGTACTAAGCGCTGAGCCACAGCGATCGCATTGCATATCTATCGTTACTTTACCTTAGCCGACTAAGAATAGCAAACTTTTGCAGAACAGGCTGTGACGATTTGTTCATCCCAGTTTTCTCTCTGATTGCCCAAACTTCAGCAAAAAGAGAAGGATGACCCTCGGATAATACTCGTACTTCCTACTACTACGCCAATATTCAGCTAAGATCCTAAACTTGGGTGTTTCAATGGGTCTTAAACAAAACCAAGCTGAAACTTACCCACCTCAATCATCACACTTTCATTATTTTCATGTCCTTTCGAATTCCTTCTACAGTGGGGAACACTATGAGATCCATTCAAATACCTAACATAGTCATACAACATGAGTAATTTGCTTTTTTTTTACAAACCCTTCGTCATTTTTTATTGCTGCAGTGGGATACTTTTTTTTTACCTACTCGAAAACTGAATATCTGCCACACCAACACAACAATTACACAACCATAAAAACCCTTTTCCCAGTGAAAAGCGAGCGAGTTCCGATCATTTAGAAGCAAAGATACATATACCCACCACAAATAAAAGGAAGCAACAAAAAAAGGAAAAAAGGAAAAACAAACCTTGTCGCACACACGATCATCATTTACGATCCCTACGATGTGCCACTGGCTGAGTGCTGCGCAGGTCACTAAATGGATGTTTCATAAGGAAATATGAATTTTTCAAAATAAAAATTACGAAATAAAAATTAGCCTATGCGCTAATCCTGGACATAGACTATCTACTCACGAAGTTTCATCAAAATCCGTCCAGCCGTTAAGGCGTTACGGAGGAACAAACATCCAAACATCCAAATATCCAAATATCCAAACATCCAAACATCCAAACATCCAAACATCTAAACATCCAAACATCCAAACTTTCACATTTATAATATTAGTAGGATTGTGGATAATTGTTTTATTAATTCTTAAAAAAAGTTCAGTTTGCGCTAGTATCCGGACAGTAATATTTAGTGTCCGGGCGTTTTAGTTTCAGAAGCCGGACACCAAAATTTCATATCAACTTTTAACGTTTTCTTTTTGATTAATGAAATATTTTATTTAGTTTAATACGAAAAAAAATGAGATTTATTCATCATCTTTTTAAAAGGTGTTTCCCTTTTCGAGTCCTTAATTATGTTTTGCACCGTATTAAGGAGGTCATCAGTCTTTAAGGGAAACCCACATTTTCACATATCGGTGCACTACTCAGCAATTTTACTTTCTTCTACAGGTGTTAAGTGAGGATCTGGCTCCTATTTTGTTGCCTTTTCACCAATTCGCCTTTTACCTTTTAGTTGGCCATGAAGAGTTGATCGACACAGATCATATTTGGCAGCTATTTTTTTTAAACTCAAATTATTTGTCCGAATATCTTCTAAAGCCCGTGTTAAACTGCTTTCCTCCATTCTTAAGTAATTAAATCTAAAAATATGACATTTTTAACGTTTTGCATATTTTAATGCGTAAAAAAAACAATGGTCCGCATACTAAACCTAATTTTTCAGTACCCGGATAGCTGGTTTCTTAGTTAAAAAACACTGTCCGCATACTAAAATTATTAAAGAAACATGCAATATTCTTTATTTAAATTAAGCAAAATATACATAGGTATCGTTTAAAAGTATTAAAACATGAATTAAAAATTTGCATTAAGGTTTTAATACCCGGACATACTGTACGGAAACTAAAATCAATATGAAATTTGGGCTCCAGTATCCGGACACCAAATAATTTGCATAGAATTTAACAATTTTTTAATTTTTTTTATAAGAACACAGAAATTATTTATATTTAATTAAAATTAAACCTAATTTGAGGTGCAAATGCAATAAATAATGTTTAAAATACTTCCATTTTGAAAATAGCGCCACTATTTTTTTTTAGACAAAAAACGCACTTAGCTGCACACTTCACGACTACCACATACTAACTGATGCGTATTTCGCAAAATAGTTATCGCATCTATTGGAAACTACGTGTGTGTATAAAGAAACATAGAGGTTTGTTTTTTATGTATTTTCCACACTAAAATTGGAAAATTATCTTATTTTTTGACAATAAACGACGAAGTGTCCGGATACTAGCACTGTCCGGATACAAGTGCCTCTACCCTAATAGGTTTAACGGTAGACTGATGATCATTTGAAGCATGGCGCATAATAGTTTCACACGTGGGTGTGGTACGTAGCTCAGCCGGATGTGTAACTATTAATGTCGGTCTGCTGTGCTATTTTTTTTTGAGTGTGTGTGTGTTGCGAGTATGTTTGTGTGAGTTGGAGGGTGTGTTTTTGGTTTAGCTTTTCCTTTCTTTTCTTAAACATTCTATCCTGCAAAGTTTCTTTGCTACTATGGTCGACATGTTTTTAACCCTCCGAGAGCCTGGTGGGGTCTCAGAGGCCTGAACCGTTTTCAAAACCTTGCAATTCTTGTCATAGGTACGTTAGCGACTTAAAATTCTCAGTATCTGAAGTTAAATACTTAAGCCGGTGATTTCCATCAATTACTTCGTGTAACATGCGAGTTTGCGCGAAAAGGATGTCTCCGCGTGACCGTTGGGCATCACAGACCTCACCAGGCCATTGGAATATTTTTGTTCACCAGGTTCTCGGAGGCTTAATTGCATTCCAGCCCTCCAACGATGTTAACATAATGTATAGTCGATTAACGGTTCTAATTAGTGTGGTACAAAACGGGAAAACGCTGATACTTCAGTTGCTAGGCATACTTTCGTACACCAATAGATGATGCTATCAGGACTGGTGGCGTTATTGTTCTCTAGCTTATTAGTAAGCTTCGCTAACGTTTTTAAGAAATAAAAATGGAACGAATTATTCGACATTGAACAGAAGCCAATCCTCAATCGTCTTACTAGCTTCAAAATAGTTCGAATATGCAGGTCAAGTTTGAAGACTGAATCTACTAAGTCTTGTCTGGGTCCCTGAAGACAGCTGAGTTACCGAAAATGAGATCTCTGATGAGCTCGATTGCCAAGGTTGATAAGAGAACTTCTCCGGACCTGAATCTATGCTGGGTTTGCTCATATCTCCGTTTCGATTTACCATTGGTGGTTGGGTTTTCTTACACAAACAACTGTAGGTGGCATGACTCTCCAGGATGTAGGCAGACTAAACGGATATTTCCAGATGTCTGTAAAAAGTCCGCGGCATTCTCTCTGTGTCTCAGCAAAAAAGTCTGCAAGCAACTTATTGCTATAATGGGCTTTTGGCAAACATCTCACCGTGTTAGGCTTAAGTGACTCACCGTCTGTGACACTTGTGGAGAAGTCGATCAGGTGGCAGATTTTTAGGGCTAATGTGATGAGTGCTGGTAACCTTACTCGCTATCACTGAAAGACGAAAAAAACGCGGGAAATGGGTTGTACCTGCTGGTAGTACAATAGGCTTATTTTTGTATCTATCAGAGTAGTATTCCAATACACCGAAAGAAAGAAAAAAACCTTTTTTAAACTGGAAAGCGTGGCTTGTTCTTAACGGTAGTCAGTTGGTTCCTATTCCTGAAACTTTGTTTCTTACGAAAGATTTTCTTTGTGTCCATTAACTTGTCTTGTTGGTGACACATATTTTGCCACATTTTTCCAGTCAATGACTAACGTCAAACAAATATGGGAAATCTGATGTAAACTTCGTAGTAAGAGCTTAAAATAATTATTTAAAAAAAAGTCAATTACCGCTTCAATATCAGGATGCAATAATGAAAGTAATATCCCTGGAGTTAATGGCTCAAATTGGCATATCACTGATGAAACTAAAAAAAAATTAATTTATTGATCCCACGTCCAGAAATCACACTTTCTGCCCAACGCCAACGGTTACTTGCTTTTTATAATGAATTTTCGAAATTAATTTAATCCTGCTGTGGAATTGACCACGCACAGGGCATGTACACCATTTACTCGAGCCTAATGTAAACCGGTACTCATTTGTGAAAATTAATTTTAATTTTGTATGAGATTTTAAGTCATACACTCATTGGGCAATCGGGATCACTGCACACGTGGACATGGACAGACGGTGGCTTGAGCAGGGAAGGACCAGTCGAGACGCTTACTACTGCATAGCCAATGAATAAATAATGAAATCGATACAGTGACACAGAAACGAGAGCGATTCATTCTTTTTATATGACCGGCCACGGCAGCAGATGCGGAAATGGTTAAATGGGATCTATGTGTGTGTTGATTGATGAGCAGCAATCTATGTTTGGTTGCGAAGGTTTTAATGGAAGGTGATTTGTGGGAATTACATAAATTTATTTATTTCAAAAAAAATCCATTGAAAAACAAAAAAAGGAGGGAAATTGCATTGATTTCCATAGCGGCTTGCTGGTGACATAGGTTGTCTGCGTAAATTCGTTACAAACCTTTACAGGAATTGATAAACTATATTTCACAAAAACTAGCATTAAATCAATCACAAGGGTAATCTGATGCAATGGATGGAGATATTGATTGTTTGAAAATAAATCGCATTTTATCAATGAATTTATATTTTTACCTTAAGTCATGCTGGTGGGCCAATTTAATCCAAATAAAACACGAGATATCCAACATATTTTGTCAGATCTATGCGTCGTAGGACGTTATTGATGGGCTTGATAAGAAAAATGTACTTTGACTCTCAATTATCTGCTGATGAACCTAGAGAAATATTTCATAGCTTTATTATGTTTCCTGGAAGTTTCTCGAAAATGATGAGTCGGTTAGGTCAGGTAGATGAGTTCGACGAAGGGAAGACGTTCTTCAGCGCATCACACTTGAATCGAAAAGTGATGTTCATTGGGGGAAAAGATCTTATTTGTTGGCGAAGCATGACAAAAAACAAGAGAAGTCATCCACATTCGTGGCATTTTGGGCTCATCAGTGTACTTCTCTAGTCTACTTGCCTATAAAATAGTCTCAAAGAGTCTTGGTTTGATCTTGTTTAAGTGGTTCTCATTGCCCCCATAATAAGAATCATCCCCCTCCAGTTATCTTATTGACTGATTTGTAGAACATTTATAGTCGCTGACTCTTTTTAAAATGGTTCAGTGGCACTACATTGAGGAAAGTCTCGAGTCTGTGCTCATTGCACCGGTAGCCCTTATACGCCTACGATGGCCATTCGATTTGTAGTTTTGTATCAATGTTGCCATTAGCGATGCACAGAATGATTCTAGGATTTGGTCCCTAGATTTTGCTGAAAGAGCTATCGTGGCTTTAATTCCGCTGTTTTTAGTTTTTGAAATACTTAATTTGGAACAGGGATCCTAAGAAGTTGTGCTCCTTTGTAGGAATGGAATTCTTGATATAATATGTTCCTTTTTGTTCTTATACATGCGTTGAACACTCTTACATTCTGAATGAACTAGAATTCATTCCGCAATGCACCGATTACATCCCTCAACGCCTCCTATTCGATAAAAACTTCGTTAACACTATCCCTTCCAGAATTGACTGGAGGAATGATTTCGAGCTACAACGAAAGGGATCCATCTGCTTCTACATGGATGGCTCAAAAACAAAATCGGGAGTGGGTGGAGGCATATTCTCTAAAGAGGTGAACATAAGCATCTCATTCCGTTTGTCTGACCATTGCAGTGTCTTCCAAGCCGAGATAATGGTAATTAAGGAAGCCCTATCGTGGCTAAGGTGTAATATACTATCTACTCTGGATATCATAATTTTTACTGATAGTCAGGTCGCGATAAAATCCCTGGAATCTGTCACTTTTAACTCAGAAACAGCCCTTAATTGCCGCTTGTCTCTTAACGAGATGGCTAAGCAATTCAAAATTCACTTTATATGGTTGTCGGGACACAGGGACATTCCAGGCAATTGCATGGCTGATGAACTCACCAGAGAGGGTACAACTCTACCAATTCTTCCGGAAAAGGCGAATTTAAGCATGCCTTTCGCCACGTGCTCATAACCACCCTAGTAGGTGTCATAACGGGACACTGAACCATCGGTCACCTAACCTGTTTTGTGTTGATGTTATCTTCCATATTAACAATTCAATTGATAAGGGTGGTTAAATTTGAAGTTTGCTGAGGTCGTTTTATTCATATTACATCTGTAGCTAGGTAGTAAGGGGCTGCTAAGCGAGTTAACGCGAGTTCAAATCTCAACAGCTATACGTTTTTTAGTAGCCCCATATCCAACAGTACAATTTCGCATGAAAAAGCTTCACAAACCGCCCTTTGGAATTGGAAATAGAATCTATGAGTTCCCTTTATTTGTTCGGAAAATAAACTTGTAACTATGTATCTCTCTTTGCGCGGAAACAACAAATGATGAAATATTTTTATGTTGCCATAGATGAAGCTAGGATGACATACTACTAATAAGCCTCGGGTAGGGATTATCCTTATTTTAATTTCATTAAAGATTCTAGCGACTGTAATTGACATGGTTTTGGAAAATCTTCACGCAACCAAATATGTCATGTAAGGCTATGTAATCATTTGTAGAGAAGAGAGACGAAGTTTATTCCGAGTCAGACATAGGTAAAAAGCCTAAACGTTCACCTCTTGATTGCAGCTATGGTACGATTGAATTCCTACAAAAGCAAGGCTGAACCATCTTGTTGATCGGTGAGCTGTTCCGGAAATGAGATTTTGATGATATCAGAGACTCTTGTTCTATGCTTCCAGGCAGCTATCGCTTTTCGTGAATGCAGATAATAATTCGCAGATAATGGTGGATTCTAGGCACTATTGTGACACCGTTTTTCCTGTTTGCTGTTCCGAAATTTGTCCATCTTCCAAAATGGACCGCGTTTTCTTAGGGATTTTTCATAAACTCCATCAAATTAATCAGATGTTTTCCGGATTTTGTAATTCTATCCTTAAGTTACCCCTTGCCATAAAATTTGTTTACAGATGAGGAGAGGTAACGCAACACGTTCCAGTATAACTCTGCTAGCCAGTAAATATCCAAACTGAGATAACGCATGGCTTTGTACTGATAATTCTTTTCGTAAGTAATTAGTTTATCAGCACGTCAAGTTAAGCCTTCACCTTCAAATTTGAAAGCACATCTTCCAGTGCCCTTTTCAAATATTATCGTTGTGTTCTTTACTATAAACGAAGTAAGTCATAATAAAAAATAAAATAAAAAATATTAAATAAAGTGCACGATATACGTTATTTATGTATTTAATGCAAAGTTCTTTTAATAAGATGGAGTACCGAAACAGCAAGCATTCATGGTCCTTAAGCAGATGCAATAAAAGAGGTGGGGTATAATAACATCACGGATATGTACCCCTCACATTATCCTTAAATATTTTGAATGGGTACTAAGTCTACTTCATGGAAGAAAGGAAATGCCCCAATAAAAGAGGAAATTAATCTCACTATACTATGGGGTTTTATTCGCGTTAAAGAATAGAATTGGGAACAAAAATTGCAAAATAAATTTAAAAAAAGCCCTTTAAAGATTTTAAAAACAAGAAGTTGGCATATAAAAAGTGTAGCGATACTATTTGAAAGTTTAAGTTTATCAATCGGGTGAAGCCCACAAATGGCTTTTCTTAGGGTTCATTTACCTACCGGCTTCAATTATTATGATTTTAGGAGAAATTTAAGGATCATCGCTATTGTTAATCGCAACGTTGTGTGGCAGTTGATATGTTTGTTTATCGTGCCATTTGCTTCTGTTCTAGAGATTCAAACACAAGGATAAAATATAACTGTGCTTATCTATCACATTTAAAATTAAATAACGTAAATAAACTCCTAACTCGATGGTCCAAAATCATGCTCTACAAAACCCTAATCTTGCCAGTTTTGCTTTGTGGAGCTGAATGGTGGACGACAAGTAAGACAGCAGAGCAGATCTTGGGATTTTTCGAAAGCTAAATTCTACGTCAAATATTTTGGTCCTATCAAGGAGGAGGGTGAATAGAGGAGAAGATATAACCGCGAACTCTATGAGCTGTCCAAAGATGTGGATGCAATCCGGAAGGTGAAAATCCGTCGACTGCATTGGCTCAGCCACATCGAGCGAATGGACGAAAATGCTCCAGCTAAGAGAATCTCCGAGTCCCAGCCATCTGGTTCACGAAGAAAAGGGAAACCGAAGAAAGGCAATGGCGGACGCTAGCCACCTTGGTCTAGTAAACTGGAAGCAGCGTGCCTGGGACCGTGAAGGATGGAGAGTGGCAGGCTCAGACCCTCCAAGGCGACCCTTGTAAGTAAGAAGTAAATAAATAACATTTCAGATCTAAGGCTTTTTGTTCACGGCATGGGGACATTCCAAGTTACTATATGGCCGTCGAACTCGCTAGACAGGGTACATTTCCTTCGATTCTACCGGAAAAGAGGAATCTAAATCTGCTTCTCGCCATATGCAGGTTAATACAGAAAAGGAGCGCACTTGAGATCACCAACCGCAGGTGGATGGATGGCTCTATCTGTCTGATCACAGAACAGATCTGGTCTAAGCTAGATAACAAACGCTCTTACTGCCTAATCAGACAGAAAAGGCTGTTGATTATCATCATAGTGGGAATTATACGGGACTGTACCATTGGCAGGCACGCTGTAATAATTTTTGTAGAGGATGTATGAAGGAGGAGCAGAAAAAGATGATCCTTCACTGCCTCTGTAAGTGTCAAGCCCTCTGAGCTCAAAGAGGAACCAAGTTAGGAGTCAGTTGATAAAATCCCTAGAATCTGTCGCCTTCAACTCCAAAACAGCCCTTAATTGCCGCATGTCCCTTTACGAGATGGCTGAGCAATTCAAAATTCACCTCATATGGGTGCCGGGGCACAGAGACATTCCAGGCAACTGCATGGCTGATGAACTCACCAGAGAGGGCACAACTCTACCAATTCTTCCGGAAAAGGGGAATTTGAGCATGCCTCTCACTATCTGCAAACTGCTACTTAACAAAAACGCGATCAACATTGCCAATCATAGATGGGCAGCAGGTAACACATATCTTATCACTAAGCAGATTTGGCCAAAGCTGGATCTCAAATGTTCCCACTGTCTCATCAGACGGAAAAGACTGCTAATAAGCACCCAAGTCGGTGTCATAACGGGACACTGCACCATTGGAAAACACGCCTATAGGCTGGGCCTCCTCTATAACGACTTCTGCAGAAGGTGAATGTACGAAGAGGAGGAGGAGTCGATTCTCCACCTTCTTTGTACATGTCCCGCCTTTTCAGCTCGAAGAAGAGCATACTTAGGAAACAGTTTCTTTCAAAACCTAAGTGAACTGGCTGACATAAACATATGTAACAAGTTCCGGCTGGTTCTGCGGGTAGTATTTTCCGGTGAAATACAGATCCATTTGGTAACACAAAGGACCTTATCTGGTCAAAGTGAGGTTGCAACCTGCCGCCTGCCACTCCTACCTAACCTAACTAAGGAGTCAGTTTCTTCTATAGTCTAAATGAACTAGCTAACAACATCATAAGCAGCTTCCAGGGCAGTATCTGCGAGTAATTTTTGCACGGATCCATGTGGTATCATAAAGGACCTTCTTAGGTCTAAGTGTGGCTATCAAATGCAGCTCTTGATAAACCATTAAAACGACGATTCTTTTTTGAATACTCTCAAAGCAACATCCTCTAGCCAGACTTGAAAGACTTCCCACAATTGTATTTACTATCAAGTTTTAATGGTTCCAATCATCTTTTAGGATATCCATTTCCTTATAAACTCGCATATGACAGATATCCTCTTTAAAAGAAGACACGCTGTATTTAATTTTCTTCATAAAAAAAAGTGTCCAAATCAACTCTTTCAGCTAACGCTTCCTAATCGAATTCCTGTAATTGCCCATGAAATCAAATTTAAACGACACAGCCAGAGAAAGTTTTCTTATTACGATTTCAAGGAATTCCAATTAAAGTTTAACAGCCGAAGGCAATAGATCCTTCGGATGGCGAGAAATAATTTTGCGCTAAGCAAATGTTTTAATAATTTACGGAAACAAAACTTGGTTGACTTTGAAAAACGCAAAACGCTTGGGAGTTACCACTTCTTCGCATTTGCCTGCCATTTTAAAGGACTAATTGACGCAGTAGATGTCTCATTCCCCGAAGCATTCAACTTGAATTCAGCGAATTCTTATCTTTTGTCACGCAAGGATATTTGCGATTTAACGAAAGACCGGAGCGAATCCAAATCAACGGGAATCATTGAATTTTAATTGGAATTAAATCCAATGTTTCGTTTTTTTTTTTTTTTTAAATTAAAACTTCAAAGGTATGTGTATCAAGGATACTTTACTTTCTAATTAGAGACACACACGTATTGAAATGATGATGCCTTTTAATGCCTACGCTTTGATGTGAACGATGTAAATTATGAGGACGTTTTATTTGCTCTCTTTGTTTTGAAGAACGATGTGAACAGGATGGATACGCAACGATGATGGTGCGTAGGTTAAGTGCTACTAGGGTAGATTAAGAGGGTTATACTAGGGGAAAATGGTAACGCTTGACAAAGCTTTTAGTTTGAGTACGCGTTGGCAGTGGTAGAGAAATGCACACACTTCCTTTATTCATAAGCAGTTGGATTTACAAACGTACGAATACATATTATTGCTGGCAATTTACGTCTTTAATAGCTTTGACCTGCTGAACCTCTTGACTTACACCTTTATAAACAAGTGCAGGCTCTTGCACTGCTCTTATAGTTGAAGTTCTTTTCACCCTAAAGTGTGAGTTGAGGAGAACTTTGTCTAAATACGAGTACATGTAGTACATACCTTGCACACAAAAGTTTTCCGCTAACTAAATCAAGAGCAGATTGCGACCTTTTCTAAAACAAAAACAATATCAAAGCATCGAAACTTAGATTTAAGTGAAGGTTTTGCGTAAATGAAGCCATAAAACTACGTAAGATGCTATTCAAAGATCCTAGGATCCCTCACCTATGCAAGCAAGATTCTAATGAAAATACTTTCTCCTTTTTATATTTTGTACTTGGTGAAACTGGTCGTCCCGTTTGGTCTCATCTATAACAAGTTTCCACACAGAATAGGAGAATTTCAGGTTAGGACTGTTTTTCATTGCCAATGATGTCATAGAGACATCTGTTAGCTAAATGAACTATTTCGCTGGCGGAGGTGCTGCTTCTAGTTCTCCAGATTAAGCCTTCTGGCATTCACAATCGCTTGGTCTTTGTGACAAAGGTTCGAAGTTCTTCGTAATCTCGAATATGGAGTTTGCACCATTGAGCACCGTGTAGCACTAGGGTGATTGTTCGTCGTATGTATGTATGTGTATTTGGCACGACAGCTCATGGAGAGCCAAGGCCTAGCTTCTCACAACCATTCATGTCGTGCGTGTTATATTCTTCGCACGAATGGAAGGGACCTACAGTTTAATGCCGACTCCGAACGGCGAATTTAGAAGCTTTTCATGACAGATTGTACTCTTGCAGGTTTGTCAAGCCTGCGAAGAGGTGGTGCCGCGAAAAAACTTTTTGGTTGTTTTTGAGAATCGAACCTGTGTTTCTCGCTTAGCAGTCCAACGCGCTAACTACTAAGCCACGGCGACCACACCGTATGTTCGTCGTATGTGGACTTGTTATTTACTCAAAGATAGGTCTTCTTCCTACATCGAAATTCCTGTTGCCAACAGTGACGTTTTGTTCCAGTCGGTGGACAGATACTTCTCTGAATTTGGACATGAACCTGTTTTTCTCCTCATTTACTTCGAGGCCAATTCGTTTTGTTTGCTCTTCGATTGCCGAAAAAGCCTTTTGACAGCACGCTGGGAGAGACCGATGATGTCGATGTCCCCTGCAGCCGGACATGCCCTTCGCACTATCTGTTCTAGTACGAACTGAAACATCGCCGTGTAGAGCTCTAGACAGTAAATGCTATCATATGCGATCAGTTTAGAGTTTAAATTCGTTGATCTCTTCCAGGATTTGCCTCAGTGAAAAAATTTGGTCGATCTGCGAAATCGAAAGCCACACTGATACGTGCCGATTAGTGTGCTGCAGAAATCTTCGAGATATGCACACAATACGTTGGATAGGATCATCTATACGAGATCAATCAGCCATAATTTTTGCAAGACCTTTTGCCTGGTTGATAACCTGGTGCATGAACTCTATCACTTGTGAATTAAAAAATGTATGCTGGCCATCATAGCTGGCTGCTTTGTTCTTTTTAAGCTTCTTTATAGCCGTACCCAACCTATTATTTTTCTCTTGGATTTGGAGTTTCTTCTTGCCCTATCACTCCATATATCTGATGCCCACTAAGCAGCTGTTGGAAATGCTGTCTAAACGCCTGGATCTCGGGGACTAGATTTCTTATGCTGTTTCGAAGAGCCTTCTTTCTGGATTTGAAGCTAGCTGCCAGTTGCTTCGCTTTTTAGTCAAAATTCCACATGTTTTTGCACCTGCGAGACTTGTTGTCTTTCTTGAGCCCCTAGATCACGTAGGCCTTCTTTTTTTCTACTCAAACATTTTTTTCTCTCTCTGGCTACTCTAGGTGTCCTAAGGCATCAGTTTTCTGGGCAATTTGCAGCTTCTTTTCATTGGACAGTCGAGTTCCGAGTTTGGCTACAAAAATCAAATGACCAGAATTGGCGTTAGGCCCTCTGAATGAGTAGAATTCGCAATTTTGGATGCGTACCTAGCATCAATTAGCACATGGTCGAAGTCGTTTACGTATCGACTATTTGAAGAAAGCTCGGTTGCTGTCGAGTTACGCTGTACGTCACCCTCCGAGCATAAATATATATGAAGTATGCCTTTGCTGACACTAAGATTTTACCAAAATAAGGCTACGCTTTGGCTAATTAGATTCATTTTGTGAATTCCCAGAGAGAAGTTGAGACTGAGGACATCTCTTTGCTTAACTGGAAATCTATTTTTCTTGTTCAAAGATGAGGGTATTCCAGTAAATTGAAGAAACTTTAATAAAGATTGAGATTGCAAAACTAAAAAAAAAAAATACACAAGCTCATCTGACAGTAAAGTCATTTTGCGAGCCAACCTATTCAAATATAAAGATGAAAAAAAAAAAAACAACCTAAGCTCTCTCAATGTTTGGATGACAGTTTCTAGAAAAGAAACTCAAAGTCCTGGTATGGTCAATTGTGCTGAAAATTGCGAGGAACTGTGAAAGTTCCCTGAACACTCGTACAATGTGCTTTGTTCACTTTTTCACCTCAATAAACATGCCAACATTGTCGATCCCCCTCCCGGCTGTTGTAGCAAGGAAAATGGGGAAAAATATCTCGTCTCTGCATCAAAATTCTCGCAGTCGACAGGACAATGTCCCATATATTCTCAACTTTATTACCTCGGGAAAAATATTGCATTTTCCACAGCCAGAACAGGATGCAATAAAACCCAGGATGTGTAAGGAACTGCTGTCGTGATAATTTTGAATGAAGCCATTCTGCAGCACCCCCGACCCAGATCACAGTGCGACTCCAATAATGTCCTTTTCAGTTTTTTTTTTATGGTCACATGGAAAACAAGGACAAAGGAGGAACGCAGGATTTTTATTTTCTTCCCCCTTATGGGGTACGTACACATGTAAAGTGAGCAGACGACAATTTTCCATGTTTGTTGACTTTCAAATTTATATCAGGGTTGGTTAGGACTTATAAATTTGTCAAACATTCGTCTCCACCTTCGCACTCAGGTGTGCTTTCTTAGAGCATTGACGTGTCACCAGCCCAGAAGCAGGAAAATCAATACCACCCCCGCGGGATTAGATTTCACATGCTCTGGCAACGGGTGCAATATAATCCGGAAGTAGAAACTATCCTACTGGGGAACCATTTCAATTGCAGTTGGAGTGAGTGTCTCAACTAGGAAAGTGCTGATGCCTGAGGAGATCCTTGTGTTTGATTGTTTTTGTTTGGTCAATAGGTGGAATCGAGTTTCGGACAGACAAATACTTGCAAGTATCATTGAGCGGCATGAGAACATCTCTGGGAGCTGAGGAGGCGACTACCGACCAGCAACTGCATTTGCGAAGCAAATATGTTTTGTGCTGTATGAAGAGAGTTGATAGCTGGCCTAGAGGGGCAATAATTAATGGCAAGAAGGAGAGTGAATATTTTTGGGGATTCGAACGGACGTGTGGACTTGAAGATAAATCGACAATTCTCTCCTTTGCGTCAGAGTGTCTAGGAGCCCTTCAAGGATATCGTACGTCGGTCGTTCTATCGATTTCGAGACGTGTGGATATGATAAGTGGTCCCTGCGGAAAGAGAATTTTTGAAAGCTAAAATCTGTGGATAGGAAATCCGAAGAGAAATGTTTGAACGCAAAGTTATGGAACGAGAATATCAGTATAAGAGGGAATGCTATTCGTTAGGACGATTTATCACTCTCAAAGGATCAGAAAGCAAACGGCAATGGATGGGAAGTAAAGTTGGCTGGCTTTTGTTGGATTGCTTTTCGTGCGTTAGCTATTGCAGTTTGGGAGCAATGACGGTGAGAAGTTCACCCTAATTGAACCCTCGATGGTTTTGTAGGTGGAAATCTACAGGGTTTTGCCTGGAGAGGTGTGAAACTTCAGAATTTCCATTCAAGAAATCTTTTCATCGCCATGGTTAATGGTACTGGAAACTCCTCTGTGACTTCTTTAATTCGAATTCGTGGCTCCATACCAAAGGCAGCATTAAAAAGGACATTTAGGTTGTGCTTTTCTTTGCAAATTTTAGATGTGGGCTTGCAAACGTGTACTAGTTCCTTGCGTGAAGTCATGAGAGAATAAATGAAATCAAAGGTGCTTTCATCCGGAATAAATTGAAAGATGGAAATATCATTGATAAACATTGGAAAAAGGTTTGGAAAGGGGAATGAGCACCATGCATAAGCATACAATCCATTTTGTGACGTTTTCAAACGCATGTGCTTGCGTTTAGTAGCAGGGGCTTTATGCTTAACCATGAGCTACAACCCGGGATGAAGGAATCTAGTCCACTCCCTCCAGTTTTGCACGTGAAGTTGGTTGAGATCTTTTTTCGCTTGTGGGTGACATTCACTTGAGTAACGGTCTTTCAAGCTATATAAGTCGGTGTATACATGTCGTCGATGTATCTTCTACTCCAGTCACCATCTATGAAGTCAGGACCATACATCACTTGAAGGATTTTTTTATACTCTATAGGCGCACACTCTGACATTAGAGGTCACAATAGTTATTGGTAAAAGTTTTCTGCTACTTACTTGCCTTCTGAGCCTAGTCAAACGTGATACGTTGGCTATAGCGAAGGCTAGGTAAACAAAGTTCCTTACTACCTACAGCTATATTTGTCTATAGTGATTTCTGTCCGAGACATCGTCGGTGTAAAATATACTTCTTATTGACAGTATTTACGAGTGCTCATTGACTGTGAAATGACTTCATCCTACGTTCGTCCGAATAACTTTTGAAAAACTTTGCATCTAGTGTTGTCGTTTGAGTTCTGCTCAATTCTTTCAAGAACGATGTTTTCTTATCTTAATCCTTGTTGAACATCGACGCTCAAGGCGAGAAGGTTGTTATCGAACTTGGTCGTTTCCAATGTTATCCTGCATGATCGGACGATTTTGACAAGGATGTCAAAACTTGGCGTTGCCCTGGATAGCTATTTTATATAAATACTGGCATATGCGGCCTTAAAGTCAATAAAAATTGGTCGGTATCTCCATGATCTGCCGTAGAGTGAATATTAAGTCGGTAATTTTGGTTCCTCTATGCAATACCCCTCTATACACCTCTTTTGTTGCGGTGCATGTGTTGGCATGTATTCTTTACCGAACCAGAGGTTTTCTGAGAGCAGAGAAAGATACTGCTCGATTATTCTTTATTCGTTATGCTCTCATCGAGCTCAAACTAAGGGAGGTGCATCGCAATCGCATATCAGGAAGCCTTAGATAATTTTATATTCGGCGCTGAGGCTTATAAACCAAAGAGATGTTCCTGATGAAAGACGTGTTAAGGTACTACCAGACCAACATACTTTTAAGATGCCCTTAATTCTTGAGTACAGAAAAGCCATTAAGGCTTATATTGGCCCATTGCGACTTCGGCTTGATATGCAACTAACTGATTTCTTACTGCGCTACGTGCCATTAAAGATACCAAACATTGCCTTTTTGACTGACACCTTTTGATATGTGCCATAATTTTGTGAAATAGTGGCATCAATTCGCTTCCAAAAAGTTGCAAGTTGATATAGTTAGACACCTTCTTGTGGTGTAATGTGAAATTGTTCGTCTACGCCAAAATAAACCATCAACAACTGGAGAGTTCAAGGTCAACATTGATTTAGTCCCATTTATGTGAAACCGTGGACCTGATTGAAAATCAAAAATGAAATTCAATTCAATTAGCCAAATAAACCTCACTTTATTGATTTTCCTAAGGCTTATCGAAACTGTCATATGTCAATTCAATATAATCCTTCGACTCGTTTTTCAAACTCTATTGATGGTGAACAGAGTTCGTTGTTCACTCTCACGTGGTGTTGCGACAAGAGATAGCATCAGCTGTCACATATCCCACAACAAAAAAAATGAAGTGAAACCTTCTTTTACGTAAAAATCTATTCATCGTTCTAATTCAAAGTCGTAAATTTGCATCGCTGAACATTGAATGGCTTCCAGCATCTGGTCTACTCGCACATGCATAGATGGTTACCCGTGACCACCGCAAACCGCAAATTGGTGGACGTTGCACGTTTATTTCGAAACGGACTAAACCCAATTCCATTTGGATATCTAGCTCTTTGCAACAGAAAATACTCGTAAACCACGTTACTGGGACTAATAAAACTAATTGTCAGCTCCTGTCAGAGATTCGGTTTTATACATTAGTGGATTTTTTTTTGTATATTAACGTATCTATATCTCTGCCAGTGTACTTCTCGTGGGTTGACCGACGTGATATGTTTGTAAGTAGATGTGAATTCCACAATATCAGACTCTTTTGTGCTCAAGCTTCTACATTCAAAAAAGGACGTTTTAATAAGCTCCTTGAAAAACATATAAGCATGTGATCTGAAAGTAGTCGATGAATGAAGAGAATGTCGTCTGCATTTCTGCGTTCCTCAAGGGTTCTAAGTTTATGAGGTTGAGGCGGTTTGGATAGGTAGGGAGAATATAAGAGTCGTTCCAGGGCAGACCTCGGAGAGCAAGTCGAAAATACTGGCGCTGTTTGCTTTTGATTCTCGAGATATGCACACGATGATACGTGATACGTGATGATACGATTACAAAGGTAATGTAGAGAGACCTAGCTATGTATGGGTTGGTGAATTTTTTGGACCATCGATATACAAAGCCTAATACAGAATTGGCCTTAAGGATTATCTCATCGACATGCAAACAGAAATTGAGCTCCCTATCACACAAAATGCCGAGGTCGCGAAAAGATTGAACGGTGGACCCTGGTTGATTGTGCAGAAGGTAGAGTCGGGGAGGAAATCAGTGCCGTTTATGAAAAAAGGTGATGGATTGGCATTTGGCTATATTGGCACCAGATTGCAAAACTATTGAGGTCTTGTTGAAGGAGGATATAGTCTTGGGATGAGGAAATGGTTTTGAAAAATGTTGTATCATCGGCGTAAAGGGAGACGGACGAGTGTTTGATGATCCTATCAAGATCGTCAATAGTTAGTATGAAAAGAAGGGGAACTAGATGGCTTAAAAAGGAGCGGAGTGTGTGGACCTAAATCCAACACTGAAAAAACGGTTTTCCAGGTAAGAAGATATCCATTTCAACAGTATGGGTTCGAAGCCGATGGCAGATTTTTTGAAAATTATTAATTGATGGGAGATTTGATCAAAAGTTTTGCTGAAATCGGTAGCTATTACGTCGTCTTCGTTACCATTCTCGAGGGCTGAGAGAGCAAACCATGTTGTCTAGGGGAAGTTCCAGGATGCCAAAACTGACTCGGGCCAGTTTCTAGTTGAATGGTTGCGAATATCTTGTGACATATGTAGCAATCAGAAGCATCGCTGAGAGGCAGTTCAAGGTCAAAAGACTGAATTTGAAGAGCACTTCTAGAGAATTTGCAGATCACGTGTCATAAGAACTCTCTAAAAGTCCAACTGCAGCAACGGTTAATGTGGAAGACCATTAGTATACTTCTGGTAAGCCAGTAGAAGTGCCACAAAAACTTGCTCAAAACCCTTGTTTTGATGCTATCTATTCAGAGGCACTTCAAAACAGGACAAAAGCCGCTCGACAGTTGCACGAAAAAATAAATGCACGAGCACTGCCAGACCCATGAAATGGAAAGACGCCTTAAAAGGGAAATTCAAAGTATCTCTACCAAAACAGGAGCCTGCAGCGACAAAGACGGGAAAACTATGGTGGTAGTCAGTGTTGAAAATCTGGAGAGATGGTTTCTGCGAACTGTTAAATGGCAATGAAAGCCTAAATCTCGTTGTTAGGCAGTCTGATCGTCTCAATTTTTTTATTAACCAGCTGACCGAAATGAAGTTAAAGAAGATATTGCGAAACTGAAGTAAAACCAAATGGGCTTAAGCGTATAATTTGGTGGAAGGCTTATACAGATGAAAGTATTTCTGGTGATTGGAGTAGGAAAGGAACATCTGCTTAATGCTGAGAAAGGATATCGCCTTTCTTTCACTAGCAACTGAGGAATAACTGTATCTAACAATGTCTAGTTGTGTATGCAAATGCCTCAAACCCTATATCGACAAACTGATTGACCAAATTAAAATATATTGCATCAGATCCTGGTGAAGAAACCAGAGCCCCAAACTGATACCTAACACCGATTTTAGGACAACGTTTGACAGCATCGATAGGATTGAACCACATTATATTATGTCATGCCGAACTAAGGTGTCCCGGCTGGATGATGACAAAGATCGGTCTCTTCTCCATCAAGGCCATACAAAATTATCACCTCCAAAGGTTTCAGACAGAGTGACTCGCCGTCATGCAGTCTTTACAAAACCAAAAAAAAAAAAAAATGGTGTAAGACTCCAGGCTAATACAAAGGTCTTTATTGCCACATTGTAGATAGAACAAAGCAAGGAAGCAAGGAAGCATTCAAATCGGCTGTCATTCATTCAGTCTGTTTTGCCAAATCACCTTGGATGGATATAGCGTTCAACAACACGTGCAAATAATAAATTTGTTTTATCAAAATGGGTGTTCTGTTCGGACAACGTTCCGCGCGCTTCGCCCATTTTACAGTTGCCATAATCGTTCTTCCGAGAGGACTATTCGCAGCTTGGTGGAGTCCACTTGTTCAGTAAACGATCAACCAACACCCGTACGTCGACGAAACGCAAGATCTGCCGAAAACATCACCGCTGTCGGTAAGAGTGTGCAGGAGAATCCGAGGCAGTCGATTTCGCGTCGCTCACAAGAACTCGGCCTTTCGCAGACCACAACTTCGCGAATTCATCGGTCCATATTTCTTTGAGATCGACGTTGGCCAGGCCTATAGGTCGATGAATACTAACTTCTTTTGGCCTGAATTGGATGATATGGACATCTACGACATGTGGCTTCAACAGTATGGCGCCACATTGGAAATTCTGCCTTAGCGATTCGAGGGCATAGTCATCTTACGTGGAGATGATGTGAACTGGCCACCGAGATCGTGCGATTTAACCCCGCTAGACTTTTTCTTGTGGGGTTTTCTGAAGTCGCAGGCCTATGTGACTAAGCCATAAACCACAGCGGCCCTCAAGGCCAACATAACCCATGCCATCGGTCTAATTCAGCTTGATTTATGCGCCAGAGTCATGGGAAAATTGGACATTTCGGATGCGCGCCACCCAGAGAAGCCGCGGTGGACATTTGAACGATGTTATATTCCATACATAATGGCATCGATAGGCCTTTCAAACGCATACATACTCATACTCACATACTCTTTGTTTTATTTAAATTTAAAGATAGGAAGCGCTTAATGAAATACCATTTATGTAAAACCATCCCAGGCCTGATATATGGCGCAAAACTGTGGACTTTATTTAAGTCAGATGAAAGTGCTCTTATAATCTTTGAAAGAAGATCTATTGTTCCTATTTATAATCTTATAAATCTAGTATCTTTGAGTAGAGCCAAAGTCTTTTCTGGACGTACTGCACATTTATTTAACTGATCTTGAATTTAATTTGTCACTTTTCAAGATCGGGCTCTACGATGATACTCAAATGCCAGAAAGTGTTATTACAGTCTTATCACGGACTCTGTAGGTCATATACCTTAATTGATTCCGAAAGTATCCACTCCGACATAATAACATAATCCATCATTCGTCATCCTCTCATTTATTTCAAATAGAAATTCCTGTCTTGCCCTCAATGTCATTTCCATTTATCATCATTTCGTATTTCCCTACCTCAGTTCTTCTTCGTGCCTTTGTTTGCAGAATCAAAGCCTTTGAATAGATTTAGAGAAAAAAAAAATATAAGATTCCACCATTTGTCATTAGGCATCATGATGCCTGCATCATCGTGATAAGACATCAATGAGTGGCTTAAATATTCCGCATGTAATGATAAATCAGCAAAGCGGATGTGAGTAGATGGGCCGCTCTGCATGCTCCATCTTTAGTTGCGGTAAGGAAATGAATTTTATTTCATCCTGTATGAGCGTAATCTGTCTAAATTTTCTTATGCCATGGGATTTGTTGACATTTGCATACGATTTTATTAATGGTTGGGAGATGACAGTTTTATTTTTTTTATTTTTTATGACACCAAATTGAATGTTCCTGACACGTGAATACCAGTCATATTCATTCAAATCACTGTTACATAACTGATATGTGGCTCTGACATTAGGAATACATTTTTTTTTTTGATTTTGTCAAACTAACGTGTGTTAAAGTTGTCAAATTTTTTTTTTTTTCATTTTTAAAAAATCGGACGTTTAAGCTTAAATTCAGTAAACCTGATAAAAGTTTGACTGTAGGTCGTCAGAAGATATTTTTGAAACAAATTAAGGATTGAAAAGGCGACTCAGGTTAGGTTAGAAGTGATGTGCATCTTGAGGGTGCTTACAAAGAGGCCTGAGGGTACATTGTGATTCCCCTAAGAGTTATGGCTCTAGACATTTTTCCGTGTTTTTAATAAACGCTATCAAGTTCATCAGAGCATCTTGCCTGAGTTTTTTCAGTTCTCCAAACTGTTTATATAATTTCTTAAATGGCGTTATTCGGTTTTCCCCATTGCCAACAGGTTTTATTATTTACCTCATTCAATCGCCTGAGAAAAGGCAATCAGCGTTGATCTTTGCTTTCGCTGGAAGAGATTTAATATAATTTCTAGGCCTGCTGACAGGGATGATCTCAGAGCTCCTGATACTAATTAGTGAACACTTTACATGGGTCACTTCGAGATTAAGGAGTGCATAGACCGTTTTACCAGACAGGCTCCTGGTATAAGAAGGGCATCCAAGTTGAGGGTTGTGTGGTATCGGTTTAAGTGCCCGATCATGGAAAAAAAAACTAAAGTTTCAAGGCAAGCTTTGGAAACAGACGGAATGTTGACGACACCTGTGAATGAAACAAGGACAACGACTTTTGGATCTATTCGTGACATATTTGGTCCTTTCATAGACTGTATGTAGCTGAACACTGGCTACTGTAAAGAAATACGAGACCTTTCAGATAATTTTCCTTAATCTTTCGAGAGATCCTGTGACGTATCTGGTATTGAATACCAGTGGCAACACTAGAAATGTTTCCCGATTTTCGGACCCGTCTGCATAGACGGTGAGTGGAGGAGGAGATACAATGACGAACTGTACAGCGACATCGACTTAGGCAGAAGAGTGAAGGTCAACGACTGAAGTGGCTGGGTCATGTAAAGCGGATGGACACCAATGCTCCGGTCCGAAAAATCTTCGAATCCATACCTGAGGGATAGCGAAGTAGAGACCTCGACCTCGACTTAGGTGGCGCATCTTAAGTAAGTAAATAAGTCTGTAAGCACATGCAGCAAAATAAGAGTTTTACAGAGCGAAGCTGCATTAAAGGTCGAGAGCAGCTCGCTAGATATACGAGCAGAAAAAGATAAATCCCGGCTTCTTAGAAGGAGAAAAAAGGAGTGCTTCTCAAAGTATGCAATCGAGCAACTAGAGGGATGTAATGTGGTTCCAAGGTTATGTGTGTTAGGCCAGGCAAATTTACCATTCTCAAATAAATATTCACACTACAACCGATCTTGCAAAACCTTTTGCAGATGGCTAATGATGAGGTTGATATTCAAGTAAGGTTGATCTTCAAGCAGGTGAACTTTGGTTTGTGTTTCTAGGATTTACCTGGAATTTTTTGGCCAGGAAGTAATACCCAAGCTTTCGATCAGCAGGACTATTTTTGGTTTAGAAAATACTTTTAACTTCTTCTGTCTACTGCAGGTGAGGTTGTGTTATACGTTGAAAATGGCTAGGAAAATCCCTTTCAACTAGTTGTAGGTAGGTATATGGAAAAATATCTATAAAGGAACGAATGTTTGCAGCTGTATGACAATCTTGCAAGAGGATTTTGTTAGGGCGATTGGCCCTGTTATATGTAAATGCAATGATGTATCTGTCTGCCCTTAATTGTTAAGTCGTGGAAAATGATATCAAAGTTATATTTCATCTATGGACTTTTCGCAACTGTTATTTTTTGAGCATTTCCAGCAGCTGCTTGATGGGCATGACCTGGAGAAAGTGATAAGAGAATGAAGAAAACTTAACTTCAGTCGATGTAGTAGTTCTCCCACCCAGCCTAGAGGAAGTGGGCACAGCCATTAAAAAGCTGAAGAACAACAAGGATGTGGGCTCGGATGGATTACCGTCAGAGTTCTTCAAAGCTGGTGGCGATGTTTTGGTAGGGAGTATGCACCAGATCAACTGCAAAGTATGGGAGGACGAAAGTATGCCCGATGACTGGACTATCAGCTCTATCTGCCACATCTTCAAGAAAGGCGATCCTATGTCTTGTAAGAACTACTGAGGCATATCCCTGCTGAATGCAGCCTACAAGATCCTATCCAGTGTACATAATGTGTGAACGACTAAAGCCGTTTTGCATCACACCCATCGGCACCTATCAGTGTGCTTCCGGCTCGGCAAATCGACGATAGACCAAATCTTGACATTGCGGAAAATCCTGGAAAAGAGCAACAAGTTCAAAGCTGCATACGACAGCATTCATCACACCGAACTATATGAGGCGACAACTGATCCGGTTGTGTCCCGGCATGCTTGAGAACTCGCAATGCACCGTCCAGCTTGGAAATAGAACCTCCGAATTATTCCAAACATGCACAGGATTTCGGCAATAAGATGCGCTGTCTCCCCTACCCTATACCCTAGTGGAGATTCGACGAAGGATAACCTAAGGCAACCGCTGCTACTTCGGTTTGTCCAAACAAGTAGGGTCCAAACTCCTGATTCGAAGTTCCAAAATCATGCTCTACAAAACCATGATTTTACCAGTCTTGCTTTATGCAGCTGGACGATAATAAAGACAGCGGAGCAGATCTTGGGATCTTTCGAAAGAAAAATTCTACATCGAATATTTGGTCCTGTCTGCGAGGAGAGCGCATGGAGGAGAAGATATAACCGCGAACTCAACGAGCTGTACAAGGATGTGGATGTAATCTGGAAGGCAAAAATCCTTCGACTGCTCTGGCTCCGCCACATCGAGCGAATGGACGAAAATGCTCCAGTTAAGAGAATCTTCGAATCCCAGCCACCAGGTTCAAGAAGAAAATGAAGACTGAACCTCCGGTATAAAGATCAGGCAAATCGCAGACACCAGAAACCATGGTCTTGTAAACTGGAAGCAGCGTGCTCAGGACCGTGAAGGATGGAAAGTGGCATTAGTTTAGGCTCAGACCCTTCAAAGGTCACTGGCGTGATAAATAAGTAAGGTATCCTTCGATTCCTGTATTATGAGGTGCAGTGGAATCAATGTTGCGACAGTTGCGAAAACTTAAGTCATCAAATCAGATTTTGACCTGGAAAAGGATAGTAGTTCACTTTGTATAGGTAGTTTCAAGGCCTTTTAAACATCTCCTATGGGACGTTCTTTGAGGGCGATAACGTTGAACTTCACTTCTCATCAGGCAAAATGAATTTGTCCTCCATGGGGAGATCTATACTGATGGCTGTGGTTAATATTGTGTGAGAATAAGTGGAAGCAGTAAATACTTTCACATAAGGCTAAGCCTTGCTCAACCTTTTAACAAGAGAAACTTAAAAAATTAAATTTTTGGTGGACTTGCTAGACAGGGTGACAGAGACCGAAGTTAAGCCGAAAATTCGGGTTTGAATCCCTGTTTATACCGAACTTTAGGGGGTGGCTGTGGTATAGTGATATGCAATATCACTTGTCAAGCCGAATGTTCAAGGTTCCAATGAAAAGGCTGATGGCAATTCACACTTGCAGTAGGGTGGGCATTACCCCTTGGACAGTTGATCGTACTGAGTAATGAAAGTGAAATCAGAAAGTTGAAAGTCCTGTGAATTATAAACATTAACAACACCACCCTTGCAGTCAAGACTGAAACCTTATACCACCTGAGGTTCAAAAACCACTTTACCAACACTCGAGCGATGTGATAAAAATCATAAGGGTATTCTTAACCTCTTAAGTGGATCATAAAAAACTAATAAAAAATCGCTAAGACGTCCAAGGACTATTTAAAGAACTTTCAGACAATTCGAGTTTTTAGTGAAAATATTTATGATAACAAGATGAGTCCTTCAGCTGTGGGTGGTGTCGGGTCAAACATCGCTTTCATTCCGTGTGTCTCATCAATATAATACTTTCCCGCAATAACTTAAGCTTCAGCAAATCGAATTTGAGACACACTCCAAATACTTTAAGCTTCTTTAACAATACACATAAGTCTAAATTAAAGAAGCATTGCATTCTAACATTTAGAGGATTAAGGCGAAAACTAATCTCATTACGCACACCAGTTGCGTTTCGCCTTCGACACGGCAAAGAAAAACCACGCTTCCAACTTCAACTTCAAAGATTAATTTTAATCAAACTCATAATGACATTACATTACATCCACCTTCTTGTCTCACTCGCTGTTCCCGGCTAGTGCGCTCATTTCTCATTTCTCGAATTAGGAATTCCTGCTATTATGAGTGAGAATCCTCGGAGGGGATGTTGTCCCGCAATCCTACTTACAAACAGGCGCATATAACATATCTCTACAGTCTAAGATGAAATGACTACTCGTTCCCGGTTGAAATTTCTTCGTTGACGACAGCGACAGCTACACGGAGAGTGACAAACAGACAGATACATATATAATTTCGATTGAATTGTTTGATATATCCTTGTGCACTAAGCGTCTCTTTGTGGGCGTGCAGAATTGTGGCGATGAAGGCGCGGCGGCGGAACTGTAGCAAACTTTTATCTTCACAAGGGATTTCTCACACAGAAGAGAGTTTGTGCACAAAACTCATTACAGGATGAGGTAACGAAAGGATGCGGATTGTGGAGATAAAAATTATTTCTTCACGGGACAGGACTGCGGGCGAAAGTTGAGAATACAGCATCCGAGAACTATAATGGTACAGGACGGTTGCATTTGGCAGATAAACATGGCAATCAAGCAAGGACTACGACCAGCGGGATTCCTTCAGAGGATGTTATAGTTACATTTCACTTAAAACTGAGTTTAATGTGCTTACTTTTGTTGTGTGTCCTCTGTGTGTGTGGGACGATGTCGTCGTTGAGGCTTCAAAGGGGTCCTGGCCCGCTTTGTAGAGTGTTTTGTTTGTACGCCAACACAATTGAAAGTGTTTATTTAGTCGGTTTGTTGGTGTTAAAATAGATTTGAAGTATTTTAACAATTTTTGGAGCACATACGAGTAGTGTTCAGCACGTGTACCCACTTTGTACTCCCTATGTGAAGGAGTTAAATAATTGCCAATAGTTCGCCTTCCGTAGTTAGAAAGTTTGACATTTTGACTTTGATCGTTAATTCAAATAATTATTGGAGTTTATATAGCTTGAACTGAAAGGCTTTTGCGGGGCTTAACAACACATGTGCTTACAGGACACTTAGTCCTGCACAAAAACAGCGGAGTGAATATCAAGAACGGGTGTAAAAAATCCGACAAACCACTTTTTATTGCTTTTAATTCATCTCAGAAGTAACAGCATGAAGCCCTCAGGAGGAGAGCCGCAGTGACGGCGACCTTTAGGTAGAAGAACTGACATCAGAATTCTCGGATCCTTCCGTTTACGGTGTAACAAACAAGCTGGTTAAAAAGGAGACTAAGACTTCCAAAGGGGGAATGACAGTGGACTACGATTTATGAGTTTGCTCTTGCAATGTGATATCTATGAATATATTTAGGGAGTTAAGGCATAAACTGAAATCTGTCCTTATAAAGTTTAAGGAAGATGGACAATATAAGGAATGCTAAGGAAATCAAACTGTGACTTTGATGATAGTTGCTTCAAAAGGTGGCACATGGAAAATCGTCTATCGTAACGTGACTTTAAGGCGATAACAAGTGGTTGCTTGATTATTCGGAGCAGTGGCAGCATAAGGCCTTGCAGACACAAGAATCGGAGCAAAAAGACTGAAACTGAGTTTCAAAAATCACTACACCAACACAAGCGCTGTTTGAATAGTATCATAAGGGTATTCATAACCCCTTTAGCGCTAGTGAATTATAAAAAAAAAAAAATTTACAAGCAGTCAAGGGTTATGAATATCCTTTTGATGTCACAGTGTAACGCTATTTTTTGTGTAGTAATATACCATTCCTTCTTTGTTAGGAAACCTGACTAGGGTATCTTCTCTGGACCTCAGTTTTGCAATGATGTAGTCGGTCGTGGTTGCAGTCAAATCATATATTATCGAGGTTTGGCATTCATATTTCTCAAGTTTTACTGCACTTTTGGGCCTAATTGAGAGTTCGACAGGTAGTAAATCCATTAGCATACTCAGTTACATCAAGACTTCCTGTCGTAGGGCTCTAGGCCCGAAATAGGGTCTTCAGCCTAAAATAGTATACCTAATGTACGGTGTTCTAGTCTGGTGGACAGCATTAGATAACAAAAGGAACCTGGATCTTTTTACGATGATCCAGAGACAATCATGCATCTGTATAACGGGTGCCCTAAGAACAAAACTTACTGCTGCGCTGCAGACAATACTTCATTTAATTTCTATTGATATGTATGGGAAGCAAATGGCAGCTAGAGCAGCTTTAAGGCTGAGGAAATCCTCCTAGTTGGGCAGTGATAATACGGGGGGGATCCTTTACAGCAATATAATCATCCCTAGCCGTACGAACTATATTGTCCCTTATATAGGTTTCAACGTCAAATTCAAGACAAGAATTCCTAGCAGAAGTGCTTGGGAATCTGGGTGGGCCTTAGATGAATCTGCGATAGAGATATACGCAGATGGATCTAAAACATCGTATGGCACGGGGGCAGGGGTCTTCTTCAAGGCACCTGACTTAAGTATTGCCAAGCGACTGCCGGTTCAGTGTAGTGTATTTCAGGCGGAAATCATGGCAGTCCGAGAAGCTGCGGCTTGGCTTTCGATTAACGCGGTGGATGGTAACGGTATTTTACTATATATGAATAGTCAAGCAGCGATTAAAGCCTTGGAATCAACGACAGTGATCCAAGTTGGTAAAGCAATGCCGCAGGTCTCTGAATGAGATCGCTGACAGATGCGACACCTCCCTGTGCTGGGTTCTAGGACACAGGGACGTTCCGGGCAACTGCAGAGCGGACGAACCAGTTAAGGAAGGCGCGGGTCGGATCCACTTTGAAAATGGAGGGGAACCACTTGCCTCTCTAGAATCGATAAAGTCTCACCTCGATAGTGAAGCTAGAAGAATAGCTAATAGCAGGTGGAATAATATTAACACTTGTCTTCTGTCGAAACAGATCTGAACAGGAAGACTTCTGTCCGTGAACAGGAAACTTATAAGAATAATAATAGGAGCCCTAACGGGTATTGTCTAATTGGCAGGCATGCCATCAGAATGGGTGTACCTTCTAACGATTTCTGAAGAAGCTGCAGAGATGAGGAGGAAGAAGAAACGACTCCACACCTTCTTTGTATGAGCCCTGCTCTAGCAACGTTGTGGAGGAAACACTGGGAGAGTACTTCTTTACCTACCTACTTCTTTAATGACCTTAACGACCTAGCCAGACTTGACATCTTTAGGATTAAGAGTTTTGTATGTGGGTCTAATTGGTTCTGTACTAAGTGCGGTACATTATAGGGTTTACACCGATACGGTTACCAGAGCTTATACTCCTTTTATCCTATCGGATTCTGGTTTCCGGTTTTCTACAAGCGATATTACAATGAGCCTTCATTCTGGCCTAAGTGGATCGCTGCTTAGTGGGGACAGCCGCCCAACTTAACCTTACCTAACCTACATCAAGACGGTGTAAGAGTTTTCTCCGACTGGCTATATCTCAGCCGATTTCTTTCGTCTTTACACTTAAAACAGCGTATTCCAGGTGCAATCAATGGCGATTGTTGAAAAAGAATGTATTATCCACTAAGGATATTAGCAAAGCCACTCTAAAATCTCTAGAGTCATTTTCGTTAATTTAAAATGTAGTTATAGATTGCCACTCACCATGACAGATACCAGAGTATGGGATTGTAGGGCCGATGAGCTCGTTAAGCCGAAACAATTTGGACTTTAGGTATGCACCGTGCTATTAATGAAAATGGATGCAATGAATAAAACCACGTTTTAGACTACCAGACAGATTCGGCTCAAATTGGATTAGAAATGCTCTCGGAGTTTGCACTCGTATCGACGGACACAACCTTTTGTTATGTTGATACGGAGAGAAGGAGAAGTGTGCGTGTCCAGTGTTGACTTTTAGAAGGTAATATAGCACTTGTAGATGATAATAGTCCCCCAAAGTGTTCGACGAATAAGACTTTGATCCAAGTACGTTAGCCCCTAATGTAAAACGGAGAGGATCACAACAAAAATAAACAAAACGCGTGTTTAGATTGTGCTCACCTCTTGAACTCGTAACTAAACTCCTGCATTCTTAAGTGGAGACAACAGTTATTTCCGAATTAATTCCTTACGATTTCTAAATTTAGATTTTATTAGACTGCTTACCACTTCCGCTTCGTAACACTGCTTAAGGAACTATTGACCTAATTTTCTTAAATAATCGCCGTGTTATTTCTTCAGTGGAATACTTCTTCTTATTGAGAAAAGTTAATCAATTGGAAATTAATAATCGTAGCACACTCATAACTGAAATCCATTTTAAAATTTTAAAATAGAAACTATTCACGACCGCAATTGTTTTGAAGATACGATCCTTTGAAGTTGGGCGCTTCGTTAAAATAGGGCGCTAGAAATGTAATATTTTGGAAAGATTTTTTAAGACATGAACAACAAATTGTGTATTACCTCAAGCCCATAAGTTTAACTAGTTGTATGCTTTTTTAAAATACGCAGACAAATAATTTAACTACAACAAATGTTGTCATAATGATGTATAAAGAGGTCCAACCTTGTTATAACATATTAGAAGATGTAGCTTAAAAATAACTTTGAAAATATTGGTCGAGAATTCAGGTCGTTGGGCATTCTTATACAGTGAGATGCACTTCAAAAAGCTCAATAATTTATATAAATAGAAACACTATCACTATCTCTTCTGTCGAAGAGACAATTTTGTTACGTAGTTTGATAGAATAGCACTGTATTTTGGACCTAGGCTAAAGTGATATGTAAAGGTTTAACCACATGCCGGGGGTGAATTTAACCTATTCAAAGGTTTAATGGAATTCTTTTGAATAGCCGTTGTAGGCGTTGATGCATAGTTTATACTTGGTAAGCAATCGATTTGATGCGAGATTATGCAAGACATTTAAATGGGTTGCTGTACCGTGAAAGTAATTTGAAATGTTTAATATGTATGGACTTTGAGGGTATCCTTTTTTTTATTTGCATTTCAAAAGGAATTTTCAAGCATGTGGTCTAGTGTGTCTTAATGGCACCAAGGGCGTTTTGGATACATATGTATGCATGCACATAGGTGTTTATACTAGAGCTGTAAAAGAATGCAATCATTTTGGCATTTAATTTATTTGACTTGAGACACTGAGATATATTCCAATTCCATGACTTCAACTTCAAAAACATAAATCTCAATTCATTTTAAAGTCATGATTCACCAATCGTTTTTTCCAATCACAATCTTTAAGTCAAAATGAATGCATTCATTTTTGCTCTGCATTCATTAGTCACTTTGAAGTCAGTAGCATTCATTGGAGTCATCTGAAGTCATTGCAGTCTTTGATTCTAGATTCTTAGATTCTAGTTCTTTTTAGAGAAAAGTCCTTCGGGTGGTCCAAGGTCCGGTCTGTTTGGGTAGCTCAGCGATCCCTCGAAATTTGTTTCTCTTAAAAGAGCCAAGGGCAACCAAAGACTCTCTCTCTGTCTACAGGCGTAGAACAAAAACAAAAAAAAAAAGTTACATCTCTGTTTTCTGCTGCATGATCATCATTGGCTACAAAGTCTGGAGAAGCATACAACATACCCATGCCAGCTCCTTGAACTATTCTGGGTGAAAATTACACAGTCCATGTTAAACAGTAGTTCAAGTCGTGGTGTGCTGCATCGCGTGGCTTGGTTTGAAGTGCCACGGTTGGAGAAGTTCTCAACGTATCGGTTGTGCTGAGGCAAGCCACACGTTGGACTTTTTCAAAAACTTTAATGCCGGTTTGTTTTTCCAAAACCGGCCACCAAAACATTATGCGATAAGTAAGGATTTGTTTTACGAGTACAACGTACAGCCAGTGCATGAATCTCTACAGTAGACTCGATCTGTTTACTGTTTTGCACGAGTGGCTACCACAGAGTACCTCGAATAGAAACAATTTCACAATTTCGTTACCCAAATGGTTTATCATCAAGCGATATCAGAGTACCAAAAGATATGGGAACTAAAGACCAACCTGTCGGGGTAAGCAGAAAAGCTTATCCGACATCCATTCCTTACCGACAGGAATTTTTCTTTAGCCTAGAAAGTTTTACAGCATTTATAAATCGACTACTGTGACAAATGGCGCTGTGAGCGGGCTCATCAATCTCGGAGTAGACTCAAAGAACTAGGATCCATAGATGATTGATCTTCTTATCAAGAAACTAGACCTCAATGCTAATTTATTATATGGACAGTCGTGAAAGCAACCCAGAGCATTGCCCTCATTATTGGATTTTTGAAATTTTCTCGAAGTTTGTTTCCAATCTTTGGATAACTTGGGAAGTTAAGGTTAAGAATCTCTGAAGACCCTCTAAGAAAACCTATTGCACGTTCCTTTATGTCAGTCGCAGCAGGGAGTGTAAATTGTCCACTATGCTCCAGAACCAATTTTGTTTTTACGACTGACATCAAAGAACCGTTTAGGCGTCGTCGTGCGGAAAGCAAATCGTTGCATCAACTGTCTGGAATTGGGCCATGACATTTCGAGTCGTTCATCACGTGGTTGCGCAAAATTTGCAAGGAAACACAATACCTTGCTACATTTGGACATAACATCATCAAATAATACTTCGAATGGAGACTGTAACCAAGAAGCTCATCAAGAGAAGGTCGCAACTGTAATTGCATTGGCACAGACTGAGAAGACAAAATCTGGAGGACAACGAAGGCGAAGTTTTGGTATGTAGACCACATAGACAAGTTGATTGAAGCTGAGGTTTATTATCATCTACTCAATGTGAGAGCTGGAAGCATTCCTCAATCCTGAGCATAATTTGGGATCTGCAGTGAAGATCAATTGAAACAAGATATGGAAAAGTTGTATATGTTAGAAGAACGAGAGTGATTGTCGCTCTGGTGTCAATGGAGCTCTTGAGAGCTTCGCCAATACATTAGAGGTACCACAACTTATGTGCTGGGTTTCACTAGGCCAAAATTCTTTAAAGGTGGGCCATCCAAACGTGACACCGAACAATGACGGAGCAATCGAGGAAACGGGAAAGATTTGCAACAATCATTTTTGGAGGCTTTTATTAAGATTTTCAAAGAAGAGTGTCGCCTGTGAAATCCTTTCCGATTATCTTCAATTTTTTTTTCCAGTTCTTTCAGCTAGAGCTCAGAATTAATCTGCTGTGCAAGATTACCTGCGTAGGAGAGACTTCCTACTGCAGTCTAAATTAAAGCATCAGGGCACATTTTTTTTTTCAGCCAGACATGACTAATCCCTCAACTTATTCTTTTCACTCCTTGGACATTGTTTGTGGTTGGTTTTAAAGGCCAAGTATTTGGAACCTAGTGTTGATCTATCTAAAAGTCTGTTAAAAGTCTACAAAACTACCGGGCGCGGTGCATACATTTGTAGGAGGGATGACTCAAATTTAAGAGGCTGTGTTCGAAAGTCTTGTACATCCCTCAATCTCCTAGTTATTTGGTTTTTTGTTCAAGACTGAAGGAAAATCTACAAAATCAATGACGATTACACAGTGACGGCTTTTAAGATGGTCAAGGTGGAGATTTAAAAAAGATAAGAACTGCGTGTCTAGAAAAAAATAAACATGAACGAAGTGTTGTTACATTTGAGGGCTTATGTTGTAGGATACTGTAACATCCTCCTCATAGTCTACGAGTTGATACATACACATCAGTTTCCCTGCGAATTGATTGTACCGTAAAAGAATTTGATGCATTTTCACAATTTAAGCTGCCATCCCAACTTTTCAGTTTCTTCAGGAGTTTCCAAGACTTCTTTGTTAGCATATCTAACATTTTCGTACACACACTATAAACACTTTCCCTGTAAACAATTTTACGCACCAATATTCTCTTGGTCTCACTTTTTACAAAAATTCAACAGGTTTGTGTAGAATCCTTGGGATAACATTTTAAAGCCCCTTCCAACAAACGAGCTAGTAAATATTGGTTCAAGAACGATGTTCTTCCATTATGACTAAGCTGCATCGTGTACGACACATTGTGTATCCTTGTAGTGTCATGTTTTTATTAAAAGCACACACTCAATGTCATTTCAAAAATTGAATCAAACCTTTCAAAGTCGAGGACATACATCAAACCTTGTTCATGTTTTGGTTTTACTGACCCGAAAAGAAAAAGCAAACAATAAGGACATCAAATTGCATCAACTGGAAAGAGACGTAAAGAGATAGAGAAAAGCTTCTGTTAAGATAAAGCGGAGAAGTTTCTTATTTTCGAAAGCTTTTTTTTAAGGATTACTTCAATTCATTTCTAAAATTCATTCTGTTAACAAGCAATCACCAATCTTCTCCAACTTCCTTACCTTGAATGAACAATTCCCCAAACCAGAGCTTTTCACCAATGAATTCGATGATAAGGGGATGTATAGAAAGTTCTCAGATAGAGAGTCCTTTTACAGGACTCTCTGGTGTACAATCAGTCAGTCATTGAATGTCGGTTCATTTGCGATTATTGGGGAGGTCATACAATTTATTTGGTTGTTGATGCGAATAATAACAGTAAGCAAAACGTGTAGAAACAACAACCAATGTCCTGTACGGATAATGGAATCATTTTTAAAGTTGTTAGGGTACAGTTGATACGTCTGAATACAAGTTGATGGAGAACCTTGAAAATAATGTAAAGGCTAAGTCAAAGTTCCAGTATTCTTTGGGTTTTGTTTTTCCAGAACCTTGGCGAAGTAGGGGTTAAATTGTTGGACTTACTAGCTGAGGCTCTACGCTTCGATATGAACTAAGTAATTCTCTAGAAAAATGATTGAAGGACTATTTACTATATTCACGAATGGTAAATTGCCTCGACATTTTTCTTTACAAATTTGTTTGGTGGTTGTTTGGAGTGAAAACTTTTATTTGGACACAAACTTTGTTAAAAGAAACGGTTGAACCTTGAACTTAGAGATATAAGTGGCTTACGTTAAGAGTTTGCTTCTAAGACTCACTCCAGATGTTACACCATTTATGTAGGTCACCGTCTACATGTATCCAGACTACGGTTTTCGTGTGTATTTCGATGAAGAAATTGCCTTCCAAAATCTTCTGCCCAACTTCAGAGTCAGACCTACATTCATACATTAAAGGCAAGGGTCAAGTATTTAATTTTTTTCTTCTTTGGAATAAGCATGTAGAACTCGAGTGCTCAAAGTTTTTAGATAGAACCCTGGGATATATGCCCAGTTCTCTGCAATGGATATGACCCATAATTCTAATCTATTAATTTAGGTCGTACACAATGCATATTTCTATCATAAGGAAACCAGACATTTATATGAAAGAGAATATAAAAGCAGCGGACTCTGCCCAGAAAGCAGAGCACGTTTAAAGCTGCCACGCATCCCTAGATTCAACGATAGAAAAATTCATAAGACTATTAGACAAATTAAAAGTAAATTTCCTGAGACGGACGATACTGATCATAAGTCATGACTTCAAGGCATGGGCCCTTAGGTTAGGTTAGGTGAATAGGTATCTCGTGGGACCCACTTAGGCTGATAGCCCATTGTGATGCCTATAGAATCTTCCTTAGAGAGAATTCTACCCGTAGAACCATTTGGAGTTGTTTAAATATGAGAGGATTTTGCGAAGGGGTATTTGACTAAGGTCACTTCTTCTGCTGTGGGAGAGCGCTGGACAATGGCAGAGGAGACGAGTTGTACTTTCCTCCTCCTCCTCATCCCTACAGCTTCTGCAAAAGTCATTGAAGAGAGCCCCTAATCTTCTGGCTTGTTGTCCTAGTAGGCAGTGGCCTGTGATGACAGCAATCATGGTGCGAATTTGTGTTCTGTTGAGAGCAATAATCTCCCTTGACTTATGGTCATCAATTTCAGACCACATAAGTCTGGTGGAGTGACACGTTTGACCGCTTCAACAGTGGTCACTAGGTTCAGGCTTTATTCAACTTCCGTTCCGGAGCACAGGAACAAGCATCAAATTCATCTAAACTCTACTAAGTACCAACTACTTCAAGCAATTGTTCAGTATTTCAGTATGTACCCATACCAATTCCCAAAAAAAAGGATCACTTCACATTGTCTAATGATGCTTATTATTTTTCCCTGTATGCTCCAGCGTTCGGTTGTCTTCCAGAATTCATGTCATTTATCTTGCGTCAAAAATTAAAAATTGTATTTCCCACAGGCAGGACTACAAAAAATGGTTCCTTTTCACATAATAAGCTGAAATCTCAATCAACCTTCTATGTGTCTTCTTCCATCCAACATAGCACAGTGACAGTCATGTACCGAAGCAATCTGTAATTGTGAACATCCCACATGTTTTTCTGTGCCTTCTACCGATCTCTTCCCATTCATTCTTTAGTTCTAGATAAATTTCACTCATTTAACAGGTGCACATCTTACTTTTGCCGCGGCGCGGCGGTGCCAGGTGGGTTGTGCGGTTCGAAACATTCGTTCTTCTAATTAAACTTACCTCTGCGTCGTCTTTCTTTTAGTCCTCACTCTTCGAGACGAAGAAGAATTATGTTTGGCATGTGTGAGGGATGTGTCGTGCACGCACGCAGGGAAATATGTAATTTCTACTTCAGGTGGTTTTTTGAAAAGACTCATTACGGTGAATGTTATAAATACCGCAGAAACACAAAGTGGTAAATTTACAGGAATAAGGATGCGGGTTGGCAGATGCTCCACGCGGTAGAGCTGACGAAGAGCTCTCTGCAACGAAGATAAATTCCATTTGTAACAACATATACCTGCTGCTGGTGGGGGTGCCTTTAAGAAAATTTTCTAAATTAGGGGAAATATTTCTGCAAGTGGAGATGAAAGCTAATGGAATTTAATTAATGTAATTAGTATGACTTGATTGGGTTCTTAGTGTCCTTAGCTACTCCAGTGGAGTTGTCTTCGATTTTTAAAGCTAATTCGGTGACTTTGCTGCATAAGTCGGGTGTAATACCCAGGGTTTATGGGAACTATTGCAGACTTTAATATTTATCTTCATAATCTTCTATGGAAACTTTGTAATTATGGTTCTTTGAACAATTCCAACTCATCACCATGCTTCTTCTTCTTTCATTGTACGCCTACATTTGCTTAATACAAATTGAGCTATTTAGTTTAAAGTGGCATAAAGATGACTTATCCATTCGAAGCACATCGTTCCAATTGTATGTAATAGCATTGGACAGTCGCAAGCACTTCTCCTTCAGATAAGGATAATCATTGAGCAGTCATTGTACGTGTAATGGGACAAACGATTCAAAATGCAATTACGGAAATAGGAATCCAATATACCGAAATGGGGAGCGAGAGATAAAGCAGGAGTATGCGGATTTCCATTTCATTTGAAAATTCCACTCTCCAATAAGTCCCGGCAGGACGGATGCCATGGATAAGAAAATGTTTATATTTATTCATTGCAGCTACTTGACCTGAACTCGTACGTAAGAAAACAGGGAAGATACAGATTGCCGTAGAGATATCATAATTGTGTTCGAGTTTTGTAAAAGAGGAAGCAATCGATATTTCGATTGCATGTGAAACTTTTAGTTGAAGTAAAACTTGAAAGGACTATGCAAACAGGAAGCGTGTACTTTATGGAGTTGTTAGTTATCGTAGTAAGTTTTGTTTATTTCTTTTACTTTTTTGGGGTGAGTGATATGAATTTTTTTTTAGAAACGTGGGTTTTATAGATAAAACAGTCAAGCACCTAGGGCGATTCTAAAAACTTTACAAGTAAGAGCAAAGGATAACTTATGTTCTTTCTGTCGAGATATATGGTAATAGTTGAGAGTCTCAACTGATAAGGGATGTTTTAAAAATAAGTTTTCGTAAAATATTACCAACTAGCGTGGTTCGGTTCACCATTAACTAGATTTATGAGAAACTTTGAATAAGGATATGTTTTCAAAAACGCACGTGCTGTTGCATGGTAAACAGTATAAACTGTGAAATAATGTCAAGCTTTGCCAGTAAGTATACTTCAACTGCTTCCGAACTGGAAGTGTTAAACTATCGGAAAGGGCAATCCAATCCTTTTAGGCTAGGTAAGAGTGTCTGTCTATCACTGGAAATAGATTGTAAATCTGTGCCTGAACCATGAATCAGCTCCAGCTATCTCGATCTTCAGTTGGCTTTCTCCAGTCCTGCATGCCAAGTTGATCGTGGTCCCTTTCCATCGCGCCATCTGAGTAGCGGTTTACACACCGTAGATCATCGATGCGGTCTCTTGGACTTCATCCATGTTTTGGGCTACCCAATTGCTATGGAACTTTTGAAAGATGGGGTGAGAGTTCTACACAGGTTACAGCTTTCAAAAACGAGACGTCAAATAAATCGCATGATATCAATGGTCTCGGTGAGGTTCTTACCGATCTTAATGGAACAGCGCTAATTCTTCGTCGTTATTCTGAATGGCTTCTTTCTCCTCTTCGCCATTTCAACTTCTGCTTTAGCTCAAAAATTTGATCTCAAGTGAATTTGCCTAGAGGGAAGCCAAAATAGGATTTTGAGCAGGGACATGACTATGTATTTCTGGAGAGACATGCGAGTACTTTTTTTTTGTAGATTGGGCCTTTAAGGCTGAAACGTCATCGCCGGTCTTTGTCAGTTATGCTTTCAGCCATCCATACTTGGTTGATGATTTGATGCATGCTTTCCACCAAAACATCTTTGATTAGCTCCGATGGCAAGCTGTCGAAATTGACAGCTTCATTATTCTTTGGCTACGTTGATCATTTCTAAATTGTATGGGTGCTTTTTTTTTTAAATTAGGGCACTACTGAATTAGGCCTATCTCGCTGCCATGTCCTCCTCTCGTATATGTTGTCCATTCAGCAGTTGCTGGACATGTTTCTTTTAAACATCCCTATTCTAGCGTCCAGTGGCTAGGTTTTCTTTTAAATTGTTCGCATATTGTTTCTCTTATGAGACTTTTCGATATTCTTAAGAGGAGATCCTCTTTAAAAATAGGTTCTCTTTTCCTCTAATCTGTTAGGTCGATAGTCTTTTCTCGTCGCTTGTCTGACAGACAATCATCTTCTCCTTTTTGACACGACTACCTTGAAAACTTTCTTCATAACAATACGACGCTGGATCCACTGATCATTGGTGATTGTGGCTGGCGAAGTCATAGTCACGCTCCACGCAGTCGCTAGTTACTTCAGGTCTTTTAACGCTCTTTCCCAAGGGTGGATCGTAGCTTCATTTGAACTCGGAAAAAACTAAAAAAAAGGGTCAGAGTCGACATTTGTCCACTAAAAGTGAGCACACGTAAAAAATGTTTTATGATACTTTGTAAGAAAGACTTGGTTCAATCTTTCGCATTCCGTTGAGCTAGTTTGGCCTCAGTTCACAACACCCATCGGGCTGTGGATATGTACATATATCTCGTGGTTTGACCACTCTTTAGAAATTGTTTCCATCGTTCGCCACTTGTATGGTAACGGTCTTTTTAATTTGTCCATCATCAGAAGCTTTTGATCGTCAAAAGCCTTTATCGATCAAATATGGAGCATGTGCAGTCTGGTCTTAAAATAATTTTTTATTTGAACAATATACGTACCGCGCAACTCCTCCACTTTGCAACCAGGAGTTGCTGTACTCCTGAAAGTTTGTACAGCGTGAACAACTTCTACAACTTTTTGATCAATCAGAATGAATTACTTGACAATGCCACTGGTACCTGAAGCACTAAGACCGAATTATGACTAATCACAGTAACAGTTCATTAACATGTTTATCTTAAATTACACGTTTAAATTTACTGCGTCAGTGAATGCATCCACAATTTATTTGCTCGAGTTTTGTACCACTTCCAATTTAAAATTTGTTTTTCTCCACAAAATGGACTTCCAAGCATAAAATGTTCAAGGATTACATGCTTCAATGTCCACAAAACTTTACGTACAGTAACAGAGATTTTTGTTTTTTTTTTGGTTTTCTCTGCACTGGATTTGTGCATGATTGGACGGGAGCAGGACAGTGGACACCCGTCTGCTGAAGTTTCATATGGGTTTGTCGTTGCGATAGGATATGTGAACAATGTCGTGGCTGGGGTTATGTTTCGAATGAGTGAATTTACAATTAAAAACTTTCTGCCGCAGTCTGTGTCTGATTGTCAAAAAAAAAAAAAAGAAAGAAAAAAAAACCCCTTCCATTCGTCCTTAAATATGCGCTTCGGCGATTAAATCATCGTTCTGTTGTGCAAGGAAAAAACAAAAAAAGTTGACACCATCCACACAGCATTTCGTTGTTGTGTAACACAACACTTAATGCGGCATCATGTATCCTGGGAACCACATAAGCCTTTTCAACACCGGAGAGATGAAAGTACGTTTATCCTTTGCTTCAGTCATACGAGTATATACAATAAAATGTGGGGGAGGTGCGGAGAAGAAAATCCCATTGATAACGTAATCTGCAAAAGTGGACAAGAAAGGAACGTCATCTGTCTTGTGTCCGATAAGAGCAGACACGAGTCCTTCCATTGGGGTGTATCGTTCATATTGTGACACGTGAGGGGCTGCACAATAATGGAGATGGATATTTAAAACTACTTTTATGATATATTCGAATGTCACAAGGAGGTTGGCGCTTCATTCAGAGAGGACAGTCAAGGCTAGGGTAGAAGTTCTATATGAAGTGGGACTTCAAGTGGCTCGGAGGTTGTTCATTTAATGATCAATGGGGTTGTTCTTATCGTTGAGCTAAAGCCTACAGCGTGCAAAAAAAGGAAGAAAAAAAAAACCATATGCTACCTTTGTTCAACATAAATATCGTAGTAATTCGCTTTTCCTCTTATTCAGTAATGCGACGACCACCACTGTGACAACAAAAGATGTAAAGAATATGTAAATATGCATGCCTGCAGGACATTCAGTGGTATGCATACATACGTATGTGCGGAATGTTTAAATAAATCGCAAAATATCCTTCGATGAAATATGTATGATGTGCAAACATTTGGCTTCGATTTTTTTTTTCTTTTTCTTTTGTCTGTTGTGTCCTTGCGCGCTTACAGCGATATTATCTTCGAATGCCGATGACAATTCGTAAAATGAAATTTATATACATTCCGTTGCCCGGGATCCTTCTTTATTTAAATTTACGTTTCTGCACTGTGTTTTGTTGTGTAGGTGGAATAGGCGAGGTGGGGGAGAACATTCACTTCAACAGATTTCGTCGGCGGCGGTACTATGCTTCTTCTTTAAGATTCTATGTATTGCACAATGAATTATTTATAATGTTGGAAATATTATGTCTTCGAGTGGAAAGTAAAAGCTCAGGGAAAACTATATTGATGATATATTAGGTGGCGTGGAATTGAGATATAGTTGAGTGGGAAACGGAATCCTTATGTACAAGTGTACCTTTATTGGCAAGAAACCCTCCTGGCATACATTTTCAGTAAATATTTAAAGAATTGAAGAAAATCTTTATTGGTTGTGCATAAGATTTCTTCTTGGAAGGAAATTTAAGGAGTTGTGCTTAAGTGAAACGTTATATACTTGTGCTCAGAGTAATTCAATCGAAATACTTTTATGGCACCTTTAAGGATGGAATTTGTTCATAACATAGAAGAATTCAAAATGAACTTGAAAGTTGATGTTAGCACCCAGATAGTTGCTTAGTATTTGGACATATGCATATGGATTCGATCTCAAGTATTTTGACTGGCTGATTCTGAAGGCACTCTTCTCTGTGGTTTCTTGCATGCAAGTTAAGAATCACTTTATTTATGTATTTACTAGCTGTACCCGCGACTTCGTCCGCGTTGACCTAAAATTTCTTGCTGTTAAGCTTGACTCGCGAATACGTTGATGTGGCATAGCTTACAGCTTATGTGATGTGAAGATTGTTTTCTTTTTTTTAAAGAAAGGTGGAAAGCATCGAAAGCCTAAGTGCGGGATTATAGCCCTAACTAAGACCACCTCTGCCACCAATATCTATTCCCTTTCCCTTTCCAGGTGTGTCAGCTCTACGAACATGCTTTGGGCAAAAATGCAAACTGCACTCCACTTTAACTATATCTCCCGTTGAGTATAGAACCGTGGTCACTGGAAGAACACATGCCCCAAGTCTTCAACTGTGTCTTCCTACCACTCCCATCAACATCAAGGTCACGTGCGTTGTGATATCAAAACGCACCATCACGCACGCACGCATCAAAGCGCACCTGCGCTAATTATGTCTTGATAGGACTTTACCAGGCAATCACTTCCATTTACCTACCTCTTCTGTGTCTGCGCAGCACGGGTAAAGTGGAGAGTCAGTGTTATTGAACCAATCGATTTGATTGGAAATAGCAATGTCTCGTTAAGACCCGTGTTACAGAGAAGTCTACTTCTCCATGCTTGTGCCTTGTCCAAGTTTCAGTAATAAGGATAAGACGATATGTCCATCTGCCTTTGGTTGACAGGTTCCAACTCTGCTGCCATTCTCTCAGGCTTCTTGTTGTTACGTCGTGCGCTAGTTCACCTTCCTCCCCGGTCTATCACAAATGTAGCTTTTAGACAAAAATCTTTTAAATTGAAAGGGCAAATTGTTAAGTGTTATACAAATGCGAGGAATTAGTGCGCTCTCTCCTTTGGCAGTTCCGGTGAGAATTGTAGCCTTGATCACATTTCTCTCCAACTCTGCGATGCACAGCCTGGTACTATTGTATAGTCTTATCAGCAAAACAGCAAAACCGAAGCATCAGTTTATGAGACGGCACTCCGGATATCTTTAAGAAGTTTAAAAACCCTGCTATTTAGGTCATAGCGTCGTTTGCGGACATGATCTGCTTCATATTCTCGAAGTGTTGTCAGATGTGCATACTTGGAGCAGAAAAAAATATAGTACCTCGCCCCGTACTTCCTACTACTACGCCAATATTCGGCTAAGATTCTAAACTTGGGGTGTTTCAATGGGTCTTAAACAAAACCAAGGTGAAACTTACCCACCTCACTCATCACACTTTCATTATTTTCCTGTCCTTACGAATTCCTCCCATAGTGGGGAACACAATTAGATCCATTCAAATACCTAACATGGTCAAAAAAAAAAAGGATTAGTAATTTGCTTTTTATTTACATACCCTACGTCATTTTTTGTTCCTGTAGTGGGATACTTCTTTTTTACCTACTCGAAAAACTGAATATCTGCCACACCAACAACTACACCACCATAAAAATCCTTTCCCTGTGAATAGCGAGTGAGTTCCGATTATTTAGAGGCAGAGATACACATACGCATACCCATTACCCACCACAAATAAAAGGAAGCAACAAAAAAGGGAAAAAGGAAAAACCATCCTTGTCGCGCCCACGATCATGATTTACGATCCCTACGATGTGCCACTGGCTGATTGCTGCGCAGGTCACAAAATGGATGTTTCATAAGGAAATATGAATTTTTCAAAATAAAAATTACGAAATAATGCGCTTCTCCTGGACATAGACTATCTACTCACGAAGTTTCATCAAAATCCGTCCAGCCGTTTAGGCGTTACGGAGGAACAAACATCCAAACATCCAAACATCCAAACATCCAAACTTTCACATTTATAATATTAGTAGGATTTATTTATTTCATCAACTAGTTTAGCTTACAGATTATGAAATAATATACAAGAAGAAATATAAGTGAAGAAATAATAAGAAACAATGTAATTAAAATGTGTTTGAAACGCTCTCTTGAACTATGAAAATCAACATGTCTACTGATTACGTTAAACGATTTCAAAGACCTGTAAATCGTTTTTTCTATGCCCCATACGGTAAAAGATATTGCGATCCCTTAAAATCCTCTCAGGAACATGAATAGGATAGAAGAGCCGGACTATTTATACGAAAAGAACATCTCTGGCAAACATAATGTCATGTAAATACCTTCTTACACTTAGGGCCATTATACCTAATAGTTGACATCGAGCTTTATAAGAAGGTTCAAAGGTATAGATAGTTTGGATTCGACACAACATCGGCGCATTCAAGAATCGACCTGACTAGGCCAATAAAAAGGGACAGAAATGTATAAGAATCAGAGAAATCTCTAGAGTTTCTTTTGATGAAATCAATCAAGGAATTAGCTTTTGCAACTATATACTCGACGTGAGAAACAAGAGTTAATTTAGTATCAAGAAATACATCGAGATCCTTAATTTTGTCGACCCTTGTTAAAGGTATTATTTAATCAATACATTAGTTAAAACATTGTTGTATTTGAGTTGAGCATTTGCTAACATTTAACTTTAGACAATTACTAACACACCAAATAGACGAATTGTTAAGATCCATCTGGATCTTTGAACAAACATCAAAGCATTTTATTTTGAGGAATAATTTAAGATCACCCGCAATCAGTAGACAACTACAAAATTTGAATACATGAACAATGTCATCGATAAAAATAATAAACAGGAGTGGCCCTAAATGACTTCCTTGCGGAACTCCAGACGTGCAAGAAATTAATCTTGAGAAATAGAACCAGATTTGAAACTAGGCACCAAAAACGAGATCTTCCACTCATCAAGGAACAAACCCGACCTTAGTAATAAATTGGCAGGCATTAAGAGGTTAGCGGATGGCGTTGCAACACTTTCTTCGCCGTTGTTGGTGTAGTTGTCATCGTACTGGTTATTTCGGTGCTAGCTACTATCTGTACTTTGGTCATAGCTCTGAGGTTAGTAGTTTTGGAGGTAGCGTGCCACCAGACTTGTCCTCCATATGTCAATATGAGCCGATCGACAAATGCTGAGTACATCCTTGAAGTTATTTTGGGTCTGGATCCCCAATTTTTCTTGAAGAACGCACTACAGGCATAGAAGGCAACCGACGTCTTGTACTCTTTTTTTTAATATTCAGCTTCCAGATAAGCTTTCTTCCGAGTATAAGATGCGAGTATTTCGTGCTGTCGGACAGGTTAAGGGGACTAGGTGCCCTCCGTGGTCGGTAGCATGAAAGTTGGTATCGTACTTTTGGTGAGTAAAGAGCACTAGTTGGTTTTTTTAAGGTGTTTACTCCAGGTCAGGTTAGGTAGATCGTTCATTGGATCCATTCTATTTACGAGTTATTCAGCCTGAAGATTTCTTAACTTAATTCTTAAACAATTGGTGGCGGAAAAAAGATTCCTTGTTTTTAGTGGATCGATTATTATTATTATTATTATTATTATTATTATGGTGTCGGGAGGGTTGTTCACAGCCCTTGGCACTGCGGTTTCTATCGAATCCTATTGTGCCTTCCTTGTTGTTTCTTAGATGAATTCAGAGGATATCAGGAAGTTAAGGGACTTCTCTGGGTGGATGGCAGCAAGTTGTTCCGTAGGGATGACTTCGTCGCCGAGAATTCTCTTTCTAAGTTGGGAGAGAGCTGGGCATTCCGTTAAGATGTGTAGAGAGATATCTTCACTCTCAAGGCAGAGACTACAGCTTGAATCTGTAATAAGGTTCACATATTGTAGACAAGAGCATTCGATTCTTCTTTCTCAGCATTGTCACAGCTATGACAAAAAGCGTTTGGGGCAATTTCAAGACTACTGCTATGTTTGCCAATACCTACAGTGCCATGTATGTATTCCTTTGAGTGTACTTCCTGTTTTTCATGATTAAGCTTTTAGATTGTTTTATGGTTCCATATGGGCCAAATTATTTCTTTTTACGGTACAAATTAGGTCTTATGGTTATTGTTTTTAGCACTGTTATATATATAAGCTGCGGTGTCGGTGTAAAAAAAAAACAAGGTCGCACGGTGGAATTGGTTTTATTCATGACTTTTGCTTGGAAAACACGGAACTGACTTGGTTACCTGGAATCGAAAGCAAGGAAATGCTTACACCAGTGCCAACCTCTGATTAGAAATCCTCACCCTTTAGTAGATGCCGTATTGACTGAGATGTTATTCGACTAAATATATTGAATGAATGAATTTCACCGGGGTTAGGTGTACTAGTGCCAGCCGTGCATGTTATCGTGCTAAGGCATCTCGTTAAACTTAATTTTTATTAGAATCTTAAGGACCTGTATTTAATCTCTAAGACAATTTAAGCCACTCTAAGTGCCGCACGGTTTTAAGGTTGTGATCTAGAATTTCCTCGGTTTCTTCTCGATGCATCTGAGATCTAACTTTCTGCGGGTTTTATGGACTTGACAATGTCCCGTTAGAAAGCCTGTATGTATTTGGAGTTTATTTCGACTTAGGTTGAGCCAGGTTTTAGATTTTGTTTTTTTTGAGTGGGTGTGACATAATCCGTCTTTCTTAAGCTGCATTTCGACCAATCCACCATTCAGTAACCAGCTTTTCTAATCCAAGGTGCATTTTTTGTAGCCTATAGATTGTCATAGATATCTAAGGACCGTAAGTGTAGGAGTGTATATAGTGGTGTTGTTGGCGTTGTTCGTTGAGCATACTTATTCCTGCGCATCTCTGTACACAATTCATTGTAATTAGACAAGTGATCTATTCTAATCGTAACAATTTGAATGCCATTTTGAAGTCTAAATATAATCTTACTGAACGATGTAAGTAAATAAACTGAATGCGATGAAAGAGTATGAAGCTATCATCCATCGTTACTGTGTTTCACGAAGACAATGATTGGTTGTCATCTCTTCCAACTCATCAAGTTTGACTTCTGCATACTGACGGCGTTTCAAAGAAGATGTTTTCGCAAAATGGACGATCAGCTGCTGTGAAACAAAAGGATTAAAAGGAATCTGTTTTGGTTTCCTTGCATGCAGACAGGTCTTGGCAGATATGGTTTCAAAATTGAGTCCTACTGCAAAGTATTTATTAGAGCTTAAAAGCATCAACATAACTCTCGTAATGATAATATAGTACACCAGGTTATCTCAGGGATTCTTGCTTAACAAATAAAACACTTAATCCTGGAACTCGTTGCAAACTCCAGATAAATATTTCTTATGCTAACCGATAATTCGTCCTTCGCGATAATTAGCTGCCCGCCCTCAGCTGTAAAACATTTGCCTCACTATTATGTCGAATGCGATGAATAAACATAATTTTAGACGGAGTAATGAAAGGAATACAAGTTTATGATGAGTCACTTTAGATGTACAACAGGAAAAAAAAAAATTAATTATACTCCTTACACACAAGGAGCACACCTGTTCGGTATGACTATGATGCTCGGGTAAAATATAAACAGATGCTTCGCTTATTTTCAGAAATATTGTACTAACGAGTAGAGATGGTCATGTATCCTTAGTACAGCAGGACCGTAGGACCACAGGAATTATAGAATACAACAGTATCTGGGAACGATGGGATGCAATATTTGAAATTATTACCGCATGTAGTAATTTTAATTTTCCTTGAAAGTTTAATGGGAGCTCATGTTGATGGTTTTATATGGATGGACAAGGTTGTAGCAACATGTAGTCTAATTATTTAGCCAAGCAAGGACAACAATACGAACTTGACTTTGTTTCAGACAACTCTTTGCGAAAAAAGAAGAAATAAAATACATTCCAGATCTAGATCCAGAGTTGACCCACATATGCAGACGGGACCGTGAAGAATTTTGTTCCTGGTTCTGGGCCAAAGAGCAAAATACACATTTGTTTAAATTAACTTTAGTTGTTCGAGAGAGGTCTTTTTTTTATTTTTATAATTAGCGCGCGCTAAAGGGATTATGACTACCCTTAAACTAGAGCACGGGCATGAGGAAAATTAGAGGAGAGACTAAGGAGGCACCGATGCACGTTGGTTTTAAATGCTTGTGGGTTGTAGTAATGAGGAAACACAGAGCTGTGTAGATCATTCCACATTCGTGTGGTACGGCTAAAGGGTGGCTAAAGGGTTAACTGATGTGCATTCGAATCATGAGTATTGCGGTTGAAATGTTGCAGTGGCGAAATGCAAAATGCTGGCTTTTTCGCTAGAGCACTTTTGTAGAAAAATCGATAAAACAGTGAGAGACAGGAAACATATCTTCGGTGTTCAAGCGTGTCAATTGACTTCGCAATGTTTCTGTAACCTTTAAGTTTCATCGCGCGTTTTTGAATTCTATCTTGAATGTGCCGGGCAGTTTTTGGCAGATGTGAGCTGTGTACACAAGCTTTGGGCGAATAAATGCCTTGTAGATTGAAGTCAGATTAGAAGGGGTAAAGTATTTAATTCATCGTTTGAGGAAACCTAGACATTTCGCAGCATTCTTGGCGACATCGAATATATGGTCGTTACAACGAAGATCGTTGTTAGCACACATATAGTTTTTCGGCTTCGGCGATGCAGGTACCATTCATATAATAATGGTTCGAGGTTTGGGCTTCGCTTGAGAGGCAGAAGGCAGCATTGAGTTTTGGAAGCATTAAATTCCACTCGATTTATAGAACCCCATTTTATTATGCTGTCAAGGTTGGAATTTAATGAGTTTTATATACGTTGCCGTTTCACTACTACGTCCGAAAAGCAGGGACGTGGGTTAGGGAACAAATATGAAAAACTGAGAGTACCTACTGTCATTGATGAAGGAATGAATTGGATTAGAAGTTGCAGACAGGAGAGAAAGAGAGTCGGAGACAAAACGGAGCCTTGGGCGACACCAGCATTTATATGGTGGATTGCAGACTTTGCTGCTTCATTCCCAACAGTTATTGGCAAAAGCAATTCTGCATTTGATCTTAGTGCTGATGTCGTTGTTTAGATAAATACTGTAGCCTGGGGCAGGTAGACAAAGTCAGAGATACATATGTTTATCTAAGGTGTCTTTTCGTCTCCTTTTTTGTTTACAGCATTTGCATATATATGTACATATGTACATATTTTGTTTGTTCTCGCTCTTCTGTCTCAACACTCACGAACGCGGGTTCTGTGGTGGACTTTTTTAAAGCTGCATGGATTTCGACCAATCAGAGAGGTTCTTGACGAACGATTTTAGGCGCTTACTTAAGACAGCAGATAAATTCTCATAATAGGTTGGTACAGTTTTAAGGATCTGCTTTGTTGGGGAGAAATATTGAATGTTGAGTTGATTGTGGTCGATTCAGGCATCTTAAGCTCCAATCGTAGAAGTTTCAGTCTGAAAATGTTACCAAAGACTGTATAATAATTTAAAACCAGAGAGTGTTTAGCTCTGGTATGTCAATGATGTCCGACTCTCAAATATTGCTGAACCTATGATGAACTTGATGGAATAAAGTTCCTAACTATTCACTTACAGGAAGCTGCTAGTTTCAAAACACATGAATCTATCATCTGTCAAATCCCCGAGTGATCTACAATGGACGAAATTATTGAACCCTTCCTAGAAACGTATCATCCATTCGATGAATCCGTTTCTGAGCTGTTTATTGGTGGCATGTGGTGTATGGGTGCGTGTGGATCATCATTGAACATGGTGCCGAATACCGATCACGACTTAAGCTGCAATTCATCAATTTTTAGCAGACGTTCGAAAGCGTCAATAGGAGAGATATCCGCATAGAGAATGCCTGTGAGGAGAGTTCAGTTACCGATGTGGGGTCGGTTTTTACACCCTGCTTTCCCGATGGAAAACTAAGGATATCGATAGACGATTACAATTGATTTTAAGCATTTTATTTACACTTATGCAAGTTTGTATATTTGGCACGACAGCTCATGGAGAGCCAAGGCTTAGCTTCTTACAATCATTCATTTTGCGCATGTTATATTCTTCCCACGAATGGAAGTTTTAATGCCGACTTCGAACCGCGAATTGAAAACTTTTCATGACAGATTATACCCTTACAGGTTTGTCATGCTTGCGAAGAGGTGCTGCCGCGAGAAAAAGTTTGGTGGTTTTTTGGAGAATCGAACCTGTGCTTCTCGCTTAGCAGTCCAACGCACTTACCACTACGCTTATGGCATATGCCTATTCCATCACAGAATTATGGACATCCACCAAATGACAGCTGGTGTGGGAAGACCGGCAAACGTGGGCCTGATGACTGACCAACTTCGAAAGTACCCGAAGCTTTGCTCTACAACAGGCAGAGAGAGCAGGGCGATTTGTAATGAAAGAATGGTTTTAATCGAAGATGAAATCAAACTGGATACAGTCAAACGAATCAGCAAAGCAAAGTTGGCTTAGTCGCCACTCAGTGAATAATCTGCAAACGTTCTTCAACCGGTTTTCGAAGGGTTTTCTAATCCAATCATAATTTCAACGAAAATTTCAAGACGAAAGTGGTAGTGTATTGGATACAACCTTCAAAAAGTCGAAAGTTCCATGGTAAACTAAGCGCCAGAATGGAACTCGTTAAACATGGAACGAGGAAACATGGTGCAAAATAGTGGAAGAAGAGTTGGAGAAACCTAAATCACATCGAAGTATAGCGTAGGCGTAATAGATGCCCACAAGGGGAAAAACGAGATAAGAAAAAAAAAAAAAAAAGAGAATAGGTCATCAAAGTACAACAGCTATTTCAATTGAATTAAAATTGATTCTAAAAAAAACAAACTTCTGAGTAGAAAAATGTTTTAACATTCAATAGCAATACAGGAGACAAATGATCTGTTGTATGTACGTAAACATATCTGCACCAAATTGATATCATTCCATAAGACATGATGCTAGCAAGTCTTAATATTTCATTCCATCTATCCAGTCTCTATCAAAAAATGTCCATCATTTACTGTTTTAAATTACTTTAAGGCACACTTTGTTTTTTCTATACAGCTTCCTGTAACTCTCACTCCCTAATTAAATTTTTGAATCAATAATAGGAAAAAAAAAAAAGTTGAAAGGTATCCTAAAAACAGCACGTGACGAGAAACTTTAAATTCAGCTATCTTCGCTTTCTACTGTTATAATGGACAAGTATTGGTTTCGTAAAAATGTAGAAAATCTACTTGCCATGCTAACCTCAGATAAAATATGTATCAACGATTCTCGATTAAATTTATAAATCGAAACTTTTATTCTCTTAAAGACTTAAAACTGAAAAAGACTGACAACTTTTAAGAGCATCTATCTACGACTCGGTGTAGCACTTAATTTTTGTCGGTCTTCGTCGCTGAAATTCTTATCAATCATCAATTCAGGAGAAAACAGAGTTGCACGAGTAAACACATAAATATCCTTGACGAACGTTTTAAGGACGAGTGAAATACGAGAGTACTTTCCCAGCGACGACGACGACGACAACAACGACAATGACGTCCTTCTCAAGTCCGGAGTGAAAATGAAGTAAATTTAAGAAAAGTGACAGAATGTAAGGGAGCGATGTAAAAGAATTATTTTTATCATTTAAATTATTTTTTTCGTTAGTGGTAGTGCGGGCACGAGGCTAAAATTGAGATGAATCGGTATAATTTTCTTGCAATCATGGTGTAATGCATGAGATACTCTTCCTTCGTTGCTGTTGTATTGCGAAAGCCGGAAGAGAATTTTGATGTACTTCCACCGAGGAAGTATGTTATAAATAGGATGTGAAGAAAGACATATTCATTTCGGAAATGTAATAAAAAACTGGGTTGCTTAAGGGCTTTTAAGAAACAATGCACTTATTTTAAAAGAATGAAACTAAGTCAGGGCTAGAAATAACAAAAAAAAAGCGGGACAGTTGAATGTTGCAAAAGTCCTCCTTACACTTAACTATTTCAATTGTTTTTTCTTTCAGTTCACAGCTGTCTGGAGTACATTTTATTATTTCAGCATTGGAAAACTATTCAGTTAGTAGTTGTTTAGGAAATGGGATGTTGCTTCGACTTTTGCAGTTGCATTAGGTGCTTAGTATTCTAAGTAGGGAAATGGTAGCCTTAAAACAATGACTTTTTATAAAGTGTGTTTTTTTTTAATTCATCAAGCAAGTGTTTTAGTGGCTTAAAATGCGTCGGGGGGCAAAAATAATCAAACGCTTTCTCGCAGCACCACCTCCTGGAGGAAAAGGAAGGACCCAAAGACAGCCAGGAAACAGCTTCAACATCGACAGCGAAAGTTAAAATGGCAATCAATCTTTGTGGCTGAAGCAATGATGTGTGACTAGTTCTAGTCAGTTTCCTGAAAATTGCTTCGAGAGGAATAAATAAATCTAGGTATCACTTGGTAGGTAGGTAGAAGTGGCTATCTGTGTACGTCTTATCTGAAAGAACGGTAGTTTTCAAATCAATCCTTTGGAGTTGAGAATGTTAACGATTTTGCAAAAATTTCATGTCAGTTATCTTTGATAATTCCTTGAAAAAGGCTTTACCAAGGATGAGATACCTGGTTCTGACTAGTGCCGGGCAGTTGCAGTCGCAGAGAAAGTGGAATATGGTTTCCTTTTCCTGTGTATTGTTGCAGCTACGGCAATGAGTGTTATAATGGCCTGTGCTAATTGCAACAATTTTTACTGTCTCGGTGCGAGTTCTATTGGTTAGGTCGTTGGACCCATTTTTATTTGCCTAGATATGGCACAGTGTTCGAAGCTGTTTCACCTTGATTTGGCAGTTGAAAGAAAGTGTTGGAGAATTCTTCGCTTGATGTGTCCAATCGGGGAGTAAACTAACTCTAAAAGTGAATCATCGTCGGTTTTTGCATTCCCCTCAAACCGCGCGCTTACCTGGGTTATAATTCCCTCACACTGTTCTACTAATATTGAGGACGTGGTGTGTGAATGTAGCACTTTGACGACAGCTTGGCTTTTTATATTGTTTTTGGTTGTGGTACTTAGACTCAGTATTTTACAGGCCTCTCTAACCGCTAGTACTTCCGCCGGGAATGTGTGTATATTTGGCACGACAGCTCATAGAGAGCCAAGGCCTAGCTTCTCACAACCATTCATGTTGTGCGTGTTATATTCTTCACACGAATGGAAGGGACCTACAGTTTTAATGCCGACTCCGTACGACGAATTGAGAAGCTTTTCATGGCAGATTGCTTGGTATTTCGATAGGAGTGAGTTATTTTTCTATTTCGTCCTGTCCGGAAAGTGGACTTGAATGTTATCATTGAATTTGAGTTTATTTTTGGTCAAGGCAAAAGCCCTGCTTAGGCAGTAGATCAAGAGCACTGTTGCCGCGGCAGTGTGTTCCAAACGGAAGTCCTAGCTATCGCCGAGGCAGCCCGAGAACTATCAACCAAGCTAGTCTCTAGAAAAACTATCGACATTTACATATGTAGATAGTCAAGCCGCTACTAAAGCTATTTCATCCACAGTAGTAAGGTCAAAAGTTGTAAAACGTTGTCGTTACGAGCTTAAAACCCTCATTGCGAACCATTACGTAACTCTCTGGTGGATCTCGGGACACAAAGGTATCCAAAGGATGAGTTAGGACCTATCACTGGTCGACCATTCACTTGACTTCCAAAAACAAACTGATGAGGGATGGAGCGCACTCTCATCATGCCGCATTTCCAGGCAACTCTGGACAAATATCAACAAGATCAAATCGGGGGACATTCTTGCGCTTAACAGATCAAACTTAGCACTCTTCATAGGGATTATCACAGGTCACAACCTCCTGGCGGCTCAGAAGAATGCGATTAAGCAAAGACGAGTTATACGGAGGCTGTGGGAATAGAGAAGCGGAAGAGAACACAACCCACTTCCTCTGCTAATGTCCCAGCCTACACAGAACAAGGAAGACGACTCGCGGTAAATTATTTTTCAACGACCTGGGCGACCTGTCTAAAAAGCCACCAAAAGCCATTTTAAAATTTAATACGAATTCAGGATGGTTCAGGGAGGCCGAATGATCGTAATTACATCAAGACTTTTCCCTTCTTTTTGTCTTTTCAGACATTTCACGATAGAGGAACAAAATGGATCCGTAGAGGTCCGAGTGAAGGTTGCATCATGCAGCCACCTATCCAACCCCTACCATATGGTTACGCAAATAAGAACCCAGATTTGCACTTCATGAAATGATGCATTTGATATGAAGGTCCAGGGATAGGATGTAGCATGTCGAGAGCTGTTGTCACTAAGTGCGAAGTCTTCCAATATCGCTTTATCAGTTTCTAATTATTATTTTTCATAAGAGAATAGCGAGTTACTTAAAGTCTCAGTGGAATGTATGTAGAAGAGGAATTTAATTTTTTTTAATGCCAACTCATAGGAAGGAAGGATATGTGGGTACGTTTGCCTCATTTTTTCACATGGCGTAGAATAAGAGATGGGTTTTGCTTTTTGACGTTTCCCACGTATGCTTATTCTTCGTTTCATCATGATCAATCATTGCTTCCTTTCTATTCTTTTGAAATCGTGGCTTATTTTCTTCATGCGAAATATGATCAAGTATTGTTTCGAAATCCGCTGTGGGGGTGGTTGTCATCGCCCCAGTTGCGCCAATGCAGATCATTCTTAGAATCTTCATCATTATCTTAAGGTTATACACTGTTGGTATCGGTCTCACTGCTGCGGACAGGACTAGTGCATTTGTCTGTGGATTTACATTTTACAAAAGTGTTCTTAACATATTGCAACTGGACAACTATGTTTTCTTGTTCGTCCCTACAGATTTTTGGTTTTAGCACGTAAAAAATTAAACGTGTTCAACATCCCCTGTTGTGTGTTCAATTAAGTGCAGTTTCAGATCATCAATCAACAGAAATCATGTACATAAATTGCCGATAGGCACATCAATAAATATTTTTGTATGCAAATGAATAAGATTACTGTGGTGGGCAGTGGGCTGCCTTTATCTCTGCGTTCGAAAAGTGATTTTTTTTTTCCATCGTATAATGCAAGTAATTTATGATAATCCAGTCCTATACATGGAATTCGTTATAAGGCTGATAAATTAAAAATCAACTGTATTAATACGGATAAAGCACAGCTTAATTGTTTAAATGAGATGTTTATACAAGCGAATGTTCATAAAGAAGGATACAAATGAAATGGTCGATTTGTCATTTATAATCCAGACAAACTTTGGATTCGTTAATTGCTTGAAATGATCATTCGTAAAAGGCAAACATTTTGGGTTGGTTATTCAGCTTACAGAGCCAGGCAAGTACTACTATGGGTCGTAGTATCATGGTTCTGGTAAACATGCACTCAGCTTGACAAAAGCATCACTAATAATAAATAGTACGGCGGAAGTGGGACCATCGAACGATCTGATAACGGAGGAGAAAATTGATCGTTCTCCCTCTTTAAATTGCCAGGACTCGACCGTATTCACCCGATCACGTTACAGAAAATTTTAATCAAATGCAATGGGTCATACTTCGGTCCACTACAAATACCAAGGTAATGGGTCAATCACTGATTATCAGTCGGTCTTCCGATCTACAGTAGTGTTTTCCAAGCGTTGGTCCTAGCAGTGACAAAAGCCCCCCGTGAGACTGCGATGAGGGCAATAGCGATACAGGGCCCAATAAAACAAATTTCTGCTACAGAAATAAAATCGAAGCTTATAAAGTGCTGCCGGGAAGAGGTGGAGGTTTTTGGAATGCAACACAATGTAAAGCTCTGATAGGTCCCTAGGAATGAAGACATACTAGGGGAAAAAAATGCTGACGAATTGCCAAAAAGTGGTTCGGCAATATGCGCGGAGTAATCTGATTTCGATTCGGTGTGATTGCGAATGGATGACCATTCCCTTAATCTTGTAGTACCCTGTTTACACCATGTACCGGGTAACCGACTTTGAAAACCCTAAGGGAAATCTTTATTTTTTTTTTGCCCGCCGTAACTTTATGGATCTAGGCAAGGTAGTAACCTCTTAAAAAACAATCAGAGTTACACTTACTTAAAAAAAAGAAAATTCCATCGATTTCAATAACTTTATCTTTTTACGCGCGGAGGTAGGTAAAGATTTCGAGATACTTTCGCTGTTAAACCCTGTAAATGATGAAAATTACAACCCAGCCCATCTCCCGTCCTATTCAATTATTCATTCCGGAAAAGATATTACAACGTTTAACCAATCTAAAGGTTTTACATTTCGCGTTCGAGGACTCGTTCGCCCTCTGAATATACTGGTTTGGTTACACATCGTGTTTTTTAATTAACCTCCGCTTGAGTAAAAATTGCGAAGGATAAACCCGATCGAAACCACGGGAACCGGGAAACACTCTGCTTGTCGACGAATAGGAGTGGATATCACATGCAGATAACTGAGGAAGAACATTAAGCACACCGATAAAATTGAAAAAAAAAGAAAATGGAATCAATTCTTTGTCAGAACAAAACGGTCGACAAGGATGTTCTCATCATTGAGGTAATTTCGTTATCTTTGTTGCCTGCCTTCGTCGTGTTTTGTAAAATTTATTTTAATTTTCATTTTTTTGTTGTTAAATGGTGGAAAGAATGAAAACTTAACGAAAACATGGCGTCATTCGTTTTTTTTTTTCAGGGTGAATAAATTTGCATCAATAATAAAGTTGATTGCGGACAAGGACCATGGTAGATTGGAGAACAATGTGGTTTAACAAAAAATAACCCATTGAGGGAGTTCATTGAAATTAAGGGAATATGTCCAAGGGATGCGATACAAGTTGATTATGTTTTGCAAACAAATGTTTGTCAGTGAGGTTTTTTTTTTTTTTAAACCTAGAAGATCGTGCTGTATAAGGATATACCCTCTGCAGGCTAAGTAGAATTAGCAGTATTTTGACAAACATTTCTAGTCCTATCACTTGTATCCTTTTCAATCAATGTGCAAGCGAAATCATGGTCAGGGAAGACTTTAACGTTCACACTACCCGCGACCGACCACACGTGAATGTCGTTACGCCCAAATTGTTTGCTGGATGAATAATCTGACTTAGCTTGTAGGCAAGGTGACATGCATTTCTGATGTTGACAGTCATGGCCATCATATCCCTCTAATGACATGCTCAGCTCATTGAGAATCAATTGAAATCGACACTGGTTCGAAAAATTAAAAAAAAAAAAAAATACAAAAATAATATTCTTTCCAAACAAAGGAGAATTGTTGTTGTTGTTTCTTTTGGTATAAAAGGAGGTTTGAGGCCGGTAGAATTTCAGTCTTTAAGCGTCGTTTGGGGTTCACATCGCGAAGAGTTGAGTTCGGGTGAACTTAAAAGTCTGTATGTATGAGCACGCGGGCCTTTGTATGAACATGTGTTAGAGAGAGCGGGTCTTGATGGCAGATTAATAGGGAAATATGGTGAGAGTGAGGCAGAAAGAGGGAACATTGATATTTCCATCACTTAAATTTATTTATTTTAATTATTATTATTTTTATCTAGTTTCAAGGCGCCATATGCACGCGCATGCTTCCCACAAGCACCTTCCTCCGTGCATTCGCGACCGATTGCTCGTATATCTGTGTACTTTCTCACATTGGTAACACTCCTGCATGCGCTTTTACATAAACATTTCGAGTCCCAAACCGTGAGGGTAATGCCTCAAATCAGTGTGCAAGATTTGGGCGTTGCCCAGCAAGAGACGCAGACTTTTTTACACATCATCATGGAAACCATCATTGGACAGATTATCTATACATTTCATTACACATTATTGCGACCATTATCATCCATCTATACACCATCATCACAAGTTGTCCATAGCGCTTGCTCGCTGATGCCAAGGTAAGTTCTATATTTTATTGTATTGCCTCTGACCAAGCCCACACAAGTCTCTAAACCTTTTGCACATTAAAATTGAGGCCTTTCTTTTTGAGAACTCTTTACAAAAAAAATCTTTACAAGCCCACCCAAAACTGTCTTTCCTTCCGAAAGCCCTTTTAGCCTACTTCTAGGTTAGGTAGGAGGGTAGACCTATTGTGACACCCCAGGGGTTTCAGCCCCCCTACTAGTAACCACAAGCCTAAGCTCTATCAAGCCAGCCCACAGCTCTGATGAATCTGTGTAAGTAAAGTACCGACTTGCTGGACAGTTCTTCTAGATCCTGGAAAAGGTGTCTTCCTAGGATCTTAAATCTTGTATGGCAGAGTACCGGACAGTGACAGAGAAAGTGTGGAGTGTCCTCATCTTCTATCTCGTCACCGCATCCCCTGCATAGGTACTAAAAGCCATTTACCTTGTCCTTGTTGTCTCTTCTCATAATAATACCAATTCGTCTTTCCTTCTGAAAGGCCTTACAAGGAACACCCTTTAACACATTGACTGCCAAGCCAATTTTCGAACTGTTTCCTCAGGGGCCAACAACTTTGTTTGTGTTTTCTTTTGAATAAAAGTATTTTTTATGTATTCAGTTGTTTTTCTATTTGTATAGAAGGTCCTTGGAAGGATTTTCTCCGGGCTGTCATATTTGATATCAATTGACACCTATTTATTTGTCAGGGTCCATGGCTATCATATTTGAAAGCGGGCTTAATATTTTTTATTGTACCAAAATAAATGCAACAAAAGTTCATACAACTACAGTTAACTACTCTAAATGTTTAGTCAATTTTCCTGTATAGTTTAGTTCAACGTCTTGCAATTATTAATATTACTTAGTTTAAGTGCAAGCTTTGCACATTTTCGTGAACATAACTAACCCTAAATCCCTATCAAGGATTCACAGGTTTAATAATTTATGGCCGCAATTTAATGGATGTGCTAGCTAGGATCCTATTTTACTGAAAGTATCTCATTTTAAAAAAATTGAATAAATTATTTCATTTAAAATTATTAAATTTTACGTCAGCAGGTACATATTTGCTTTTATGGTCCACAAACACATTGCAAGAGTAGGTAAGCTCGAAATTAGTGCGACCAGCAATTTATGGAATATGTACATTGAGATAGGATCTTTCCGCACCCATCACCGTAATGATTTTAATTAATTTTGAGATTTTTATCCTTGGCTGTGAATTTGTAATCTACTTGATAATTTTTACTGCTGTTTATTACTTCGTTTTCAATAAAACAATAACCAACATATTTTTATATTAAAAATAGCAAACTCACGGTGGTAGTAGGTGTGGTTGTTTTTGGTGCGGATTAGGGGTAGCCGAGGGGCAGTCAAACCTACTGTCAGTTTTGAATCACTTTGACGGTTCTATAGCAACACCTACTCAGATGCTTAAAAAATGATTTACAAAAACATTTCTCATTAAAATTCCCCCCAAGCAAAGTTGAATACCACAGGATAAGCTAGTGCGGCCTACAGTACTGTACCCGTGCTAAGGCAAACCCACAAAATATACAGTACCTATGGAAACTACTTATAATGAGACCAAAACTAGCAGTGGCATTTACGTATATGAACGTGTACATATTGATTGAATCTGCATCTCGAAATTAATTAATACTTTCACTATATGTGCTTGTGTATTGCTGAAATGCTGAAAGGATCTTGGTAGGATAAACGTCCTATGGCAACCTGAAAGCAACCTGGATAATTAAAATTGTGTTTTTCGTAAGTAAAAGCTCACTTTGTGCGCTAATAAGTTCTTTACAAATAATACTTTGAGGGAGACTTATTAATTTATACGGTATTTTAAATGCTACAAATAATATCAAACAAAGTTAAGAGTAAGCTTATTTCAAGTAAAGTAGAAATTCAAATAATTTATGTGAGCAATGTATGTAGGTACTTAGATAGTGTGAAAGAAAGTGGAGGGTATAATATTTGCATGTTAATTAGAAGATTTGTGTTATGTGCGTAGTTGCTGGGGATCAAAACTAAAAAAATTAGTTTATGAACGAGTACTGTGTACCTTTTGTATACGGAAATTTCCAAATCCTAGGAGCACTCAGATTCGTTATTGGTCCATTGTACTGCCAAGTAGAAACCCCCCTTTAGTGTAGTGGTTGGAGAAACTCAGATTTTGCTCGTTTCTCTTTTTTTTATTTTTCACTGGCTGTTGCTGTTCCCCGATCGGGCTCGAACCTACACAGGTCGAGTCGCAAGTGACTACTTCATCGCCACCTTGTACTCCTATAAGTGCCTGAGCATGATGAATGCTTATAATTTTCTCTAAAGCGTTTGCTGAGTCTAACTAAACATGTGGAGCTTGTCGAGAGGCCTTTGTTGACCTGATAGACATAAATATATCTCCAGAGTCACAGTAAGAGTCGTTCAGAAGAAAGACGAACTTTAAGCATCGCAGTTCTTTTCCAGATGACGAGCACTTCATATCTGGAACACTTTGGGCAAGGGGTTGTCGAAATATTGGTTATAAGGGGGTAACGTCACCCAACCCTGAGAGCACGAAAACAAGAGGCAGACCACGGATAAGATGGATAGATGGTGTAACTAACGACATACAAAACTACATGTTCAAAATTGGAGAAATGTACCACAAGACAGAACAGAATGGAGGTACGTCGTACAGAAGGCAAAATCCTGCCCAAAGATGTAACGCCATATGAAAAGAAGAACCCCATCCAAACCAAAAACGTACATTATCTGGTAGGTCCAGAGAGATATTAAAACCTAAACATATCACCTTGTTAGGTAAAGGTTTGTCTCTCTCGCTGAGGGGATAGGTAAGGTTAGGTAGGTGTGGCAGGCTGCAATTGCAACCTCACTTAGACCAGATAAGGTCCATTGTGTTACCACCAGGATCTGTATTTCGCCAGGATTACTAATTGCAGAACCAGCCGGAGCTTACAGGATCGTCTCATCCTCCTCCTCATCCATGCAGCTTCTGCAGAAGTCGTTATAAAGGAGACCCAGCCTGAGGGGATAGGTGTTGCACAAAACTTGTTAGTTTTTTTCGTGGGACAAGTTGTCTAAAGCTCAAACCACTTCTACCCTTCAATTGACAAGACGACTCAAAGCGAAAATTGGCTATGATTTTGTAGTCCGCTTCTGAAATATATGCATAAACTATGGGACTAACTGGAAAGCTGAAAACTGTGTACAGTTTTTGAAAGCTGCATGTTCACCCCAAAGAGAAATAGGCGTCAACTTCTTCCTAATGAAGTTGAGAATATCTCCAGTCGAGACATTACGAATGTCCTCCGGTGTTAGGAATTCCTTGTGGAGCAAGCGTTGTGTAAGTCACTGAATGTTGTTCCAATAGGAAAAAAAGGTCCGTGTTTCCCAGCTGTCCAAACTCGTTCTGAACGCGGAAGTAGGGATTCCGCAGAAGGTTTCTGAAGCACCTTTTCTGGTTAGTTGTTCTGTAATTTCATTGCCTTCAATGCCTTGGTGTCCTGGTGCCCACCAGAGCTTGACTTGGAGAGCATTGCAGCAGCTTGAAACAGCCTTTAAGTTGCAGTAATGGGAGCTCAATGCTTCGAGCGCTGCTTGACTGTCGGTGATTCCGTTGATGGTTGTGCCCTTTATGCCGGAGTCAAGAATAATATTGGCGTAGGTATCAATGGCATGTAGTTCTGCCTGAAAGACACAAGGGCACATTCCAAGTGCCTTCCAGCTCCAACATCGGAGTCCATCTTCGATCCAGCGGTATACCAAACTATTTTTTTTTCTTCAGCAGCAGATTGCCATTTTCCCAAGAATTGCGGCTCGGGATCTCAATCTCGAACTTTCTACTAAAACAGAGTATGTTGGGCATATAGTCGGATACCGTTCTGATCGTTTTGAGCTTGGGAAAGTCAGAAAGAATAGCCATGTGACCCGTAAGTCTACTTGATTAGACTCCTGTAGAGCGTTGGAGGTTAACTGCACAGCGTATTGCCACTTTTCTGACAAAGATGTGCAATGGAGTAAGGCTATCAATTGTCTCTACGGTTGTGGTAAGGCAGGTTCGTACAGTCCCGATGTTGCCAGGACATGCTGATCTTTGAAGTCGTTGTAACTTTTAGATGGTGAATTTTTCCTTAAAGAACAACAACATTTCTTATGTACAAATTGCTCTTATCCGAGTGTTTTTTTGGTAAATAAAATATTTTGGGTGCTCAAAATGAGGTGCACTTATAAGAAAATTGCACGAATTGGCAAGGGGTTTTTGAAGGCATTGCACTTAGACGGTTTTTGCTTATACTTATCCGGTTTGCACTCATCTGTTTCCGACTGTACTAAAGAAGGGTAATGCGCCAGCGTCAAATGAACGATCTCAACGTCCTTCAACACACGTGAAAAGAGAAGAAGGAGCTAGTCCTGCTGACTTGGCGAAAACTGCTTGTGATAGTTACGCATTCTACGTTTTTGTATGTCTGGGAGGTCAAGAGAGAAGCGCCAAACCAAGAAAAATTTAGAAGGGGTGCTCCCCGTGGATTGCAAGGCTGATCGAAAACATCGTGGATTGGGCGGAACGGTGGTGAGTTTTACCTTACACAATTCCTTACCGCTTGCGGACTCTTCAACGATTATATATATAGGATGGGAAAAATAGCAAGCCCACTATGCCAGTATGGCGACTCGACCCAAGGCAGTATCTAACTCGCGTTCTATCATGTATCCATCTCTCCCCGAACCAATTCCTGCCTACAAACTCCACGTGAACCCCGAATTATTTCCTTAATGTCACCTTGCCACTTCTCCCTTCATCTCTGAGTGATGGTGATTGCTTATCAATAGTTTTCCTTCTAACTGAAAACGGAAATTGGCTTACCACTACACTCGATATCCCTATCTTCCTGAGTTATACAAGAAAAATTCATATAGATTGACGAACAACAAAAACCCATTTGATATCAGAAACATGCTGATAGTAAAGTGACAAGGATATCTGTCAATCAATAGCTCACCCCACTAACATTGTGTCAATTCAACTCCAAGACGTTGCAAATCTACCCAATACATGGCAAAATCACACAACAAAAAATGTGTTCTCTTAAAATTTGCTTATTCACAATATCCCTGTTCCTGTTCAAATGACATGTGTGAAGGGGAGCGGCAGGATAACATCAAAACTATTCGGGTATGTCAAGAATGCAACGATACCGCATCCATTTTGAAATGTTAATATTTCCGATTTTATGTTCATACAGCTGTCTCAATATTTGCATTTAATTCGAATTTGTTTATTCCAGCAGGCGAACATACAGAGTCATGTTGCTGTGTTGTCTAGTTTACAAACTTACATACATATGTTAAAGGATGTACACCCGTTTGTGATAATAATTACAGAATACCTCCCTTTTGTAGTCTTCCTCTCTGAACTCTTAAAAACATGTTCATCGGCAAAGATATCAAGATATCATCAAACACCCCAGAGACAACTCCATCTAACTTGGAAAAACAAGAGCAATTAAAACTTTAAAGGAGCAGCTCTCTGTACGTTCGCAAGGAGGCCAGACATAATTTGCCATGGGTCAAAAGTTTGTCCTTTGTAGCTCACTTTAAATTAGTTTTGCGGATGACGGCAGTACTGGTGTTATTAACAAAATGCGTTTATGGAATTAAAAATGACATCGGTGTGAATTGACATTTCGCTAGTTTTCGTTTACGGAGAGGAAAAGGGTTGGAAATAAGTTAAGGGGGGGTGGAGTTTTCATTGAATATGACCTGAATGTAATTTTGACATTAATAGGTTCTTCAAGGTCTTCTATATTGGTGAGCACAGGGGACACAGTTTCGTATTCTAGCTCCAAATCGATCGTCTACATCCCAAATCCATTTACTTCACTCCATAGTCAAAGGATTAAAGAATTTGTTACGCCAAGAGGATGCCGTAGCGAATCGAGCAGGTGAGAGAAAGACACGCCGCTATTTTGAATTAATTTAGCTGCGTATGGAAACTTCTGTACTGTCTAGGTAACCTCTGACTCGGTGAAGCTAAGATGCGAGTTGTGGTCTTGCACCCTCTCATGGAGATCTATCGATTCTGTGGCGCTACAGTCCAGGGTAGACCTGGGCCTCAACCAACAAACGTCTCCAACCAGCTCGATCTTTAGCTAGCTGCCTCCAATTTCGCACACTAAGTTGGTTGAGGTCGCCCTCCACTTGCATGCTTCACCTGATTCGCCGTCTTCCTCTGCTGTGCAGTCAGTCCCTCGGGGGCGGATTCGAAGATTTTTTGGACCGGAGTATTGCTGTCCATCTGCTTTACATGACCCAGCTACCTCAGCCGTTGGACCTTCACTCTTCTCTTCACTCTTCTCGAACCAGCCAAGAGCACCCTCATCCACTTTTGATTACGTCCATGCCTCTGCGCCGTAGACCAGGACTGGGATTATTAAGGTCTAATAAAGGGTCACTTTTGTTGTTCGAGAGAGGGCTTTGCTAGTCAATTGCCTTCATAGCCCAAACAAGCAGCGATTGGGAAGGGTTATTCTTCGTCTGATCTCAGCACTGGTATCGTTGCCTGAATTGTTAGCGGAGCCAAGGTATATCTGTCGAGGGAGACGTTCTGTCCGAGACGTCGGTGTTGAGTGTCCTTTTTTGCTGACAGCATATACTTGGTCTTGCCCTCATTGACCGTTAAACCGATCTTTGCCGTTTCCGTCTCAATACTCGCGAAAGCGCCACTGACATAACGCTGCTATCTTGCGATTATGTCAATATCATCGGCGTATGCGAGTAATTGGACGGACTTTTGGAAGATTGTGCCTCTTGTGTTGGCGCGCGAGTTTTGCACAATTCTTTCAAGAATGATATTAAAAAAGTCGCATGACAGCGCATCGCCTTGTCTTAATCCTTTTTTGACATCAAAGGTCTCGGTGAGTTCTTTACCGACCTTGATGGAGCAGCGTGCATTCCCCATCGTCATCCTGCACAAACGGACGAGTTTTGCAGGGCTGCCAAAACTAGACATAGCTCTGTATAGCTCGTCTCTATAGATGCTGTCATACGCGGCCTTAAAATCGATGAATAGATAGTGTATATCGATTTGGAGCTCCTGGGTTTTTTCCAATATCTGCCGTAGTGTGAATTTTTGGTCGATGGTGGACAGGTTGCTGATGGAAGATAGAAGTCGAAAATGTCCGCTTTAAAAAATCATCGCGACCCAACCCGTTGAACAGTAAAATATGTTACAAGTTTTTTCAGGGTACATTCTCTGGGTATAAGGGTATAATCTGTCATGAAAAAGTTCCTCAATCTTCTATTCGGTAATAAAAACTTAAGGTCCTTTCCATTCGTATAAAAAGCATAACAAGTATTGCATAGATGTTCGCGAGAAGCTAAGCCTTGGCCCTCTAAGGGCTGCCACTCTTTGTTGCCTTGCCTCTCCAATAAACCGGTAGGAATAGGTTCCAATGGCATTTTCTCTTTTTTCAAATGAAATAAGTAGGTACGTGATGAAAACTAAATTTAATGCTTTCACCTAAAATTTGTTGCATGAACAGGATTTATTTTTAAAATGTATGCACCTATGTATGTACATAAACAGCTTTGGATACTTTAGTGGAGAAATCTCACCGATATGCGTACAGGATTTTTTGGTTTTTTTTTGCATACGATACGCTTAAACTTTAATGCAATGTCATGAATGATTTATCCGTGAGTATGAATATTGTTCGTGCTGATGTTTGTTTATGCAACATGAGCTTCATCGGAGCAAATTGGAACGGTTGACGTAATAACCGACGGTTGCACGTGCAGTCCCCCATTTTGTGCATATCCATGAGAGTGGAATGTAGTTGAACGACACACGGCGACACAACTTGGGCCGATTTCCATAGCTGATGCTCGATTTACAAACAAAAGCGGGGCAACCTCACAAGCAGTCGATATTTTTTCTTTCCTTTTTTGCAAACAAAAGTGACTACCGTGAAACTAATAAAGGACACTATCCTGTATTTGAATATTCATACCTTCCACACGAATTCTAAGGACTCGAGAGCAGCCAAAAAGGATAAACAGATTCACACATTGAAAAGGATAACAAATCGGATGCACGTGTGTTTCCTGCCAACAATTTCCTCCTACTGACAGCTGAGAAATTAAAATTTGTTTCACAAGATTTACCTGGCATTTCATGTTGAATAACAATTCCTTGCAACCGTGATGCGGGGAGTGGCCGGAACGAAATAAATATCTTGCACACCAAAATTCACATTCAGCCACTTGTTGTGCAACTAAGGATAAATCACTGGATGCAGATGCAGAATGCAGAAATGTATTAATGCTCGAGGAAGATAGCATCACGCAATGAAATTTCTTGTTTTTCGTAGGAAGAAGCTTTCGTTCGTCTCGATAGGAGTGATCCTTGGCTTATACAGAGTTTATGAAAATTTGTACTCATCTGGTGGAAGCAATTAATGGTATAAGGAGACGAAGCGAAATAATTCATCCTTTCGGGTTTGGGGGAAGGGTATTATGAAGAATTTTACGTATGTGAGCAATCCAAAATGAAAGCTAAATAGAAAAAATAGCATTTTTAGATTCAGAAATGTCCTTGCATGTGGAGCAGATGATTGAGTGGTAAATGGTGGATTTTCTACGTTTAGAAAATGCAGCATCTATCAATCAGTCTGTTTGACCGCTTATAACTGGAAAATCGTCGATGCGATTTTTCTTTTGCAGGCAAATACGTTATTCGGATTAATTGACCTGGATACCTTGCATGTGGCATGCCTTCCAAGTAGAAAGTGTCATTTAAGTACCCCGATCCGAATAGTTTGGTAGGAAGGCCGAAGGCAGTTGGATCCATTGTATCCATAGTTCTTTAACCAGAAGAAGAACGTTGTTGAATTAACTCCACCCTGATGTAGATACGTAGGTATGTAAAAAAGGGTTTATAAATGGCTCTCTAGCTCGTCTTAGAAAAACTCGCCAAGGGACCATAGTCAGAGCGTGATATTCACATAACAGATGATGGATGGATTCACTGTTGGAACAGGGCTCGATCATGGGATCTGATTTCTGGAACACCTCTAACAATGGCATCCTGTCAGAAGAATACCAGTCATAGTACCCTCGTAGTCGCGGTTGTGACCTCTGTTGATCTCCTTGCGACAGAGAGAATGTAAATATACGAGAGGAGGCAAAAAAGCTCACCAAACAATAGTGGCCAGAGAGATGGAGCTCACCGCGAGGCTGATTCCAAACGTTGTTAAATGGAAGGGACGGAAATATGGCGAATTAAAATTCTACATCACCTAGTTTCCAACCGGACAAGAGTATTCCAACTCCTACCTCCACAAGATGTATATAGTTTCTCGCAACCATTTGTGTTGTGTGTGTTATATTTATACATGAATAGAAAGGACTTATAGCTTTTATTTCCGACCAAGAACAGCAGATGAAGAAGTTTCTCATGACGGGAAATTTGTGACTGTCTGCTTAGAAGCGGTATCGAAAGCCAACCTTTTGGTTGGTTTTTCTGAGATTCAAAACTGGATCATCTAGCTCAAAACTAAACAAATTTTTATAAAAAAGAGCAGTATACCACTCGTAAGATTTTGCATTTGATATGGGACAGTTTTCGTCCTGAATACTAATTGAAGGAGTTCACTTCTGTATTTTCTGGAAAACGATTGAACAGAAGCAAGTAGTGTAAACTATTTTTCACTTTTCTAGACTTGAGTTCGATTTATATCGTATTAATTTGCCCTTGAAATGCTTAACCTTGAGTCCACCAGATAGTATTCAGCGGTAATTCTTTCTTTTGAATTTTTGAATTTTTAGACTTCTTTAATGTCAAATCCTTTCTTTGAAATACACATTCCACGTCAAGATTTCTCTAAACAGTGACATCCACCAGTTCCTAATCCTACCCCCAAAAAACACAAAAGAAATCATTTAAAGTCCGTTTCTACCACGGTAACTGCATGTAGAATGCAGATTCATTTCAACATCAACATTGTACGTAATCCTTGAAGTAAACAATGCAATACCCTTCCAAAGGTGCCAACGAATGACCAAGAAAATAAAAACTTAAATTTATATGCAAACTTTTGTTTTGTTTTCATTTCCTTTTTATGTTTTAACACAAGGACATTTTATATAAACAAGAAAATGCAGTTAGATTACATCCTGAGGGTGAATGCAGTGCATTTCCTTTTTTGTGTCGTTTGAATATGTAAGAAACGGGTACAGAATGTCTTTGACTTTGTTGCAAAGGAATACATGCAAGAAAATACAGTTAAAATGCATTCAGGCTGATAAATAATGCTTGCTTCAATCACCAAAACATACATTTGCAGATACGGTAAATAGGATGTGCGGTGATTGAAATTTAAAAATGTAAGGAATATCGAAAAGGTAAATTTCAAAATGATGTAATCTGAGATAGATACCCCATTCTCCAAACTAGTCAAACTGGGCGGACAAATGGAATAACCATGTGGGGTTCAACTTTTCGTGTATCAATCGCAGGGCAACTGTAGTCTGGTTGATAGTTTGTGTGATTTGACATTGGAGGAGAAAATTTTATTTATTTAAAAAAAAAAAAAGGTAAACAACTTTTAAGTTAAACGGACACAAATCTGGATCCCTTAAAGATTCTGATTTTTGGTGAGAAATCATGCAAGACAGATAGCAGTGCAGTCTTCTCGAGTCGGATGCCAAGGGCCACTTCCTGTCGCTACGTTAGCGGGTCTAGTAATAATCTGGAGTAAAAACTGTGGAGACCTATGGTAAAATTATTGGCAATTACCTACTTCTCTCGACCGGTCTGCGATTAAACTTTGCTGGCAATTGTATGGCTTTAGAATGGATAAGGTATACGCTGTTATGGCATGGCATGGTAAATTAGTTTTATTATTTCTATCCAGACTTATAATCCTGAACTTCACGTAGCCTATCGTATTCTACTCGTAAAACCCTTTTATTTGATACCCATATCAAGGGGGTCGCGAAGAAAAAGGTTCAGACGTCATCTTGGGGCGTCCGCCATCTTGGATTTAGAATGACATTAGACACCCTATATTGCATTGTCTCCCGATTTTGAGCTACGTTTTAAGTTTCAAGTCTTAACTCATCGGGGAGTGCGTTTAAAATCGATTGCAAGATTTGAATCAAAGCGACAAGTGAAGCTAAATAAAACCATTTAAAAAAAGCCAAGCCTCGTAAAGACACCCTGTCAATTGGAAAAATTAAGTTGATCTTTTCATTGAAAGTATATAAGGCGCCTTATACCCGTGCTCAAGTTAGTTATATAAACCCTTTAGCACGCGTTTTTATTAGAAATTGAATTAGTTATCTGTATTACAACATTGGCAACACAGTTCCTTTTACGTTATGTTATGTTATTATGTCCTATAATGATGAAATATATTTGACATTCGCTTAACAAGCCCCAACCCAGCTGGTTGTTTTCGTAGTTTTTTCCTTTGTATTTCCAACAAAGGTTATGGGCCCAGACTCACGTTTTTTTTTTGATTAAATTAGTCTTACGCTTTTACTAAGTCCGTCTTAATAAAACCAAAAGAAAAAAAAAAAAAAAAAACTTTAAATAGAATTCGTGTGTGGTAGGTTAATTTTACGCGAAATGAGTTCTTTATATCAGATTGACAAACTGTCGAATCATAATTTTGATTGCTGGAAAATACAGATGAGGTCGGTCCTCATTCATACTGAACTCTGGTCACATGTTTCGGGAGAAAGCCCTAAACCACAGTTAGCAGCTAACGGGGAGAATGTTGCTGAAATCTCCGTTTGGATAAAAAGAGACGAGAAGGCTCTTGCAACCATTTTTCTGTGTGTACAGTCAACACAGTTAAGCCACATCAAAAACTGCAAATCATCGAGGGAAGCGTGGACAAAATTATCGGATGTTCATCAACCTAGCGGTCCCGCTAGGAAGGTAACACTTTTTAAACAACTATTAGCTTTAAAATTAGATGAAATGGAATCAGTTTCCAATCATTTAATCCAATTTTTTGATACGGCCGATAAATTAACTGAAATTGATATAAAGCTCCAAGATGAGTTGCTCGCGATCATTTTGCTATCTAGCCTTCCAAAAAGCTTTGAAAATTTCGTTGTCGCGATTGAGTCCAGAGACGCCTTGCCTCCTATCAGTGTGTTAAAGACAAGATAATCCGAGAGGATAATCCGCAAGAAGTCAGTGGGTCTGCATTTCTTATACGGCAGCAGCCGAAAGCACATGAGATGAAAAACAAGCATCGCGTCAAAGGTAAATGCTACAATTGCCATAGAAGGGGACATTTTGCATCATCATGTACAGTACCTAAAAGCTCTTCTCATAAAAATGTGACGTCATCATTTGGCATGCTGAACATGCATAGTTCCTCTATTCTGGATAGGAACAACTGGGTTTTGGACAGCGGTTCAACTTGCCATATGTGCTGCAACGAAAGTTTTTTCACGTCAATGCAACCACATATAGAGAAAGTTCAACTAGCGGCAGATTTTTCAATTAATTCGAAGGGCATTGGATCTGTTTTAATAGACACAATTGAACTTAGAAATGTGCTTTTTGTTCCACAGTTAAAGACAAATTTCATTTCTATATGCAAAGCTGCTACGAATAATCACTTTACTCGTTTTAATAATTCTGGTGCGGACATTTACGACGATAAGAATAACCTTATTTTGCATGCTGAAAAATGTGGTGATCTTTATTTGTTAAATATAAAACATAAACCGAAAGTTTTTTGCATGAATAAATTGGATAATTATTTGCTGTGGCATGCACGTTTTGGCCATTTAAATTATAAAAGTTTGCATGAGTTATATAAACAAGAGATGGTAAACGGATTGCGTTTGGATAATGTTCCAAAACAAATCGAGTGTGAAGTCTGCTACAAAGGGAAGTTATGTAGTTCTGCATTTCCAAAATTAAACAGGATTCAAAGTCAACAGATTTTAGAAATTGTTCACACAGATATCTGCGGGCCAATGAGAACCACTTCATTAGGGGGCGCAAGATATTTTACATTGTTCATTGACGATTTCAGTCGAAAAGTGTTTGTCTACTTTCTTAAGGCTAAGTCCGATGTTTTTGATGCGTTTAAAACCTTCAAGGCCGAAGTTGAGCGTGAAACTTCTTGTAAAATTAAATACCTTAGGAGTGACAATGGGCGTGAGTACGTCAACGCCTGCTTCACAAAATATCTGGCGGCAGAGGGAATAAAGAGGCAGTTGAGTGTGGAGTATACACCACAGCAAAATGGCATCGCAGAACGCGCAAACAGAACGGTGATAGAGATGGCTAGGTGTCTTCTCCTTGAAAGTGATCTGCCTGATTATTTGTGGGCAGAAGCAGTAAACACTGCCGTATACTTGCGAAATCGTTCTCCAACTAAATTGCTCGATTTCAAGACTCCTTACGAATCCTGGTATGGGCGGAAGCCATATGTTGGACACCTCCGCGTTTTTGGCTGTAAGGCATACAAATTGGACAAAAAACCAGGAAAATCGAAATTTCAAGCCAGAGGAGTGGAATGTCTTATGGTTGGCTACTCCAGTGAGTCCAAAGCGTATAGGCTTTATGATCCCAAAGCGAGAATCATTTGCAAGAGTAGGGATGTTAAATTTTTAGAAGATTCAATTAACATCGGCCAAGGAAAAAGTTAGAATCTTGAGTTAATCAACGTGAAGGACAGTGAGTCTAAAGGGGAAGAAAACCTACATAATCCAATGAAGTATATCAGTTATTCTTCAAATGATAGTGGAGATTCTTTTAACACGGATTGTGGAGAAGATGACAAAGGTGAATGCGATGATGGCGGTGACGAAGATCATGATGAAAGTGGTGCAGATGATAATGGCATAGATAATGATGACGGGAATGTAAAGAATGGTGACAGCGGCGAAAATGATAATGATGACGTAGACGATGATGATGGGAATGGAACGGAAAATGACGGCGACGGTGAAGATTGTGAAAATGAGACAGGTGAATCAAGAAGCCTCAGGCCACGATTGAAGAAAATTAAATACAACTACTTCATGAATGATTTAAAGTTATGCGATAGCCCTGCAACAGTAAAAGAAGCTCTAAGCAGACCGGATTCACATAAATGGCTGCAGGCGATGAACTGTGAGTACAATTCCCTTAAATCAAATAAGACTTGGGACTTGGTCGAGTTGCCACCGAATCGTCATGCAATCAAGTCTAAGTGGGTGTTTACAATAAAACACGATAAAGATGGAAATCCGATTCGCCATAAAGCAAGACTTGTTGCGAAGGGTTGCAGCCAACGTTTCGGTCTTGATTACACGGAAACTTTTTCGCCTGTAGTAAGGTACTCCACCATTCGTCTAATTTTAGCTTTGACCGTTGAGTATAATCTGGAAGTTCATCATGTTGACGTTACATCCGCGTACTTGAATGGTGAAATTAAGGAGGAGATATATATGGAGCAGCCCGAGAATTTCAAAGACGTCTCTAGCGGCCAAAAGGTCTGCAAGTTGAGGAAAGCTATCTACGGGTTGAAGCAAGCCGGCCGTGAGTGGAATAGTAAATTAGATGAAACACTCAAGGCTCTTGGATTTAAACGTTGCTCTACTGATTCATGTGTGTATACGAATAACGAAAATGGACACAAAAACATTATTGCTGTATATGTTGACGACCTTATAATTGCGTGTTCTCAGAAAAGCTATGTAATTAACATAAAGCATGGAATTGGTTTAGCTTTCGATATCGTCGATAAAGGTCCGATCGATTTTTTCTTGGGCATAGGCATCGAACGGGATCAAAGGACAGGATCTATAAGTCTTTCTCAGGAACAATATATCCGGAATCTTCTGGCACAGCATAATATGATGACTACAAGAAAATGCAGTACTCCATTGGATCCAGGGGATGTTCTTAGGAAATCTCCAGACAACCCCAAAAGCAAGAGGGTGGATGCAAAGCAATATCAGTCACTTATGGGCTCTTTAATTTACCTGGCAATTCAGCATGCGGTGAGCAGATTAGCTCAATTTAATGTTGAACCTTACCAAGAACATATGACAGCTGCTAAGCATCTTTTAAGATATCTTTTTAATACAATTAATTATAAACTCTCGTTTAGGAAGACTGGCGAAGCTCTTAAAGGGTTCGCAGATGCTGATTGGGCCAATTGTGTTAACGACCGTAAGTCATACACTGGGTATGTCTTCCTACTTGCTGGCGCAGCAATATCGTGGGAGTCTCGAAAGCAGCAGACAGTGGCACTCAGCAGTACAGAAGCCGAGTACATGGCATTGGGAGCAGCTACGAAAGAAGCAGTTTACTTGAGGCGTTTGACCGAAGAGATTGGATTCAATTGTGCACTAAGGGGTCCTACGGTATTAAACGGAGATAACTTGAGCGCACAGAATCTAGTTAAGAACCCAATTTTTCATTCAAGGTCAAAACATATTGACATTAAATATCATTTCATTAGAGAAATTTATAACAAGTCTTTGATACTGCTAAATTTTGTTCCAACTAATGATATGGTTGCCGATATTCTTACAAAAATTTTACTAAAATCGAAACATGAATATTTATCTTTGAAACTTGGATTGTTAAAATAAAATATTTGAATATGGATTAAATTTAAAGGCACTGTTTTGAGAGGTGGTATTAGAAATTGAATTAGTTATCTGTATTACAACATTGGCAACACAGTTCCTTTTACGTTATGTTATGTTATTATGTCCTATAATGATGAAATATATTTGACATTCGCTTAACAAACCCCAACCCAGCTGGTTGTTTTCGTAGTTTTTTCCTTTGTATTTCCAACAGTTTTTTTAGAACACATCTCAGACGCCTATGTGACGAAGTCTTAACAGCGGTACAGTAGGAACCAGCGGCTTAAAGCACATGTAGTCTTAGTAAAATTAAAGTCTTGCATTCAGGCAAGTATGCTTTTCAACATATTCTGCATTAAATATGTGAGCGAATATACATATATACTCTGCGAATAGCTAATCGATAAAAAAGTATACAAAACCTTGCATAGAATAGAAATTTGTTAAAATATTTATTTTTAAATTTTTAATTTACAAACAAATAATACTGACGGCATAAATATTTGAACAAAAAATAAATGTGGCGTTCAGAGTTGGTAGTGAATTGCTATATACATTCAAATTGATTCAATCGGTTGACCCTGTTCATCAAACTCTCAGAGGTGAATGAGTAAATGCACGTTGAAAATAATTCGGTGGTTTTAACGAACGCCACCACTGCACGACCGCCGGCCGTCGCCCACTAATTAATTATTCTATAAAAATTTGGTTGTTTTGATTTCATCAATTGGATTCGAATGAAAAATGTGGTTTTCTTTCTAGTGGCAGGATGTCGAATTTCCCAAAATAAATAATTTGGCGAATTTCGTCAATATGCCTGAAATTCTTGACAACCGCTGGCTTAAGCTTTGATAAATTATCTGACGGAGAAGTGTATTTTACACTGAGTCGAAAAGGTCCTTTATGTGTTCCAGCGTTACCACCCACTCTTTTCTTAATCGCTGAGCTACTAAGCTACTGACAACAATTAACGTCAATGCACAACAAGGATTAGCTTATATACGCGATGGAAACTGGTCATACCAAGTTCAAGAAAATATTTAAACTAATTATAGAACAGGTCTAATGGAATACCCAAAAGTGAAATCTACGAGGGATATAGTTGGTTATACTCCAGAAGACAACATTCTACTGTTGAAATAACGCGTACCTAACATAAACACAACAAACAAAAATCTGTAGGTGAGTGTTTCACCAACCTACGCCCTTACCAGTCGACAATAAATTGCTGTGTACAGACGATGATGTAAACCAACGGTTCTCAAACAGTGGTACGCGTACCACTTGTGGTTCGCAGAGCTTGTTTATGTGGTACGCAGAGCTGCTTAACGTCCCAAACACATTCGTCACAATGAGGCTCACAACTAAGAACATAAAACACATTTCATACGATCAAACTCAAACGCAGCGTATTATGTGAGCAACTTTTTTCAAGCACACAGCATCCTCCGTCCCACTAAATTTTTAGACCTTAAACATTGTTCAAAGTTGTGTGGCATGCGATTGATCCGTAAAGCACATGAGTGGTACGCAAAAAAAAAAACGGTGGAGAGCCGTTGATATAAACGAATCTGAAGCACACATCAAATGTAAGGCAACATACGCTCAAAGGATCACAAGAACAGTGACGAGCAGAAAGGAAATGCCAAAAACCATTTAGCTCAGTGATTGCAGCATGCTTGCTTGATCTGTTTGTTTGTTTGATTCTATCAAAACACCGAGGTGACACCAAGATACCAATAAGCGATCGAAAAATAATGATGACATGTAATTAAATAAAGAATTCACTCATCGGAAGTCATTTCCACATGATGGTGGATTTGTGACCTGTACATTGGACAAGGTAAAAAATGGCTGACTTCACACATTGGATCCTACAAATTAACTTACATTTCACATGTTTTTGAAGCCTCAAAAAGTTAGGAAAACATGAAAAGAAATTGGGGATCATAAGAAGAGCATCATCAAATAAGCGAACGCAAGGATTCAGAAATTTTATTACAAACATTTCAATTTTCCAATTTTTTAACTTTTCCACTTTTTAAATCATAGACTTTAAAAGTTGCACTGAACTTGTAATGCGTCTGAGTAGGCCAGCTGCAACAATATTATATGAACGGGACATCAGGGTTCGGAAATGTTTCCTCCAAAATGGCAGATCAATGATCTGCTTTCCCTTTCCGTCTTCCGTCTTCCGTCAAATGAGTCTGGTGATGAATTTCAGCACAATGTACCTGTACCTGTATGTGTACACACTTCTTCAAGAAAATGATGAAGAAAGTGATCCTGTTAATGCCTATAAGGATGGTAAACGGTTGATTTAGAAGCGTTCATCATTTTAGTCAGTTTCTAGACCCGATCCTATTTACTCCTCGAATCCTTTTCCAAAAAATTTTTCGGAGGATAATTTAACAAATTAAAACTTGTATGCTAAGGTATGGCGTTGAAGACGGCTACCGCTGAAATTAAACAATTGTATGGTACTTATCCAGAAAGACTTCTGTCCTTAAATAGGGAACATTTAAGAAATATAATAGGAACCCTTACAGGGCAGTCTCTTATTGGCAGGTATGCCCTCAGCATGGGTGTGCCTTCTAACGATTTCTGTAAAATCTGCAGAAGCGAAGTGGAGGCAGAAACGATTAAGACACTTTCTTTGCACCCGCCCTGCCCTATCAAGGCTGAGGAGGAAAAATCTAGGAGCGTACTTCTTCGATGACCTCAATGACCTAGACTAGACAGTTCTTTAAAATAAAGAGTTTTGTATGTGGGGATAGGGTTTACACCGTTATGGTTACGCAGATTTTTTATTCCCTCTTCCTCTAAGGAAATTCCGCATGTAAGGTCTCTGATGCTGGTTATCCGGTTTCTCTACGTGGTATCGCAATGGGCTTTGCTTTGGACTAAGTGTGTCGCTGTTTAGCGGGGGCAGTCACTCAACCTTATCTAACCTATGGTACTTATTTAGGTCAAACAAATCTTTTAGAGTTTAAAGCAACAGCAACCCAGAGCATGTACTTCACTATCGACTTCAGCACGTGATTTGAATGGTATCTGCGTAAGTTATAAAATTCGTCTAAATCACCCTCGATAAGGCCGTCTCCATAACGCTTCATCATGAGAATCAAAGCGGTTCATTCCATTTAACCATCTTCTTTTTTTACACTTAAGGACACTACAACTGGTGTAGAAAGTCTGGTTGTAGCTACTGCATGAGCTGCAGAAAATCAGAGGCAATTTTTGACACTCTTAAGCAAAATATTTTTCATCTGTTCCAAGAGGATAACTGTACTAAGAAGCAAATATTGTAGAAGATGCAAGTCCATGCCGACTAGATATTCTTAAACATTGAGTGAACGGAAAACAACTTCTCAGCTAAAAGGGCCGCATTAAGAGCAACCCAAGTCCTTCTTAACATATTTTATTGCTAACACAACTTCACCATCTATGAAGCAATCGGGCTTAGATCAAAAGAAGCGTGTTTAAGATACCTGGTAAGGTGACCCCCATTCAGTGTTTTGAAGACTACAACTCCATGTTCGTCCATATTATATCTGACAGATACATCTTCTTCCCCCAAATCGAATTCCTTTAATTTGCATTTCACTTTCAAATTGACGGTTTTAACTGCTCCAATTTGTTTTGAATTTATTTAAACTTAAAATTGAGTTCCCTGAACTTTTTCAAGAAACTGGTGGTATTGGAAAATTGAAGAAACTTTTAACTTACAGAATTAACGTAGGAAATCTATTTAACGCTATCAAATTGTGTCACGGGGCCACAGTCATCAATGAGTCCAGACTTAAGCTCTCTTGGAAAAACTTCACAGTATTCTACTTCGAACACAGCCCCAAGAAATACCATAATACTAATATTACAAATGAACATACATATATATAAATGATGAAACTACTCATTGATTTCAATGAAAAGTTTCCCGATTATCGATTTTAATTTGCAGCCCTGTCATCACGGGAGGTGATGCGACCTCCCAAGGCTGCGTTATTTATGCGGCGGTAGCCTCTGTCGTATGAACTCACAATATTTGCCAAAAGTTGATCCAACTTTCTACAGCATTTTAGCAAGTTTAGGGTGTATGTCAGCTGCCCCTACTCTAGTTCGTAATGGTATGGTTCCTGCGTGGTGGGTGGTCGTGGTGGTGTAGCAACAAAAGCTGACATGTGGAAAAGTTTGTCGCAAAATCGGAAGCGGTTGCGTTTTATAATTTAATACCGGCGGGGTTTTCATTATGGATGTGTTTTTTATTCAACAGTTGTGGGTAATTGTTTAAAGTTAAATTGGCCAGATTATATAATCTGGATGTGTTGGGTGGGTCTGGTTAGGAGTTGTTTGAATACCAAGAGGAAATCTAGCAAATGACCGTCGGGCCGCCGCAGAAATCACGAATAAACTTCAAAGTTGCATGAGCAAGTGTAGTATTTGATGGTTTTTTTTGGAAAGTATCTCACTTAACGCTGTGGGCTTACTGTATCATCCATGTTCAACTTCCAAACCACGCCAGTGTTTTATCGATTTCCGGTGCCTGTGACATTGACAAATACATCGATAGCCAAGCTGATATCAAAGTCGTCTGGTAAGTGGTATCATCTCATCCACAATACTAAAATTAAAAGCAGCAAAGGGGTGTCACGATGAGTTTAAAATACTAAGCTCAAAGTAAAAAATAACTCCTGGATGGCGAGGTATCGATGTATTGATGCATCGATGACAATGAATAGACCGACGGACTGACAAGAACATAATTGAATCCAACAATTGTCGCTCATTTAGTTCTGACTACTCTCATAGTCAGCACTGACATTGAGCCATCAAAGCAGACACTGATATCCAACCGTCATGCTCCAACATTTCTGAAATATCAACAAAGCTACCTACTTATAGTTCCATAACGAATTGGACAGCTGCATAGTTTTCATTGCTCTGAAAATAGATAACTACCAATGATTCTCTGAGTTGGCATCTCTGTAGGATACAGGAAAAAATGTAACTCTAGATGGAGTGTCGAAAACATGAGGAAAGCGGTTAACCCACAATTACTGATGACTTACTCAGGCCTCTTGATAAAAGCTATAGGGTCTTTCATTAAGCGCTTCAGATCTTGAACTTTAAATAAAACAAAGTGTGTGCGAGATATCATCGACATTTTTTATTCGTTTGAAAGGCCTATCGATGCCATTATGTATGGAATATAACATCGTTCAAATGTCCACCGTGGCTTCTCTGGGTGGCGCGCATCCGAAATGTCCAATTTTCCATGACTCTGGCGCATAAATCAGGCTGAATTTGACCGATGGCATGGGTAATGTTGGCTTTGAGGGCCGCTGTGGTTTGTAGCTTATTCGCATAAACCTGCGAAAGCCCCACAAGAAAAAGTCTAACGAGGTCAAATCGCACGATCTCGGTGGCCAGTTCACATCACCTCCACGTGAGATGACCAAGCCCTCGAATCACTCGTGCAGAATTTCCAATGTGGCGTGAGCTGTGTGGCACGTAGCGCCGTCCTGTTGAAACCACATGTCGTTGGTGTCCATATCATCCAATTCAGGCCAAAAGAAGTTGGTAATCATTGACCTATAGGCCTAGTCAACGTCGTTCTCAAAGATATATGGACCGATGACGCCGCCAGCCCAAAATCCACACCAAACAGTGACTTTTTCGGGATTCATTGAACGCTGTCGGATCTCATGTGGATTGGTATCGTCCCAAATTCGACAATTTTGTTTGTTGATGTACCCATTCATCCAGAAATGGGCCTCATCGCTGAAGGTGATTTTTCAAACACCCATTTTGATAAAATAATTTTATTATTTGCGCGTGTTGTTGAACGCTATATCTGTCCATGGTGATTTGGCAAAACAGACTGAATAAATGGCAGCTAGTTTGACAGATGTAGCTTCGTTGAAGTTCATAAGTCCCTATTGGAAGACCCTTTAGATAAATAAGTGCCACACTACCAATAAGATGTCACTCGCAAGTTTAAAACTTCTGCCCAAGTTTCTGATGAATAGTAGGAGGCGGAAGTGAAAAACATCTTTCATCGTTCTGGAGACTGAGAAGTTTGGCGACACATCTAGCTTCATCTTTGATTATTAAGTTCTTCCGACGAAGATCAGGCTCAGGGCTAACATTCATACCCCGCTTTAAAATTTCATTATTTTTGTCATGAATGTAAGGGACTTACAGTTGCTTTTTGTTTGTGGGCTCAGAATGGCAGATGAAGAAGCTTTTTGATGACAAATTATACTTTCAGAGTTTTATCATTGCTTACATCGAGGTGGTGCTGAGGAACGGCGATCTTACACATAGCTGACCTTAAAAAATTTTGAAATTGGAATGTATTTGTTTTTCAGGGAAATCAGCTTTCCCTGAAATTAAGGAGCTTTCAAAAATGTTGTACTAATTTTGCATTCACAGATAACCTCTCCGATAGCCTATTGATAAACTAATTGCTTACAAGTATATTTGGATAATGCCCCAGCTCGGTAAAGGCAAGGATTTATCTCCCCTTTTCATTAATCTTGTGTCAAACGAGCAGAATTTAATATCTTCCCCATTCATTTGCAAAACTTAACAAGAGAAGTCACTATAAAAATGAAAAATAAAGTTTTTCGAATGGAACCATTCCCGTTTCCAAAGTCTTTACGATTTGTTAAAATTACATGTCAAAACTTTAAGGAAACTTTCCACAAGCGCTCTTGTTTGGAGAGCTAACTAATAAGCGCTGACATCCTTCAAGTGATTTCCTTTCAACAAAAATATTGTCAATCACATTATTAAATTTCCTTCAGCACCTTGTCATGTAAAGTTTTCGAAAAATGCATTTTAATTAAAATAAAGAACTGCACTCACAAGCAAAGAAATATTATACTATTGCAATGAGAAGTTTCCTTCATCTGTATAATCCAATTTCCAATTTAATTAATTTTTCATTCCTTCAATGGCGACAGGGACAAGTAAACAAAAAGAAACCGTATTATCGTTAGTGACACTCTGATTGATTGAATTGATGAAGTACAGAATGAGAGCCGAAAAAGGACGACAAACAGACATCCTTTTCTAGATGCATCGTTATTAATCATACCCGCAGAGGATAACTTTTTTGTTTTGAAATTGTATTTCACGGGATTTGTTTACCGAACGGAAAACTCGTATTTACAGACAGACAGGCTCAAGTGACAGTATGTTCTACTATTTGATAGCAGAGCCTTCATAGACAAATGGCTATTGATGGGTATGATTGCCTACAGCAAATTTTAATTATCAATACGCTACGGGATTTGCCGATGCATTCAATTTAACCAACTCCCCGTTTGGTGATACTCTCATGCTAATCGTAGCAAATAGGGATGTTTTTAGTCTGGCTATCCATTGCGAGTCTTAACGTGTATAACTGGAGACAAATATTATTGGAGTACAAGCCGATATCTACACTAATAAAGCCGTACCAGCGAACGTTCCAAAATAGTTATGATAACAACATTAATCTATATCCTGACAATAGCTTCTAGGAAGGAGCTTTTGGTCCCAAAAAAAAACTTTCCTTAGGCATTTCCTTCCTTTTATAAAACTTGCAAAGGATTTCACCAAAAAGGTAAACTAACCATTGGTATTAATTCACTTCCAACAAGAATGCAAGATCTTTTGTTGCCATAAGGCCAGACTCGTAAAATTTCAAGTACAAGTACAAGTTTTTAAATACACGAACAAGTCTCTTAGTAATTGTACTTAAAGAATTTCATAGATCACAACCAGGATTTGTACTTTCAATTCAATTTAGACACTTTTAATACAATTTAAATACTTCAAGGATAGAGGATTGAAGAAGTAAGTGACCCCGTTTTGGACAATGTTACTTACAAAAACAGGATATTCCATGTTATTCAGTGTTGACACTTATTTTAATATGTAATTTTTGAATTCCTTTTCTGGCAATTTTCCTGCCCTATCTTGTTGGAATTATAGCTTCATTCTGCTTAACTTATACCTTTACTCTCACTTTCATGTATTACGCTTCATTTAACCCAATCCCCATGGTAAGAAACTTATCTCTATCGCCCTGTTATGTGACGTCAAAAATAATTACAATTCAATTACAAGCAATGAGTACAAAAGCAAAAATAATATCCAGGGAAAGGAATTCTTAACAATGGGATCATAATTGGATGGGATATGTGTACATACGAGTATGGGTATATTCAGGGAACAAAACCACATTGCAAAAGGTAATGAAATGAAATTTATTCTTCGAACAATGAACATTAGCAACATGTCGATGAATGCCGTTGTGAATTATGTTAAATGTAGCAGGCAATACTTTTCCGAAGAAATACATTAAATATGTATGTATGCGCATATGTATCCCAAAAGAAAGGAAGTGGAATGTATTAAAGTCAGTGAAAGGCTTTTAATATAGAAATCAGATACGATGCATGGCAATTCGCTTCAGGGTTGAAGTAACTTTAAGCTAAATTTAGACGTGGATTTTTAAGGAGCTGAGTTAAGGTGTTTTAAAACATTATTTAGGATTTTTTATGAAGCATCAGCTATGGGAATCTTTAAGAAAGTGTTTTTTTTTTTTGTTTGTTAAGGATTCACTCGAAACTCTCAGTAAAGGGTTTTCATAACGCGAGTGAATTTTAAAAAAGGTTTATATGCAAGCCTTTGCCATCCATCAGATGTAACTATTGTTTCACATAGCTTATCTAAAAACCTACATGATTTACACTCTAGATCTCCTTTTCTGTTTGGAGCCTTTAGAACCGCCATTAAAGCATCTACCCGCTTAAGAAATTAACATTTTATCTAAGCACTGTACAGAAAGCCATCGCCATCGCCCTATTCTATGCATTATGTAACTGGGAGGAACCACTAACCGCTTTTTTTTCTTCCATTTACTGAGATACATATATTTCAGAGCCACCTATCTCGTTATTTGTGTAAGAGCTTTCACCGAGATGTGCAAAAAACTCCTTTGAAAGCTGTCTTGTGAATAAGTAATAATGGCCTCCAACGCTCAATCATTCAATTGGAGTACATTGCATTGGAAATCTGAAATTTCGTTCCGTAAAGATCTCACTAACTTGCTAACGATGGCGCTATTTTTGGAAGTGGACCTTGACCTCAATTAATAAGTTACATACGCTTGGTTGGTTAAGGCGAAATAAGTTTCTCATTAAAAACTCCTGGTCTACCAGAGGTGATGCTTCACAATCGACGCGGTTTTCTCTTTTAAAGGATAACAATCATTTAAATTTTAAACTAAGTGCCGTCTACCAGCCTAATTTAGTCGGCAAAGGTTCTTAAGCCAACTTTGTAAAATTACTCTTCGACAACCTTGCCTGAAACACAAATTTAAAACTTATATAATTTCTGTAGAGTCTCCTCTTTTTACAAAAAGAAAAAGCCCCACTTACAGTACCCCAAAGGTAAACTTTTTAATTGCTGACCTCACGTCATAACAGTCACAGAGTTATATTTTATGTAGGTTGACACAGGGGATATTCTGTCTGGGTTTGCTCTTGAACTGATTGTAAAAAGTCTCCTCCAAGGCGGAAGAGCATCTCCTTGTCTGACATACTTGTCATGAATATCTTATCCTTTTGCTCTCTGTTTCTCTTCCTTTTTTTTTTTCCAAAAACAAAGAAACTTTAATTAGAATCTTTCCTTGTTTACTTTTAAATGAAAATTTAAAAGTAAGTTCATTGTTCAAGGCAACACTTCCTCTCGGGCAGTAGCAACAGCAGCCCAACTTGCACAAGATGATTATTATGGCAAAAAGAAACTTCTCTTTAAGTAATCACAATGATTCACCCACTAACTGCCCAGTGAACCTTTTGCATGATGAATAGACGACCTCTATTCGAGGATCTCAACTGCTGAAACAGACTTGAAGGCAAAGTTATTAAACATTAAACAAAGCAGAAGAAACCAGAAGAAAAAAAAAACCCTTGGAGTGGTTCTTGCCAGTGTTTGCTCTTTTTTTTTTTAGTATCCTTCGGGGAATACAAATGAAAATAACTTGATACAGAAGAAATGTTACGTATACGACCTCGTCATTGTTACACGTACTGCAGAATACAAAGAAATACGGTTTCCGATTCGAATTTTAATGCGTTTTCGTTTTCTTTCTCATTAATTACTCCTAGCCCCTCTTTGGCCACGAGTCTGTGGCATACTCCAGATTCCACGGATTTTCAATTAACTGACACATAATATGACAGGTCTCTTAAGGTTGTTCCCATTGTCTCTCTGAATACGGAGGTGGCTGAACACCTGATACTCTCGCATGGTTCACGCCCGCATTCATTATTTGTCATAAATATGACAGGATACGGTTCAGTGGAGTGTGGGAAGAGAAAATATTAACATATTTGTCCTACTTATGCCCCATTGTCTGCAGAGTGGCTTCAGGGAGGAGGATTTCTGTTCAAGCGAATTAATTTATTTAATTGGAAGGTGTTGTGAGGTTGAAAATAATTAATTATTACCACCTACAATTAGCCACGGAGCATGTATGTAGACTTCATGGACTGCATCTGAAAGTCTTGGTTAATTTTGTTCATTTCTTTGGAATTAAAACAGAAGGCTCTGCTTTTACTTTACGGTGAACAGTGACTTGTGCGTATATCAGACTTTATTTGATAACTTTTATGGTTATATGGAACGATTGGTAGAAATGTTCGTGTCCTGTCTCTTGATGAATCAGGAATAGTTCGGAAGTCAACAATTTGCGCCGATATAATTACAGAAAATTCGCTTTCTAACAATAAAGGGAGCTGGGCGCTCCATAAGAATTTGAAGAGAGGATCCTTCACACTCAACACAGAGTGGTGGATCTAGTGTAAAATTCCTGCGATATGTGTTTTTGTTGTACAATGTGGAAGCCGCTGATTATTCTAGTATTCCGAGAATGTTCTCATCAATGTTCAGAAGGAGGTTGGACTTGTTGTGTAATGGTGTGCTCTGACATGATTTTTTTTTTGAATTGTGTTTTGCTAACTACGCTGAAGGCTTTTGAGTAAATGAAGATTGTAAGTGCATCATTTCATTTCTGGCAATTCACAATGGAGTGGAATCTATCGAAGGATAACCAGGGGTCGAATTATGGCATCAGTGATCAAGTAACTCGTCACTTAAAAACGAGCATTATAACGTCGGAATGATCGTTTATGCGTAATAATGCTCATTTTTACGTGACGAGTTACTCGATCACTAATGCCGTAATTCGACCCCAGATTTTTCCTTAATCACAGAGTATCCCACAACATTCTTTCTCTTAGATGTTAGAGATGTGCTTAAATGTAAGTTCTGCATCCTGAATGATGGCAAAGACCCATGGAATACAGACAAGTGTTAACCAAGGCACAAGTTGATTCTCTTAAAAATTCAGTATCCAATCCCTCTCTCCATTGTAGATCCCACTGTATACTAGACTACAGTCTAATTGTGATGGTTGGGGCTTGTGTTTCTATCAGTTCTTTCTGAGTGGAAAAACAATTGAGAAGTTCTTTCTTTGTGAAGTAGTATTTGGTTAGCATGTCATCTAATATAATTTCGAAATCCATATCGTGCTTCAACGACTTCCTAAATGGGGGGGGGGGGGGTTAACGAAATTAGAACGAGTCTAACGCCTAGCCGAAACCTGTATGTTAGGATGCCTTCGCACAACTCCAACTGCTGCACTCAATGTCATCTTGAGCTTCCCACCACTCCGAAATTTCATTCGAATGGAAGCCAAATTAGGCATCCATCGACTTTTCCACTCAAGCAACCATGGCCCTATAGAGGAGGACACTTATCCCTGCTTGAAACATTGGGGCAAGACACGATCTTAAGCATGCCTCCAGACGACACGCTACCCGAATACTGCTTCAACAAGAATTTCTCAATAGTTATCCCCATCAAGGGAGGACTCTGAGACCCACAAACCCCAAATATCATCTTTCGACTTTGTCTGGTATACGGACGGATTCAAAATGGAAACAGGAATGGGTTCCGGAATTTTCGGAGAATCACCAGGTGCGAACTTCTCAGTCAGCCTTTGCGCCTTCGCGTTCATATTGCAAGCCGAGGTCTTTGCCAATAATCACTGCGTGAAGCTCAATCAGTTCTCTCACATTACGGGGAAAAGCATATTCATCTTCTCAGACAGTCGAGCTGCCCTAAAAGCACTCGATTCGCCTGTTATTAAATCCAAACTCGTCCTAGAACCTGCAAAGTAATTTCGGACCTTGCTAGGAACAATATGGTCATCCTTCACTGGATTCCTGTACATTGTAGATTTGCGGGTTATGACAGAGCCGAACTCAGTGGCAAAAGACGGTGCGTCAACAAAATTCTTTGGACCCGAACCCTTCTGTGGGGTAGGTAAATCACTCTTCGCGAGACACGTAAAAGGTCTTTGCATGCAAGAATCAGGGGCTCAATACACCAGGAAAAGCATGTTCAAAATTGCTATTCCCGGTACCGTCACAAAGAAAATCAAACTTCATGTGAACCTCGATAGGAAGAACCTTAGAGCACTAATTGGACTTCTCAACGGTCACTGCTGCCTGAACAAGCATCTAAATCACATGAACCTTACAACAGATTCAAGGTTTAGACTCTGCCTTGAGAGTGAGGAGACCTCTCTTCACATCCTAACAGAATACCCAGCTCTCTTTCAACTCAGAAAAAAATACTAGGCGGCGAATTCGTCTCTAAAGAACCGCTTGCTGCTATCCACCCAGAGAAGTTCATTAACTTCCTGATATCTTCTGAAGTGAAACAATTCATCTAGGAATACTAGGGAAGGCACAATAGGATTCGTTAGAAACCGCAGTGCTCAGGGCTGATCAGCTCTTCCGAAATAATAATAATAATAATGAGGGGGTTAACGAATAAGGCAGTAAGTCCGTAGCGGTATGGGACAGCTTTCTGTCTGGATAGCAAAAACCTTAACAGAAAGGAATAAAGTTCGTTTTTTTTTCAACCTTCTCTGCTCTGATCATCATGCTTTTGCTCCAATTTCTTCACTTCTGCAGCTAAAATTCTGATGGTGGAGCTTTTTGTTAAATACAACAGCAGTCTGAACAGTCGGGTAAGGGCGGCGTTGTATATCTAAGGGAAACCCACAAAATTGAACGTAATCGTCACTTAATCATACTAAATTTTAAGCTAAGCCAAGCTCAAATCGAATAGAAATTCAGCGAGGACTCAATGCAAATGAGGTTTCATAAAGTCTGAATTAAATTCGAAAGTCTAACTCCTGCGAGACAGATTTCGTACAGTCTTGCCCGCAATTTCTGGTTCTATAACCACGTGATTTAACTAAAATATTGCCCCTGGAATAGTGATCAGGATAATGACCTTATCTTCATTTGTTAATTAACTACATAGTCCTGGTGACATAACAGTGATGCTTAAAACAGGCCGTGTCATCTCAATTAAGTCTCTGATAAGGGTTTTTAAGGCGGTGCATGAGTACCATGAAACAATGTCAAAGCCATCTTTATTCTCAAACTCAAGAGGGTCATGGTTGAGTTCTTCCACTTTTGATACATTGCTCACAGAAGTGCAAAACCAAAAAACCAAAAAAGGGTCTCGCTGAAGTCTTTACCGACTTTGATGGAACAGCGTGCATTGTTCATTGTAAACTCTCAGCAATATATATTAAAATAATCCATCTTTCACTGATAGACAAACTTTTTTCTGTTTCACTTTGCACTTGTAACCAAGTATCGATATTAGCATGTATGTGACCACAAAGAAGAGGAGAACCGCAATCGAGTAAACATCCTCCATTTCTCATCGAATTTAACCCTGTTATCACATTCCAATTTGTTTAAATCCTAAGAACTAACCGATACCTCACCAACAACTACCCACAAAAGAGTACTCATAAATATCAAAAGAAAAAGCCAAAACCTAATATCGTTCGTCCTCAAGCGCGCTGATGATTAATGCACCAGCAAGGACACCCAAAGCCAAGTGCAACTTCTTTATCCACTATTGCCGTACATCGCTGTAAGCATATGTACGACAGAAAAGCATATTTCTTTTTTGGCCAGAGACACCACTGAAGCAAGTAATCCCTCCGATTGCTGGTTAAATGCTCCGCTTTTGTGTGGAGCAAGGATTAAATTGGAACGTCAACTTGTTGCCGAGTGGATAAAAATAAGTTTCGCTTGGCTACGGATTGTGGAAGAATAAATATGTTTTACAAGGCTCATTGTTAGGTGGACCAGAAAAAGGAATGGAACACAGTTCTAAACGTCAGCGTAAATGGTTTTCTAATTAAATTTAGAAAAACAAAATCAACCTCTCTCAATGGGTGTCCTTATATTAAATGTTTTCGCACAGCAAGGTTAAAACTGCAAGGATATCTGATAAATTTTTTGGGGCCAGCACACATCAAAGGATACCGTAGAAGGGTAGAGCCGCTGCCGCTGCCGCTGCCGCCGCTGGTTTATTTATGCCGATGGTTGTGTGCCGGGATTTTACAACAAAAGGGTATCGCTTTTAGGAGGTTTTATTGAACGTAATACCATAGTATCCTTTCATTTGCTAGATGCCTTAGAATGTAGTTTGGACCGTTTGGCTTTCTCATTTTATGACTTTGGTCAGCCAGGGGTTTTTATTTTCTGCACATTGCTGCCATGTGCCTACTGTCTATGGGGGGGAATGATAAAATCAAATGTGTGTCCGGTTTTATGTTTGCGGGTCGAGCGAGTGGTAGTGGGCATCAACTGATGTGGCTTAAGAGTGTGGCAATGGAAGAGAGATCCTTTTGTTCGTTGGTAATATTTTCGAATGGTTTTGGGTATAGTTTTGGGCACTTTAGTTGAATTTTATGAGAAAGTGTTGCAAAGCAATAACCTGCCACTGGCTGTATCCCACTATTAGCTATGAAGCCGAGTGTGTTTCAAATGACAATAGGAGGCTATTGGCATTTTTTGTTGTTGTTGTTGTTGTTGTGAGTGGCCTTATAAGATGACTTTTGTTCTTTGATGGTTTGTAAAGGAATAAGGCAAGCATTTATATCCCGGAAGAAAATAAAATGAACGGTATATATGTAGTACTTGCTTATTGGGTTAGTCGATAGTGTCTCAACTTTAAGTAAAATCAATACATATGGCGTTGAATAGAAAAAAGAAAAAAAGATAACTCAACCAAACCTGCTAGAACATGCAAGCTCAAAATATACACGAGTGTCTCAGTCCGACGGTGTTCAACTGCTCCTTTAACCTATAGACTTCTATTCTAAGATTCAAAATTAAAATTCTTGATTGAGAATGACGATGTGCATCCTTTTCTTTTCCTTCTGCCAATCGAACTTCTAGAAGGGCGATAATTGTCTAGGGCATTGTCAATTATTTAGATGCTAATATTCCACATGTAGATCTGAATGTGATTGCCCTTATTCCATTTTCTAAGGAACTCCTGCAGAAATCGTTGTAGATAATTGCTGAGTTAGTTAGTTTGGAGATAGTTCCTATTTGCATCGTGGTCTTGTTGAATAGACAATAGACTTTTCGTTGACCATTAGCCCAGTTATTATTATAGCCTATGACGCCACTAGACGTAAAGTGAAAAGACAGTAATAATTTCCGGACGCTCTGAGAAGTAACTGCAGATGATTTTCTTACCGAAATCATGGTCAATAGATTTTAATTAGGGAACTGCCGATGATGACAAGGATTGGTTCGTGTATGTTCCTAGTCTGTGTGTGTGGGTATTTTTTTGTAAGTGAGAAATTTCAACTCTCACGCACAGTTTCACGAATGTCGGCAATATATTACTTCGACCGGATGTGACAGTTGTGCAAATTGTGGTCGGCTTACCATTTTGATCATAAATTTCAAGTAACGCGCTAACTTGTTGCGAACAAAAAGCATACTTTGATGATTTATTGCAATAATTGGAATGAATTGTGCAATTGTGTATCATAACATGCTTAGAAGATTAGGACGCCGTTGTCTGGGGCCTTTAGGGATACCAGAAAGAATTGGCGAAAGTTCGCAATCATGCGAGAGCACGGGCAACCATTAGTGAGCCGAAGTGTAGTCAGATACCTCGGGATCTGGCTAGATCAATCTCTATATTTTAATAAACGTATAGATGCTGCTCTGACCAGGGCCAGAGTTGTTTTTGCCCCTACAAAGATACTATTTTACAACAGCCAACTCGATGCGAGGATGAAAGCAATCTCTATATATATAAAACTCTTCCCTGACTGACTGACAGATCAACGCCCAACCCAAACCGTTAGAGCTAGAAACATGAAATTTGGACAGTAGTTTCCTTTAGTGGCGTAGACATCCACTAAGGAAGGATTTTTTGAAATTCGGCTCCAAAAGGGGAGATACAGAGTGTTCAAGTTTGTATGGAATCAAAAATTTAAATTGGAATTAAGAATTGAAATTTGGTAGGTAAATTCTACAATAAAAATAAAGAAACACGTGTTTCACCGTTTTTGAAAATTATATCCACGGGCCAAGATACAGGGTGTTAAAGTTTGCAAATTTATAGTATGCGCAACCGTAGTCATCGGCACATTCGGTTCGTGATCGTGTGTTGTTTTTGTTTTGCCGAGTTGCGCAAGGGTGGTTTTTTCGTTTATTTTTCTTTGATCGTATTCTTGCTTCTATGGATACACTACGTATATACTTTATTTACAATGCATTCGCAGTTCGGAGTAATTCGACGGGGAACGGGTGTGTAGGATGAGACATGAGACTACTGAACCGATTTCAAAAATTCAATATTGAAATGGTGACATTTTTTGCTTCCTTTTATCTTTGAAAGCTCCCTAGGGACAGATGATTTCCAGCGACTTGGTATACACCTTAGTATGTATTTAACGCGTGCGAAGCAGCGGGTGAACTGCTAGTCTGCTATACGGCCCTAACCCGGCCAATGCTTGCATACGGTTATCCCGTGTGGTTCAATGTGCGAGCAAGCTTGATGGAAAGGATTCGGATATTTGAGAGGGCCTGCTTTGCTTATACAGAACACCAGAGTCTGAGTACAGACAATTCTATTCCAATGAGGTTCCTGTACAACAAGGCGGACTTTACCAGAGTGGACAATTTCCTTGTGAAGTTTACTCGAGGACACATTGCAAGAGTAATGAACTCGGTCAACAACCTGATCTCTGGGGCTTACTATCCCAATCCAATGTATCATGGGAGGATGCGCCTTAACGGCTTCGTCACCCCTTTTCTGTATTTCGACCAGGAAGGTCTGATCCAGGATAGGTCAACGGTACCACTAATCTTCCATGTTGCCCGGACAACTGTGCAAAGGCGACTCAACTACGCTCGAGACGTCGTTCAAAGCACTGAGGAGTACCTCCGGTTCAATAGGTCGGTATCGAAGCGCAAGATTAGGGATGTTGGACGGCAGCACCAGACTTTCTGGTGGCTGTCAGAAAGAGGGCGAACTCCCTCGTTGAATCCTCTCGATCCGGGCAAAGTTGGTCATAGCGGTAAGAATTAAGTTTGGCTTACAGTGCCTGCGTAGAGCCAGTAAGTTAGAATAGCATAGTTAAGTTAATTAGCTAGTTTTAAGCGTTTTTTGTCTAGCAAGTAAGATTAAAATGAAAATAAAAAAATGACATGCTTAGAAGATGCATTTTTATAAAAAAAAAAAACAAAGCTAACTTCTTACTTACCGCACACAACTAATACAACTTTCTTCTACTGGCGGTTCCACTGGTCTATTGCATAACTATTTCTCAATGGCACACATGCATCTGAAAAGGCACAACACATCCTTGGGAGAAATTTTAAAATAAGAATATCAAGTGATTAATTATCATGCTATCTGAACTGAAAAAATATTACTCGTCGTCACAGTGGAAAACTCATGTAAGATGAGAGCAATTTTTAGCGCGTATTTACGTACACAAGGCTTCCCTCCTCATGTTTCTTTCTCTTCCGTTATGAAAACAAATTGTATTTGCATGCAAATTGGAGTTTTTATTTTCTCATCTGGTGCTCTTGAGGTTTCACCATCACAACGTTGCCATAGGAGAAAACTACATCTAATGAGACTAACTTTAGAACCGAAAAACAAAAAAAAAGTTGAAAAACAATACAAAACTTGCAAACGAGAACAAATTTCATAAAAGTCTACGAGACAAGCAGGAAAATGTATGAGTTTGCTGGGTTGCTTTTCGGATGAGACAGTTCAGATGCGCATAGTAGGGGTTTTTATATAATGTGTATGTTCGTCCCTTGCAACTTTTTCAGTGTTTGAATCATGTGTAATGACTGCAGTTTTATAAAGACCTCGAAGTGTTTGAAGTCCATTGTGAAAGTTTGATATATTTGGCAGATTTTGTTGCTGATGTTCAACTTTTTTTTTTCAGTTGCGCCTGGAGGTGAGGAATCTTCAAAAGATGCCAAAGGTCCGTACCATTTGGTTATGCCCGCTTCAAATAATATTTTTATTATTATTATTCATTCATTATTAGCATTCATTAAATTTGCAACAAAGAAAAACAAAAGAAAAGTTAACATGGCAATGTGCCGTCTGTCGAGAATTAACATTACGTTAAAATGCAATACTTATGAAAATGGATAATAAAGTGGAGCATAGCTAAACCACAGTAAACAATGATGCACAAAACATACAAAGGCAACGTTACAAACTAGTAAAGCTGTTACGATAATTTAAGGCATGATTATAAAACACAAAGCACAAAACAGAAAAAGCAGATTCCATCCCAGAGTTCCATTAAGAGTTGTTTGGTTTCCTCAAGTGTAAGAGCAGCTCGAGTAAAATTGGGCAAACTGCGACAAAGTGAAAGATATCTTCAACCTCATTGCGGTTACAAAGTTTGCAAACGGAGTGAATGTCTGGTCTATGTGGCCTATAGTTAAGACTTAGAAGCTCGGTTCTCGCCTTAAATATTAGGCTTATTTGGTCGATTTTCAGGTCTCTATTAAAGTAATTATTGCGACCCAGAGAGTGGTTTAGAGATTTATAAATTAGTCTCGATTAGGACGTTTGGGCCCTGCGAACAAATTCGTCGTACTTAAAATCGTCGATTTTTTTTATACAATCGTAGAGTTTATTTTCAAACTCATTAACATTAGCCTGTGAGAGACCGAGTATAATGTTATGCGAGGAAGCAAGCTCATCCCAGTCTTTGAAGGGCGATAAGTTACATTGGAGTGCAAACTTCATTAACCGCTTCTGGAGATTATCGTTTGACCTGCGCATCACTTTTATTATGTAGTCGGCATTAGCTTTTAAGTTTCGCAGATGTATTTGAGGAAGACCGGACTCGACATGAATGGTATAGGTTGGAGTTGTTGATGGGAGTTTAAAAATGCGCTTGAAGAAAAAACGTTGAACGATTTCACACTCGTCGAAGAATTGATAGCCATAGACGTGATCGGCATAGCAGAGGCATGCGTTTATGGTAGCGCTGTGTTAATAGCATCATAAGAGTATTCATAACCCCTTTAGCGCTAGTGAATTATAAAAAAAAAAAGCATCTCCACATAAAACAGTAGTGGGCTACGTACACAACCTTAAGGAACACTTGTTTCTGTGCTAATGTAATTTGAAAAGGCACTCCCATTCCACACAGTAGCGGATGTACTTGAAATGAGCTGTTTATAAACTCTAATAATTTACTTGACAAGCCGATAGATGATAATTTGTATAGCAGCAAATTCCTATTAACCGTGTCGAAAGCGGCCTTGAAATCGACAAAAAAGGCAAATAATTTTTCTCCTCTATCCTTGAATCTGCCGGCAATAGTAAGCAGCGAAAAGATTTGATCAACTGTCGAAAACCTAGCCCGGAAGCCTGCCTGAAAAATACTAAGATGGTTATTTGCTTGCACTCAAGCTGTCAACCTTTGGTATAAAATTTGAGTGAAAACTTTTCTGAGACTGCAGAGCAGAGAAATGCCTCTGTAGTTTTTTCCGCTTCATATATCTGACCTGACAATGTCATTGTATGCCAGTGTATGCCTACGGACTAAATTTCACAAGTAGTTTACGCTTCTGTAGTGTTAATCCCGTTGGGTAGGTAGCTTTCAAGCGAAGGCACCTACTAATACGTCAGTAGGTCGAACGGTCTTGTTCTTTGTTGTCGGCGCTTGAAGTTTATCACTTCCAGAGTGGGGATTATTTCATTATTGCAGTGAACATGTAGACAGTAGACGAGTTTAAGGTTTGTGAGCAAAGTTTGTTACTTCGGCCTCCACTGTAGCAATTCCTAAGTCACGATTGCTCTTAGTGTTTTGCTTTGAAACGTTTGTAGTAGAACTACATTGCTTGGGTTGGTACAGCCCTAAAGTTGTATACCGCTGTCCAGGATGGTTTCAGCACTTGCGTATACAGAAACAGTTTATTGTATATGCTTAGCTTCGAGTATCTTCCGAGTAGCCAATACATTTCTCTAAGTCTGATCTCGAGCTCGTCGCGCTTCTTTTCAACGTGTGACTTCCACTTGAGCTTTGCGTCTGGAGTCATTCCTACGTATTTTGCCTCATTTGCGTACGGTATTTGTACCGAGTTAATGGAAATAGGTAAGTTGGTTACCTTTTTGTACGTAAAGTTGACATGTGTTGACTTGGTCTCGTTAAGGACGATTCGCCAGATCTTTGTCCACTCGCATACTTTGTTAAGAGCCCGTTGTAGTTTTTCTGTTGATGACGAGAATATCCGTATCGTCTGCGAACGTTGCTACGACGGTCCCTTCATCTTGTGGTATATCTCTTGTGTAGAGCAAGAACAAGATTGAACCAAGAACGCTTTCTTGTGGAACACCGGCGTGGATTTCTTTGAATTCCGAGTATTTAGTCCCGTGTTTAACACGAAACAGTCTGTTTTCAAGGTAGGATTCCAATACTCTGTAAAATTTTTTTGGTAAGATTACCCTCAGTTTATACCTTAGGCCTTCGTGCCAGATCTTGTCGAAGGCTTGCGATACGTCGAGAAAAGTGCTAGAGCATTTTTTTTTCTCTTCTAGAGCTCTTTCAATTTTGCTCGTTATTCGATACACCTGATCGATTGTGGAATGTTTCACCCTAAAGCCGAATTGATGATCCGGAATTAATCGTCTTTCTTCAATGATGATGAGGTCGTTCCAACAAAGATTGTCATTAACATTAAATATTTAAATGACCTCAAATAATTTCATTGAATTTGGTTTCAAGTTGACTGCATTCCTTTGACTCCTTTGATTGGTGAAAAAGATTGCTTCCTTCAATGACATCAAAGTGAACGGTGATTAATTTTTTTTAAATCACAATTCATAACTTAAGTCAATGACTTTATTTACAACAATACGTATTACATTGACTTTTTTATATATAGATGGATACGCATGTCAAATTTTTTAATTGAACAAAAACAATTTGTTTGTGTTTTCGAAACACATCTGCGTTCTTTGTGTGTTTGGTTTACCCGCATCAAATATTTTTTTTTGTGGGAAGGAGCACTCAGAACATCAAATATGCGGCAATGCTTAGAAGTACTTTTGTTCAACACACGTTGAGCCCTGGAGTATTCTCGGAAAACACATAAATCACACACAAGCACAGATTAAGTGTAAATTTGATGTGCTCCACCATTCTGGAGGTGATGGTTGGAGAATCTCAACGGTGAACTCCCATGTTATCAGGTGAATTATAGCATGTCACCCGTGCTACACTTAAATCAGTGGGTGAATGCACATTCTATCACGTCTTCCTGGCCAATATCTTGCCGTTGCTCGGGTCCGGTGACCCAGAATCCAATTTGGAGCACCAAAGATCACACTGTGAATATTTAATGAGAGAATTTACATCAACTTAAACACACATAGTACACAACAAACATCTCTACAGCACACGACAGGAAGGTGAGTTGCAGCTGCATAAAACGTTCATGATTCATAGTGTGACACTGACAAGGCCACAGACCTCCTTTCAGTGGCAATCACATGCATCCACAGTTTACCACATGACACGTGAAATGTTGATAAAATCTTTCCAAACTAATGGTGGAACATAGTGCAGATCATTGGAAAAGGCTTGCGTATACGTAACACCCGTACTGGCATCTAATTTAGTGTCGAGATTAAGCAGCAGGTCGAGGGGAATCATATTTGCGAAAACGATGGGTTTTACGAAAATGATTGATTTGCAATGGCTGTTCGTGATGAGAGGCACCTGATACATGTATGTAAGTTCAAGGTTTGATTTGAATATGCTTTGAAAATGAACACAGTTAAATTAGTGCAACTTAGTTCTTGTCACCATCAATAACGGTTGCACGTCATCGTATAAGTCGTTCTGTAACACTTCAATTAACTTTCGCGATGCTATATTTGTTTAGAGAAGTCCTTTCTTCTGCAAGACTCGGGAAGTGAGTTCTACTGCATGGCATATATTGCAACGAATTAATGTTCACGTCGTAAGATGTGATCCATTTTAGACAACATTTTGAACGCAGCTTTAGACAATGCTTTTAGGAAGTTGTCAGATGCTATTCAATGCATACTCTCACGTTAGAGATTGAAAGATTTGGTCTCAGCCGTTTTCATTTTTAACCTAACCTTGTGATATGTATACGTCAATGATCCCATGGGACAGCAAGCAAATATTGTTTGTGTAGCCAAGATGTTTGAGATAGGACATTGTAGACCACTGTACATAAAGTTGATTGGGAATAACAGTGCTCAACCTTTTCACTTTAAACTTTTAAGCCCTTCCATATCTTGTCACTGCTTAAAAAGTGTTGATCGTACTAATGCCATCGGGATGTTCGAAAGAAATACTGTGAATTATAAGCAATGGCAACAAAACCAATGATTCTCCCCAGTCATTCTGGACACCACCCTCGGAGTAAAAGGACTGAAACCTAATACCACCTGAGTTTCCAAATTATTACACCAACACTAGCGCTGTGTGAATAGCATCATAATGGTATTCATAACCCCTTTAGCGCTAGTGAATTATTAAAAAAAAAAAAAAAACAGACAACATTCTCGGAGATAGCTCTCCTGCACAAGATGCACTTAATAAAATGTTCCTCAGTGTTTTGAAACGCGAACAGCGAAACTAAAAAGCCAACTTACTTACTTACTTAGGCGGTTCTACAGTTCGGGGTGAACTTTTGCCTCAACGAACAAGCTTCTCCAGTTAGTCCGGTCATTAGCTAACCGCCTCCAGTTACGCACTCCAAGTTGGTTGAGGTCTCCTTATACTTGTGCGCGCCACCTAAGGCGAGGTTTTTCTCCGCTGCGTTGTCCCTCTGGGTTGGTGTCCACGCGCTACATGGCAACATGTCCTAGCCATCTTAAATGACCTCTTTCTCCAGAGCCCGTCAATACAAAAGGGACCAAATATACAACTAAGAATTTTTCACTCGAAGCGACCAAGGGTATCTTCATCCGCCTTTGATAAAGTCCATGCTTCAGCGCCATAGAGCAGGACTGGGATGATTAAGGTCTTGTACAGAGTTTCCTTAGTTCTTCGGGAAAGGGCCTTACTAATCAATTGCCCTTCGTTTATTCTTCGTTTGATTTCTGACGAGATGTCGTTTTCAGAAGAGATAGCAGAACCAAGGCAGACAAAGTCCCTTACTAATTCGAAGTTATACTTGCCTATAGTGACGTTCTATCCGATTCATCGATGTTGACCCTTCCCGTCCCTTCTTGTTGACAGCAGATACTCAGTTTTGCCTTCTTTGATCGCTAATTTTGACCGCTTCTGTTCCAATACTCGCGAACGCACCGGTTATAGCTCTCTGATTTCTGCCGATTATATCAATATCGTCAGTATACGCGAGTAGTTGCACGGACTTTTGAAAGATTGTCCCGATGGTGTTTGCTTGAGCGTTACGCACAATTCGTTCAAGTACAATGTTGAAGAAGTCGCATGACAGCACATCAGCTTGTCGACATTAATGAAACTGCGAGAATTCTCCAACTTCATCGTACACAAATGGACGAGTTTGGCAGGGATGACAAAACTGGACATGGCTTTATATAGCTCATCCCTATAAATACTGTCATAGTGTGAGCATTTGATCGATTGTGAACTTACCTGGCCTGAAACCACACTGATAGGGTGCAATAAGGTTGTTGAATAGGGGTTTTAGGCGTTAACACAGTATGGCAGAGAGGACCCTGTAAGCGATGTTCAGAAGACTGATGTCTCTATAACTGGGGCAGTTGACAAGGTCTCATTTTTTGTGGACGGCTAGTGATAAAATATTAGCTTTTCAAGCCCGGACTAAGTCAATACGAGTGATGTCAAAAGGAAGGAAACAAAGCGGTAGCTGAAACACGCACAGCTGTCTAAGAGATCAACAGAAATAGATAAATCCCAGTGTCCATTTCAACAATCAAATGGCGTCTTTGGGATGAAAATTTGTTTGTACGCATTGTAAGCTAATTGGTACGAAGAGAAGGGCTATCGTTCGTATTGTGCCGATAGTGAAGCATGGACATGGATTGATTCAATTGTTTGGTTAATTGGAGAAGGGTTCGTGATATTGACCCTCAACACACTTTAAAGCTTTTGCAACAGAAAGAAGAAGAAGAGTTATTAATTAACATGGCTTGGCCATCACAGTCGCCGGATTTGAACCTCATTAAGCTTGTATGGGATCACTTGGAAAGAAACATTCATCAAATATCTGTCTGCTTTTTCACCAGGGGAAGGTAGGTAGGTAGAGGTGGCGGTTCAGCATAAACCCAAGTAGCACTAGATGCGCCTTTTTGCTACCACGATGTGTGTTGTTAAGGATGTGGGACAGTCGGTGAGTAGATCCGGCCTGTGGAGTTAAGAAAGTGGATTAATTCTCTAATCCCTTTACCCGAGGTGTCATTTAGGTCATCGAAGAATGGTTGGTTTAGTGCATGCAGCCTGGCTTTTGCTAGTGCCGGACATTTGCAGAGGTAATGTGAGAGAGTTCCCTTCTCATTTTCGTTCCCACAACTATGGCAGTGGCCGCATGGTCTCTAATTGGCCGATGGCCCGTGATTATCGCCGTGATTCTGGTGATGTCTGAGCGGGTTCTGTTTATAAGGTCTTTTGTTCTATTCTTATCGTAGGTAGGCTATATCTTCCTTTACCTACGCCACGGTGGTTATGCCTTCAGTTTTGAGGATATGGTAGCCGAGTCAATAGCTTTGATAGCGGCTTGGCTTAGTTAACGAATCTGGAATGTTGCTGTGGACGTAAGGCCTTGCAGTCCAGTATCTAGATTCTTTGAGTCTGACTGCACTGCTTAGTTCGGTATATTTTGTGTGTAGATCGAGAGGCAGAAGGTTCAAGAGCACAAGTAAGGACATCCGTTGGGGCCGACCTCAAAGCATCCGTGGTGCCTATACTGGCTATATACACCAGGAGAAACTTTTGAATAGCATTCCAACCGAAACAATGTCAAAATGGATAGAGAAATAGTTGACCGCTTCTTGTAACAATATAGTCTTTTCATGTAACTGATTGGTGGTCTTAAACTTATGAACGGTAGTGTACGTACACTGGAAATCACTAAAAAATATAATACTTCAGTGTCAACAAATTTTCCATGTAAACAGATATGCAGTACCTCAGGCGTCAGTGGGAAGCAAGGATAATATTTATCACATCCTTGAGAATAACATCGTTGAAAAATAAACACGACGCGGAGAATGCAATACATCGCAAGTGTGTATATTTCGCCTGCAGTCATAAGGAAGATTCTCCAAGAGAAATCTGGAACAACAAAGACTTTTGTAAACCAGGTCAGGTTGTGATTTGTAGCTTCATTAGTTTATAGATGGTTACGATGCTTCATATCGCCGTAACAATAAACAAACAAAATATGAATTTAATGGTGGATAGAGGTTTTCTTCAACGAAACTTGTTTGCCCATTTGTCAATGCAAAAAGTCAATAAATATCCTTAGCACACCCAAATTCATTAGTTTGATAATATCACGACAAACCACACAATTTGTGCTATCTCTACACACATATCCTTTATAGAATTTTAAATAAGACTGTTTTGCCAGCAAACTTAATGAGATTAAGCCAAATTGGGTAGCGTCTACGTCTACACCTGTTTCGTTCTTATTTATTCCATAAATACAAACCTAGAGAAGATAAACACGCACGTGTACTCTTTGATTTGAAACGCTTTCATTTAACGTGAGGGAAGAAGAAGTAATTGAGTAATAAATACACTCAAGACGCAACAGCACAAAACAGTGAATTTGGGCGTTGAATTCACCCATTTTGATTATCGAACCAAGGTGTGAAATTCTCAGCTCAAACTATAAAATGTCTGTGGGAGGGAATACTAATCCTTTGGCGGTCTATGAAGGTGATGGTGAAGGCGATCATTAAAAACCGTTTAATAAGATGACTGTTTACGCTTAAGGTTGTCTTGGTTTGTTTTGAGGGCGGTCGATAATGTTAACCCATTACGGCAGCAGGGTAATTTCCATTGGAAAATACTTTGAAACCTTTTCGCTGTATAACGAGTGTTGGGTGATTTTAATTATTTGCTTGGAAGTTGTTTCAAACGGAGCATGCTTTAATGTGCTTGCTGTCTTCCATTTCAATTCTGTTAATTGCTCTGTGTTCGAAATAATTAGATGATTAGAAGGAAAACGCTTTTATAGAACATTTTCATTAATTTACTTGGTTTTGTCATTTAACGTTACGTTGGCATTAAATCTTTTCAGATCAACTTAAATCGAAAACTTTTGGAAGTGATTGTGTCATCTGTTATCCCGCTTCGACTCTTAGTTGATTTTCCTTGATTTTTTTAGCTCCAGGTAGGTCTGTTTGGGTTATTTCTTTCCGAAATCGGACTCACTTGGTGACTATAGACAGCCATGCAATTTGGGATCGTTCTGTGTCTCTTTTAAAGGTTAAGGAGATCTTTCTGCTACTGTCTTATGAACACAGAATGATGATATGATTATTTGTGGACTTTCCCGGCCTAAAACCACACTGATAGGGGCCAATCAGGTTGACGAGAGATTTTAAGCGTTCCCACAATATCGCAGAAAAGATCTTATACGCCATATTCAGGGGACTGAAGGCTCTATAATTCGCACAGTTCAGGGGGTTTCCTTTCTTATGGATTGGGCAAACGATGCTGGGATTACATTCATCAGGCATGCATTCGTCGGACTGGAAATAGGAATTCGAAGCTTGAGCCGATAAGGATTTCTAGGATTAAGTCATGGTCTGGGAAACGAGATGATGGTAGATGAGCCCTAATTGGACCGACCGCTATGCTCACATGTCTGAAGTGAGAAACAGGAATCGGTGTAACCTACCCCGCGTTCTTGAAGCTCCCAAAATAGAACTGGTTCTCTAAACTAGAGGTTGTGCCGTCTTGGGGTAATTGCCCGATCATGTGAAAACCACTTGTTACATATCGACCACAAGCCTTTAATAAGGAAGGACTTGAAGGTATTTTATCTCAAATTAGTTCGAGCCTGATATAGCTTTAACATCTATGCCTTTCAGGTTGCCAAATTATTTGGAAGTAGGACAAGCATGGTAACATGCTTGTTTTTTTTGGCCAAGACGTTAATAAATAATCGGAATGCAATCACGACGATATGACTACAGAGTGGTTCTCAATTCACCTATTATTACCAGTCGGACTTATTTGTTTCAAACAAAAATGCCTTAATCGAATTTGCATAATATAACTACGTGTACCGCGCCTTACATATTTTATGTTAATCATGCAAATGTAACAACAATTCGTAGCACATAATTGCTGACACTCACTCCTTGAAATACATGCCAAACATTTTCCAACTGAAATTCCAGCAATAATTTAAGATTTTACCAAGATGTCTCAAGTGTCATGCGGTTACCGCTACGATATCTAGAAAATGTATACCTCAACATAATGCATCTAACATGTAACCGCAGAAACTGTCATTCAGTGCAAACATCCCCATCTTCTCAAAGGACAATTCCTTTATTAAATATGCACACAAAATGTGATCCTTGATGTCCCTTAACTAGTTTACCCTCCTTTTGCGTCCTTCTGGACATGATAAATAATAAAGGACATGCCCTTATGTGTAAGACTGCATCTAGTTGATATGCAATAATTTATACAACACTCGTGTGAGTGTGTGCCATACACCCCCCAAACAGGACACCAAATTTGAACGTAATTTGAATTTTGAATTAATATGTTATACACACGACCACGATGTAGACTTTAAGTCTTAGTAAAGTTTTTGGTTTTTCACCACCTCCACCACTAACATGGTGCATGCATGTATCATGTAATGAGGATTTAAACTAATCTATTCGGTGCTTTTATTTATTTAAAAGGCGAGGTCCACAAACGAAGTGTAGAATGAACGAAACGATATACTCGTATAAGTATAAAGAAAAAACATTTATTTTTTTATTTTTTTAGAATGAATAATAAATTCAATTAAAATTCATTGGAAATAGAGGAAAAAATTGTGGAAACAAAATTGCTGATGGGCCAAAGCGAAAGGCATTCCCTCGACATGAGATATAAACCGCCCAGAAAATGTGTTTATCAATTGGTACCGGCTAAAGCATCAATTGATTTTCTCTTTTGATGGAATTTATTCATGTATATTTTCAAAAAAAAATGTTTTTCTTTTAGTTAAAAACAAATATCGTATTAAGCGCTCTACATACGATCAATATTGACGTGTTTTTTTGTCAAGTAACATTGACGAAAAATAGCCACCACACGTATCAATGAACATTGTGAATTTTTTTGCGTAAATTCTGTTTAGTCGTTTCGTATATGTCAACGAGAATGGACAATAATTTGTATCTGCTTGCAACCGGTGCTGCAGCAAGTGTAATAATATTAAATAATATTTCGATGATTTTACTTTCCACAAACACTCATTTTCGCGATATATTTGTAAAGGGTCTTTCATTAAGCGCTTCAGATCTTTAAATTTAGATAAAACAAAGTGTGTGTGAGATATCATCGAAAGTCCTATCGATGCCATTATGTATGGAATATAACATCGTTCAAATGTCCGCCGCGGCTTCTCTAGGTGGCGCGCATCCGAAATGTCCAATTTTCCATGACTCTGACGCATAAATAAGGCTGAATTTGACCGATGGCTCCGATTATGTTGGCTTTGAGGGCCGTTGTAGTTGTGGCTTATTCGCATGGACCTGCGACTTCAGAAAATCCCACAAGAAGAAGTCAAACGGGATCAAATCGCACGATCTCGGTGGCCAGTTCACATCACCTCCACGGGAGATGACCATGCCCTCGAATCGCTCGTGCAGAATTTCCAATGTGGCGTGAGCTGTGTGGCACGTAGCGCCGTCCTGTTGAAACCACATGTCGTTGGTGTCCATATCATCCAATTCAGACCAAAAGAAGTTTGTAATCATCGACCTATAGCGCTCGCCGTTGGCAGTGATGGCCTGGCCAACGTCGTTCTCAAAGAAATATTGATCGATAACGCCGCCAGCCCAAAATCCACACCAAACAGTGACTTTTTCCGGATGCATTGGTATCGTCCCAAATTCGTCAATTTTGTTTGTTGACGTACCCATTCATCCAGGAATGGGCTTCATCGCTGAAAATGATTTTTCGATGAAAATTAGGGTCAGTTTTCAACTGCTCCAGAGCCCAGTCAGCGAACACTCGTCATTGTCTATAGTCGTTTACCTTCAGCGACTGTCAAAGTTCGGAAGTCCCTATTGGAAGACCCTTTATAAATTCCCTTAAAAATGCTTTCACAAATGAAAACATTGACAAGTAACATTGATGCACTCAACACATTATCAATTTTATGTGAATGAAAATTGACGAAAACCAAATTAGTTTTGGTTTTCGTCCATGTAGCAAGGTTACTTGACAAGAACATTGAAGAGCACACAAACGATCAATGTTACTTGAACGATGACTCATTCAAGTAATATTGAAAAGTAACACTGATCGTGTGTAGGGCGCTTTAGAGATGTTTGAATAGTTTCCCTCTGAAATGGTGGATTTTCATATATTTCCATCAAAAGAATTCATTTGAGTTGAATAAAAATCATTTAAAAAAGAAAAATTGTGTCTCAAATACGCAAGAATCCACGACACTCACTACTTTATTTCACATCACTTTTTAATTAAGTAATATCTCGTTTATCCGAATCAGTCTTTTGTTCTCATTATGTATTCTACAGGGTGGGCCTTTTAAACCTTCGGAATGTTTTTTGGTAATAATTAAATAAAAAAACAGTACTCTCCCGTGGTTACTTATGAACTATAGAAGCTGTATCTCCCACACTTAAACTCCTAACAATTGGAAGCAAACTGATTAAGTGTTCATCCCCAAGGCGAGCAAGACTCGCACACTCACCCTAAAGTTTTCCGACCTATAAGTTTGTCTTCGTTTCTATTCGTAGTGATTTCGAAACTCAGATGGTATAAGGTTTCAGTCTTTTTGCTTTCGAACATCCCAATTTCGTTAGTATGATCAACACTTTCAAGCCATATGACCACCCTACTGTCAGTGTTATGCCTATGGCAGTTGATCGGCTTTTCTTTTTTTTTTTGACATCGGGATTCGAACCTGGAACCTTCAGCGAGACAAGCAACAATGCAACCACTACACCATGGCCATCCCAAACATTGAGAGGTTTATTGAAAATAAATAATACACCTTAGCTACTTTCCTTGATATTGAAGGAGCTTTTAACAACGTCAAACAGCATGCAATCACTGGGGCACTTGCAGACCTTGGAGGTAATGAATCCACTCATCGTGTTGATAACCCAACTCCTCTGCGGAAAAGTTCTCAACGCTCGGATGGGTAAAGTTAGGGCTCAAAGGTCTGTCAGTAGAAGTACTCCTCAAAGGGGGATCGTCTCACCTTTCCTCTGGAACATGGCTCTTAACAGTCTACTCGTGGATCTGGAAAGGAATGACTACACTGTGGTGGCATACGCGAATGACGTTGCGATTGCTGTCTCAGGAATGCACCCTCAAGTTCCAAACGAACTGATGAGCAATTACTTCTCTATTCTTTTCTTACCAGATGGACAGATAAATCTGGGCTTAATGTTAACCCACACAAAACAGAGCTAGTTCTCTTCTCCAAAAAATACAAAATTCCTGTAACCATCCCTTAACGAAACTCAACGGAAATGCTTTCTCCAATGAGGCCAAATTCTTTAGAGTCATTTTCGATAGGAAGTCATTATAAAAACCCACTACCACTGACCGAGTCAAAAAAGCTTTGGAAGCCCTTTACACTTGCAAGAGATCCCTCAAGTGGGATTACTCTCTCTCCCAAGGTTACCTATTGGCTCTATACGTCAATAGTCAGATCCATACTTCTTTATGGAGCCTTAGTTTGGTGGTGACAAAAGCTCATATCTCAATAAAGTAATCAGGGTTCAAGCCCCTCTGCTGAACTGCACATCTCTGGACAAACGCAGTAGCCTGTCTAAAAGCAACTTCGCTTTGGATCCAATTACTTTATGGTTACTTCCGTTTCTAACGCAGATTCCAAAAGCCTTTCCATCACTTCAAAAGGAAAAAAGCCAAATTTGTAAGACGATATGACTTAGGCAGTTCACTAGGCCTATTGCTTTTCTTGTTGCGGTTCAAAGCAAATCAGATATGAATAGGCTGAAAAGCAACCCAAGGCTAGTTGAATTCCGCGCATTGTTAAGTTTCCTATTCTTACTACAAGTGTCGATGAGAATAAGGGATACTTGAAATACGGTTATAAAGCATTCACACAGCACCGCGGGGAGTCGCAATTAAATCAACAAGCAAGGCCGATTTTTTAATTTTTTCTTTAACCCCGCTTCGAAGTAGGAAGTTTTGAAAGGTGCAACTGCGTCTAACTCTAATATCAGCTCGATGATCACTGGCTGATAAGCTGTTCGATGCAATTGTATATTAGACTTTCTAGCAATTTATAGCTTTTTTAATAGTTCACTAGCGCTAAAGGGATTATAAATACCCTTATGATGCTACTCACAAACTGCTAGTGTTGGTGTAGTGATTTTTGAAACTTAGGTGATAAGAGGTTTCAGTCTTTTGCTCCGAGGGTGGTGTCCAGATTGACTAGGGAGAATTATTGGTATGGTTTTGCCATTGCTTATAATTTACAGGATTTCTTTCCAACATCCCGATGTCATTAGTACGATCAACACTTTCAAGCCATATGACCACTCTACTGCCAGTGCTATGCTTATACAGTAGAGTTGACTTCAGCTTTTTCGCAGCTGATCGACTTTCTTTTTTTTTGACATCGGGAGTTGAACCTGGAACCTTCAACGTAATAAGCGATGATGCAACCAGTACACCATGGCCACCCCTTCGCTGAGAAAAGTAATCCCCCTCTATCTGTAAGTATTTCCTTTCACGATTTGATAGAGAAGATCGAGCACTTCAAGTGCTAATCAGGCAAAGGTATGTTTGGTTCCAGCTTTATTTTTTTTTACCATAGATTTCCCCTAAAACGTGCAATTTAATGATACTCACTGTTCTTAAGTAACATTATGTGCACATGTTTTATCTTCAACCAACCATACACATTTAATTGATTGTCTCCTTTCTACTGCACTTAGCCCACCATCTGTTGAATGAATCTTAATAACTTCCTCCATTTACAGGAAAAATTAAATATGTAAAGAAATTCTGACAGCTCAATTTGACACCATTTTCGTATGCATATGGCAGGACCCTTGGAATGGGTGTTAGTAATTAATTTGAATATGCATTATATGATTGCTCCTGCCATACCAACACCGACATTCCTGGGCTTTCTGCCAAGCATGTATGTTTCAATGACTTGCTTCGTCTCTTGAAATTGAATTAATTATGCAATTAGTTGAAGTGATTAGAAAATGCAAATTTAATGAACGCAAGTGACGAACGCCTTTGAATTTGATTTCGAGTTCTATTTGGTATGTGTGCACTTGATGTACTTGCCTTGTTGCATCCATAGTTGTCGAATAAATTAACAAGAATTATAAGAACTTTTCGACATTTCACAGTTTCTTCAGGTGTTTTGTATTAAATGAACATCATAATTGAGCCCTTAAAATATGTAGCTGGGTATTTAATTTTGGAAGTTTACCCCTTGAACTTATACTGTGCAAGTGCTGAAAGTAAGACCAGACCTACATATTTGAATGTGTATCTCCCAACTTTTTGTTTTTTCCCAGACTACTTGAATGAGTTTGCAATATAATTGGTCTCGTCAAACATTTGGTATCAAGATCAGAAATCAACATGATCGAGGCACCTAAGGGAAACTGCCTCTGCAATTAAATAATTCAAAAGTACATACATATCCTCGCCAAACCTTAGTGATTGGATATAAAAAATTAGAAAAATGCAATCCGTTGCTACAATACAGAACCACTCCCAAAAAAGTCCTAAAACAAGGATTTTCAAAAACTTACAGATAAAAGGTGCAGTGCACGTTTATTATGCCGAATATTCAGATAGGTATGAACACAGCAAAGCTTACAACATCACAAAACTTAGTAGAGTTCAACGAACAGCCGGTATTGGGACCACAGGAGCGATTCGATAGAGCCCGAGCTCGATATCCTGCCCCAAGACCTGCACATCAAATACATCGTTTCGTGTAGTGCTATCAGACTCAGAGGATCTGGCTTTTGGTCCCCCAAACCCTAGAGATCTGGCCTCGACCACAACTGACTACACGATTCCTGAACTCAAATTCAGTAATAATCTTCACCGACGGCTCCAAGATGGAGTGTGGCATTGGAGAAGGTGTCTTCTCAGCGGAACTGAACGTATCCAAATGTACCGTCTCCCAGACCGACTCGCGTGTCTTCCAGGTGGAGGTACTAGCGATAAGAGAAGCCTGCAAGATACTTAGCCTCAGCCCTACTACCTCAAACAGCATAGGAATCTTTATTGACAGTCAGACTGCCATCAAAGCGCTCCACTTATTTACTTATGGTGTAAGGAAACTATGACGCAGGTAAACGCTCGGTTTAACATCACTCTCCTCTGGATTCCCGGCCATAGTAACATAAAGGGAACGAGAGAGCCGACAGGTCAGCCAAATGTGGTTCTACCCTGGATGCCTCCCTTGTGGAGTCAGTCTGCTCCCCGATGGGGCTCATCAAGGGCAACATTTTCCAACACTTTTTCTCTATTGCCAACTCTAGGTGGAAAAGTCTAGCAACCTGTTCCATAATATCCAGACAGATTTGGGCCACTGACCGATAGGTCAACACGCTGCCATCCCATCGTAGTTGCGACAATTCACACGAAATTCTCTGTGACTGCCCGGCACTTGCCAGAGCCAGACAGCGCACTCTCGGAAAACCCTTTTTCAAGGAACTTTCTGAGATTTCTTATATAAAATTCAGCAACATTATCAATTTTCTCAACTCCACAGGATGGATATGATGGGCTACGCCCATCAACATCCAGGTCACATGAGTTGTGGCATCAAAACGACACATCCGCGCTTCTTGTGTCTCGGGCAAGCTTTCCAGTTCCAACCACTTCTACCTACCTACCAACCATGAACACAGCAAAACAAGTAAACTATGCTCCAATCTGATATGTGAAGTTGACCAGACTACAATTAGATGGCAGACCACCTACAACAAACCTATGCAGAAGATGCTGCGGCCCATTTCTCGCAAGACCATACGCTAAGGTATGGCGAGGAGAAGTCGTAAATGAGAAGCTCTTACCCATAGCTTTGACAAACAGTAGTCCTAAGAATTTTCTCTTGTGAAAGGCATTATGTGTATGTCAAGGAAGGGTCCAATACGTCTTCTGATGTTTTGTAATAACATTGCCTCACATTCCTCCATATAACCTCACCTAATCTTCTGACCGCCCCATCCCACTTTCCCAGTCTCTTCTGGTTTTCCGAAGTAACTTTTTTTGAGACACTTGTGTTTTCTAAAAGGAATTCTTTTACCAAGTTTAAGGTAATCACTTATGTCAAATCAGTCACCCAAATAACCGATATGTGTCACGCCCTCACGCTTCAATGGCACTCAATTTGCGTAGTTCATCTGAGCCTTTCACACTATCCTTCATCCAAGAAAATATACCGGTTAAGTACTTTCCATTACCGCACAACATTCATAACTTCATAACTCCACGGCGTCCACTTTTACTTAAAAGCCTCTTCCCATAACCATCTCTCTTACGTGCTAAGCAGTATAATAATGTTTGTAGTTAAAGTCCCATATCTTATCGAAATTGTTTCCTTATTCGCTCAATTTCTACGAGAAAATCCATACGCATTCCTGGCCTTGCTTCGGTTTCATTTTGTGTTTTTTTTTTATCTTTATATCCACTCTTCTATTAGATAAGGATAACAGCACGTACTCGTCCACAAATATATATATGCTTCTATGATATATATCACTTCCGTTCGGGGAGAGGTGGGGTAGCTTTCTTTATTTGTCCGGGTGTTTTATATATTTTACGTGTTTTGATCATCGATGCTGTACTCTCCAAGGACATTGTATAATCCGAGTAGACTTGGAATTAGGAATTGTACGTGAGACAGAGAGTTGTTTAGTAGTTCACTACATTTTAGGTTAAGAACAATTTTTTTGAAAACATATTCCTAAGAAAAAACGAAATACAAATGAAGGTCGTCTGTAAAATAAACTTTCCCTATGCTTTCAATCCAACCTCACACTGATTAAATTAGGTTAATGATTTTGGCTAGTCTTTGTGGTGCATGTTTCGACAGTATAATTCATTATTGGAAACTTCATATGCCGCCGTTTGAAATCGACATTAAAACTTTATGTTCCTTTCATTCGTTCAAAAAATAGAACACGTTCTACACGAATATTTGTAAGTAGGCCTTGGACTTGTAGAGACTGGTCAATATTTACAGCTTTCTACTTCTGGGCAACAGGCAATATTGATTGTCTTAAGATTATAAATGTTGTCTTTGGTTGCCATAACCTGAAGTTTAAGCAAGGCGTAAGGTCCCTTCTTACCGAAAGCAAGGAGCAGGAAGTCCAATTTCGGCCCTTAAGGACGGTATGTCTGCAGGAAATATTCTCATTTTCATAATTAAGGCGGAATATTACCAACAAAATTTAGACATCATTTTTGCATAAAATAACCAATGGGCAGGATCGACTTATACTTTACAATTCCTTTTATCCACAGCTTTTAGTTTCATCAACATCCCCATTTGGAACCCGGGACATACAGGCATCCATGGAAATGAAAAGGCGGACGAACTAGCAAGAATGGGTTCTGCTATGGATTTGACAATGGCCGATGACTTAATCCTACCCCCACTAGAACTTTAAAAGTCCATCATTACAGCAAAATTCCAAAAACTCGCGAACGAGAAATGGACTTCACTTACAACATGCCGTGGACCGCCTTGGATAAGGCTGCGAACCGCGACCTTCTTAGCAAGGTTCAGCGATCAGCATGTTTGTGCATAAGCGGGGCTCTTCGTACGACACCCTCCGCAGCACTGGACATTTTGTTTCATCTAACACCCCTTGACATCCTCGGCACACAACTCGGTTGTTCGCCTCAAATCAATTTCACAGTGGTCAACCAAAGCTTTGGCCACGCCTCCATTTTGAACAAATTCAAAATCTTCTCTGGAAAAATAGACTACACCATAACCAAGCTAAATTTCAATAAAAACTTCCTTGATACCATTCCCTCCAGGTCACTCTGGGAGAATGAGTCATTTCTTCAGGACAATTCGATCCATTTTTACACCGACGGATCTAAAACTAATGAGGGTGTAGGTGGTGGTGTTTTCTCCGATAGGCTTTATCTCAGCCTCTCTTTTCGTCTTCCAAATCATTGTAGCGTGTTCCAGGCGGAAATATTGGCGATCAAAGAAGTCTTATCTTGGCTGAAGAAAAACGTGATATCTTCCATAGATATACGTATCTTTTCAGACAGTCGGGCAGCGATCAGATCCCTGGAATCAGTCTCTTCAAATTCATTAATAGCTCTAGATTACCGATCATCTCTCATAGATCGGTATAGAGATATTCCAGGAAACTGCAAGGCTGACGAACTCGTCAGATATGGAACAACTGTACCCGTGCTCTCAGAAAGAGACACAGTGGGCAAAAGCCAGCAGCCACTTCAACCTAACCTAACCTACAACATGCCGCACTTCAAGAATGCTCTGGACAGAACTTAACAAAAGAAAAACAAAAGAAATCGTCGCAGTCAACAGAAGTCACCTAACACTTCTCATAGTTATTATGACAGGTCACAACCTGCTAGTGGCCCATCTGTAGCGACATAGACGCGGAGGAGGACACATTCCACCTCCTTTGTGAGTGCCCAAGCCTAGCAAAAACAGAGAACATTTCTTCAGTAATCTGGGCGAACTGTCAAGCAATCCACCGAGAACCATCCTACAATTCCTTCGGAACTCCGGATGGTTCAGGGAGGTCAATCGATAATATAGTCTGTGCTCATTTATTTTAGGTACCCCGCACCAAATCAGGGAACACAATGGATCCGTTGAGATTCGAGTGAGGCTGTACTAAAGTGCAGTGACCCCTATAACCAAACCTAACCTTCATCATCACCTCCTCGTTCTTCACTTTTTTTTTTTTTTTAAGAGAGAATGTACCTCTTGTGACATTTGTCGCAAAAGATCTGTTTCTTCTTCTTCCAACATATCTCAATGTAGTTATGGCCTCTAGGGATACTGATTTACTTTATATGATCAAGCTGGTCACTTGCAAGGAACTTGATGAAGATTCGGCAATAGTAAGGTAAAATGAAGGTACTCATCCCATTGAGCATAATAGGATAACAAATCGATACCTCCTCTGCCAGTTAAAGAAGTAAAGAGCGGTCAAGATTTCTGAACAACATAACCAAAAGAGCCCTGAGTTCCCGTAGAGTGCAAATGATTGGGCTGAAAGTAGGGCACATCAATTCGAGTGTAACCCAACCGGCATGAGTGAAAACCGTTACTCAATCTCTCTAATTAACCAACCACTGCCATTTCAAAAGTCAGGTTCTGATTTCTGGATCCGAGACTCGATAATTTTCATAACCCCAACTGAATATGTCTATCATCCATCCATCTACATATACTTAAACACAAAAGCACGTGTTGTCCAAACATATTAACATGTTTCTGCCAAATAATTAGATTGATTTCGATGAAATTTTCCTTTTGATTAGCTAATGAGAAAGTGATAGACGTCAGGAAGATTATTCATGTGCAACATGTGGATCTCTGATATTGACTGCTGGGATAATTATTGGTTTTCTTCGAATTTCTTCGGGCAAAAGGCAGAAATAATTTGTTGGTATGGGTTTAGGATGTTTACCAATCAAACAGTAAGGCATTCCTGTTCATCAATTAGTGTGGTAAACATGTTGTTGTCTTGATATATATTTGTTTATGCATGAAGGACATCAGCAATGGTAGTTTGATGTTGATTGACATGAAAACTCAGTTCAAGGAGGCGTTTTCAGTAATGACACATTGAACTTAAATTATAGAAAATGGTTGGAAGCTCCTTGTGCATTTTCAGAATCAGCTTACAGTACCAATCAGCGTCGCGTAGAATACACTATTTAAGAATTTATTTATTATTGGCACTCACGGCTCTTATGCGCTCATTCCGTGGTACGAAATGGAACGATTCACGCTTGAGAAAGTTGGAAAATATTGCAAAATTACTTCCAAGGTGGATGCTATGTTGTTGCCATCTCGGCAGCTACCTGAACAAGCAAAATTGGCGTATTTGGGGCTGGGAAAATCCAAACGTAGTCATAGAGAAGCCAATGTATCCTGAACGTGTGACATTGACATTATTGACCAATATCTCTTCCAAGACGACAATGGAAGAAGCGTTACAGTCAATGGAGACATGATACCGATTTTTTATGGCCAGAAATTGAGGATTTGAACTTGGGCTAACTATGTTTCCAGCAAGATGGGGCTACGTGCCACACAAGCCGTCCAATAATCGATTTATTGCACACTTAGTTCTACAATTATGTAATCAGTCGTTTTAGTGATGTTGCTTGGCCGAAAAATCTAGGGACGATTCAGAACAATATTGGTTAACCTTTTCGTGAAATAGGGGCCGAAACCATCGAAAGTGTATTAAAAAAAGGACCTACCGGCACCAGCCGCAAGAGATAGGTGGATTTCGTTTGTATGCGTCTTTTAAATAATATTAAAGTAATCCAAAATGGCAGATCTAAAACCGAACTTACAATAAGTACCCATAAATGAGTATACATTTTCAATTTAATCGAAATCGGAGCAATTTTAAAGAATTTCAAGATGGCGGATTCAAAATGGCGGTCATTTTTTAGCAAAAATATTCTTATGGTTATAACCATTGTCATACTAGTAAAAATAAACAAATAAAAATAAAAAGAAACAAACAGATGGCCCACCTTTTATATGATAGCGCTACCGTTCAGGGTGTACGTGGCCCTTAACTAACAAGCATCTTCAGTCAGCTGCCTCCGGTTACGCAGACTAAGTTGGTTGAGGTCTCTTAATATTTGCGTTTCACTTGAGTTATGGTGTTTTTCACACACGCCGTGCCTCCGGGGTGGATTCGAGGCCCCTTCTTCGAGATGTCTCAGCCATCTAAATCGTTGTATTTAGATTCTTCTGAATAGATCCATGACGTTATACTGACCAAAAGGATTTTTGCTTAAAACGACAAAGGGCAATCTTATCTTCTTTTGACAAATTCCACGCTTATACAGGGATGATAAGGTCTTGTTGTTCAAGAAAGGGCCGCGCAATTGCCTTGTCAGCCCAAAGAAACATCGATTGGCAAAAGTTATTCTACGTTTAATATCACCGCTGGTGTCATCTCAATTAATGACAAAGCCCGATTAGACAAATTCGCTAACCGCCTCAAAGTTATATTCGTCTAGGCTCTAGAGTGACGTTCTGTCCGAGGCAAACATGGGTGTTAGTTGTAGTTTTTTGCTATGTACTTTGTTTTGCCGTCGTTGACATCATACAGCGTATACGAACTTTTGAAAGTTTGTATGCATCGCCTTCTCTCAGTTCTTTATTTGATCTCGGTCTTTACCGACCTTTTGGACGGGAGTCGAGAAGGACTACTGTTTTCTTTATCCATGAAGTATGGTTTCGGTCAGCGATGGCATCGTAATTGATGTGATTAGCAGAATTGGCAAGGAAGAGCTGTCTTTAGAATGCTATCCAATATTTCTTTTCGGCACTCAAATCAAGCTTATTCATAAAATAATGGTTTTCTACATCGTCACTAGAAATTTTTTGAAAATGTTTTTAGATGCACGAGAGATAAGCTATACCTCAGCTATTGAATACGTCACGCTTTTAACTCTTTTCAATAAATTTTGGTAAAACTTAGTGACCATAAGACTTGATCTACTTTGTAAACGTATCCTTAAAGCAAGTTTTCATCAATTACCGGAATATTTACGTCAAGTTGTAAAAAGTTTCGAATATTTTCAGTTGATATCGGAGATGTACTGCAATTGAAAAGTCGTCCTTAAGAGGTCCATGAAATCCCAACATTTTCAACAAATAAAATTGGTTTCAGTAAAGGCTGCCGAAAACATATTTAATTTTTTTTATTTCAAAACAAAAACTTTCTCTGCTACACCAAAAAGATGGTTCAATGGTTTTTCAAATTTACGGTGCCGTAACTATAATGATAGGTATTATGACAGGTCACAACCTGCTAGCGGCCCACCTAAAGAGAATGCGGTTGAACACAACAGAACTATGCAGGGGATGTGGCGACACAGATGCCGAGGAGGACACATTCCACCTCCTATGCGAGTGCCCTAGCCTCAGCAAAAACCGAAAGACAATCCTCAGAGAACATTTCTTCAGTGATCTGGGCAAACTGTCAAGCAAGCCACCGAAAACCATTCTGCAATTCCTTCGGAACTCGGGATGGTTCAGGGAGGCCAACTGAAAATACTTACACTATTCTATTTAATTTTAGGTATCCCACACCACATCGAGGAACACAGTGGATCCATTGAGATCCGAGTGAGGTTGTACACAACGCAACCACCCCTAAAACCTAACCTAACTATAATGATCCATCCGTATTCGGAGATGGTCCTTAATTTCGATCAGATTTTAAATTCTTTTATCATGCTTTTTACAAAAAATAAATATATTGATACTAATTTATCTATGTTGACCGCTTCTAAATAGGAAATATTTTTCTTTCTTCCTTCTTATTTTCTTTTCTCCATTTTTCGAATCGATACGATAATGGCACTTCAGTAGTCCTTGAGTGCACATCAATGCAATGCAACTCAAATTTGTCTATGTACTCCGATTTGAAAATTCCAATTAAATACAGGTACATAACTTCATTTTTTATGTTTACCCATTCCAATCAGTCATGTTATCCTAACGGTATAATTTTAACTACCACGACGTAAAAAAAAACTCTCAATTATAAGTGAAATTCAATTAAGGATCCAGCAAATCAAGTGGTTACTAATTAATGAAGTTTCGTGTGCATTGACTTATAGACGCCACTGCATTCAATTCAGATAATTAGCGAAAAACAGACCAGGATCGAGGTCCTGCTCTCCGAGTCTAATTGAATTAAAAAAATAAAACTTCATTGGTCGCGAAAAAAAAAAGGAATTCTTATAAAAAGACTTAAGTTGATAATTAATGGGAATAGCATCATTTACAGGTGATTGGAAAGTAATTAATTTACTGTCTAGCATCATTTGTCTACAGAATGTTTGTAAATGAGTTTATTACGTTAAAAAAGAAACGAAGGCTATAAAAAGTTTGAAGATAAGTATATACGGGAGCTTTGCATAGGCACCGCGGCTCAGGTTGCACGGTAGTATGAGATTCTTACTCATTAAACCTCACAGGGGTCTACCGTCAGGTTATTCTTCGTGGGGTAGGGTTTCTCGTTTATCGCAGCCATTCTTGCCTTTAATCTTTCCACTCCTTCTCTGGTTTTATACGCGTCTGAACTCGATTTGTATGAAATACTTTACCACTTCTAATTTGGCTTTAATCTTTAAGGCGTTCATTCACCCAAAGCTTGAGTAGGTACCACACTCAAAAACTATGTTGCACATTCTAGATAAAGTTCTAAATCGCGGTTTGAGACCTATCTCTCACTGTTTCAGCCATTTTTCCAGTTGTACCTTCAACATTTCACCACAATACGCGCCATTTTTCTAGTTCACATCAATTTACCCTTAAGACTTCTATCGGGCGTATTGTCAAAAAATAAGGGATTATTTCCTAAGCGGTAGAATTCGAATGTAGAATGTGTGTTTCCTCATCACTACAATCCATGAGTATTGAAAACCAACATGCATTGGTATCGCCTTTGTTTCTCCCCTAATTTCCCTAACACCCTTGCTCTTGTTTAGCCGTTATCCCCTAATTATAAAATAAAAATACCTTTAGTTACAAAACAAGTAAACTCCCAAGTGACATGTTGTCTCCAACTATTTTAAGTTTGGAATCTCCGAGCGCTTTCTCAACGTTATAGATTTACCTCTCCTGAGAGAAACCCAAACAGATTCAAGGTTGACTATGTTTTCGTCAATCGAAGGAACCAAAACAAAAAAATATGACAATAACTTCAAAAATTATTTTCACAGGACACAAGCACTCAAATATCTATTCCCAAGAAAATTGCATTTGTAATCAAGAAATTACATCGCTCGGTTAGTGAAACAATTTCTTGTTCTGTGCAACCATTTGCCAGAAATTAATTAAAATTTTCCAACACAAAGTTGTCCTTCTTCTCTGGTCGGTGTCACGTTGTTGCCGACCAACAAGGATGCCAAATCTACAACAAAGCAATTTGTGAGTTCTGCCTAAAAGCGAACAAGCAAATTACCAACAGCGACCGGAAAATAATATCCTGTTGCTGGGTTATTGCATTTAGACTTTTTATTGCCTTCCTGTTCCCGATTGCATCATTGCACTTGGGCAGTCGAAATGGCAGGCCGAGCGGGTGGTAATTCTCAGGAAAACAAAAAAACAAAAGCTGAAGAATTATTGATTCCACCTCAGGAATACCTAAGCGTATCGTATTCAATATCATAAATTGTTCCCATATGACAGAGACAACCAAAAAAATAAAGAGTTCAACCATTTTTTTTATTTATCGACGGGACCACATAAAGGAACCAGGAAGTGAAAAGAATTGTAAGGATTTCTGAATGGAGAGTACAAACCCATCAATGGTCCTTGTCGTTTTCAGTTCTTTCTGTGGGATGAATGGTGGTGGAACAATGAGTCCTTCGTTTTTTATGTTCAAGGCGCTTGGCATATTAATGGTGTATTATGTCTGACAAATGATTTCGATGTTTTCCTCTGAAATAAATGATTTCTTGCGGTTAATTAATCAATCGAAACAACTTTGACTATGGAGGATTTCCGTATTATTTCGTATGCACGGAAACCGTATGACTTTAACAAGTCACGATATAAATGTTCATTTGTAGATCTATAAGTCGTATACATCAAAACAGAAATGTGCTTTTAAATCTTTAAAAATATTTGTGGTTTTTAAGTTATTCCTTCAACAAACAATGCATGTGTAGCCTTCTATCCCTGCAATAAGGAATTCGATAAGAAGTGGAGACTTCGAAAGAAGATGATTTGGTGGATGTACACACCGGTAGATGCCACAGGCGTACTAATGTTACCTTCATATTAAATGAATGGCACTTTGCAGCGCAGTCAGACTCGGAGAATTTGTGTGTTGTACTGCAAAGCCCTACGGTCACAGCAAATATTCTGGATAGGTTACTAAATTAGATCCTTATACATTACTAGCAGTCCTCTGCGGCTTCGCACGCGCACCATACATACGAAAGTTTATACTTAGTCATTAGAAATCGTATGTTCCTATTGAACTTTCAAAGGTAAAAGATAGCAAAAAGGGTCACCATTTCAGTATTGAATTTTTAAAATCGGTTCATTAGTTTCATAGATACTTAAAGATCCATCCAACCAAATCATACACACACCCGTTCCCCGTCGAATTACTATGAACTGCAAATGCATTGTAAATAAACTACGTAGTGTATCCATAGAAGCAAGATTACGACCAACAAAATAAATAAATGAAATGGCCCGTGGATACAATTTTGAAAAACGGTGAACTACGTGTTTCTTTATTTTTGTTGCAGAATTTACCTACCAAATTTGAATTCTTCATTCCAATTTAAATTTGTTTTTTCATACAAACTGGAACACCCTGTATCTCCCCTTCTGGAGTAAAAATTCGAAACATTCTTTCGTGGTGGTTACCTATGTCACAAAAGGAAACTACTGTCCAAATTTCAACTTTCTAGCGTTAGCCGTTTAGGCCTGGAGATCATGAGTAAGTCGGTCAGGACTTATCCTTTTATTTTCAAATTTAAACACCTTGTATCTTGGCCCGTGGATATAATTTTGAGAATCGGTGAAACACGTGTTTCTTTATTTTTTTGCAGAATTTACCTACCAAATTTGAATTCTTAATTTAAATTTAAATTTTTTTCTCATACAAACTGGAACACCCTGTATCTCCCCTTTGGAGCAAAAATTCAAAAAAGTGGCTCCAGTGTTTTTCCCTACGCCACAAAAGGAAACTACTGTCCAAATTTCAACTTTCTAGCGTTAGCCGTTTAGGCTCGCCGATGATGAGTCAGTCAGGACTTACTGCTTTATATATATAGATGTATATCGAACTGACTACAATGGTGAAATGGAAACCTACACCTCTGAAAATATCAAATTAATATCGAACACTGAACTTTGACAGTTGCTTTCAGGTGAAACTACTAGAAATCCGAGAGGTTTGCAGGCAACTAGGGTGCAATATAACTTCAAAACAGATAAACAACTACCACATCTTCAAAACTGATGCAAGAATGACATATGTAACGAGATTGCCTGCCGGTGCGATATGTCTAGGGTCACTCTGCTAAACGTGCTGACGAATTGGCTGGTAAGGCTGAGATTTACACACCTCATTTGCGGAAAGCATGTATATTCTCTTCAATCCTTTGCTGATGGCAGTTCGCTGCCGTGGATTGGTGGTAAGTGCGTTGGATTTCTAAACGAGAGGACACAGGTTCGATCCTCAAAACCAGCAAACGTTTTTTCGCGGCACCACTTCTTCGCAAGCATGACAAACCTACAAAAGCTTCTCAATCCGCCGTTCGGAGTCAGCAATAAAACTGTAGGCCCCTTCAATTCGTACGAAAAATACAATACGCACATCATGAATGGTTGTGAGAAGCTAGTCCTTGGCCCTCTGTAAGTTGTCGCGCCAAATATTTTTATTTTTGATGGCAGTTCGTCCTTTTTATTTGTATATGCTAATCTGGTCTCAATGTATAATGGGTAATTTCACCCAAAATTGTAGTGCAATGTTTGCATCACGTCTGGTGCACTTAACAGTGTCCTACTAATAGCGAGTTTCTTAAACACCGAAAAATGTTTCCTACGTCTCATTGTTCCCTTCTACAAAAGACTATTCTGCGGCTTCCCAACAAGTACAGCTAAAGACTGTATAAAAAAAATTGGTTAAAAGACAAAACACAACATTACTGGTCAGAAATGGAAGGTAACAGACAAGCTTAAGCCTTTATACCAACCACCTCCCAAAAAAGAACGAAACAACTTCTACAACTAACGAGAAGTCAGATTCGAATCGTCACAGGCTTCTTAACCGGACATAGTCGAGTTAAAAAAACATCGTATGACTATGGAATAGCACAAGACAACATATGTAGAATGTGCAACGAAGACGAAGAATCAGCAGAGCACATATTGTGTAACTGTAACTGTCTCACAAAAACACGTCATCGTTTTCTAGGTAACCACTACCTTTTGCTGAAAATATCACCGCCAGCTCACCCAAAGACATCGCCGGATTTATTACTCACTCCGGAATCATGGACGAGCTCTCAAGTAGCGGATATCACAATAGGCCCGCAGTGATAAGGGAAAAGTGCCCGCCTCACCTACTAATCTAATCTAATCTACAAACAGTCCTCCAGCGACATACCTAGCGACATAGCCAGTTACATTCCACCCCTTCAATGCATTTAAGTGTTATTTGTGTTCTTATAAAAAAAAAGATTTTTGAAGTCGTCATATTTCGCCCAAACACCACATATGTTTACTTAAGGACTTAGTTCGAAGAGAAACATATAGATACCTTTATGTCATATAAAAATTAAAAACCGTAATAAAAACCATTTTTCTACAATAACTTAACATTCCACTTAAGCGTTTAACCTAACCCCTCCAAAAGAATGCACATTTCTGACTTCACCGCACACGAAATCCATTAATCATATTTTGGAAGTATGAGTTTCATTTCATGGATTTATATTGCCACGAGCTTCCTCTTCATTGGATGCATTCCAAAATTGCACACGAATAAATGCAAACCGGTGCAGCGGATAGTAGTTGCGCTACTCCGAATAAGATCAAATGCCACTTAATCATAAAATTTATTTATGAGAAACACTATTCCTGAATTTATTTCCACTTCTCGTATTCTCAATCCCGAAACTGTTTTCGACTTTAAACCAAAGAATGGAAAAGTGCTTAGGAAGTATTTAACTCTTTGTTTCGCTATGGCATTGTGGCCCTCTGATCGCCTGCCGGAAAGTTTTATCAACTCTTTCCGTTTTAAATGTTAATGAAGTTTACCCTTTCTCTTCCAGGAGACAGATATCAGGTGAATAAATTACTATTTCTGGAGAATTTTCGCAAAAGTTCTCCTCTGGCTTGCGCTTGAAGAGTTATTCCTTCTCAATTCGCTGGAACATTAATAATCGGTAATGAGATGTCATACACACAAAATTAACAAACTTTCTGTTGTTTGGTTTTTTGATTTTGTTTGTTTTGTTGTTAATTTATTACATTATGTCTGGTTAAGTTATTTATGGTGATGATGGTGTTATTATCAAAGCAGTTATTACGAGGGCTGGGACTGGAAGTTTATGGAGCACGTGTTAAAATAGATACATAGCAGTAAACTAACACACAACATTTCCAATACACTGTTTAAATTTATTTATTCCTACCGCAGTAATTCCCAAATGCAGTTTGGTTATTCTGGGAAATTTCCTTGATTGGGTTTTTTTTTTAAATTTTCAATTTTCCCTTTTCCTTTAGTGCACTCATGCATTCTATGCATGTTCAGAAGGAAGCTATTCCTTGTATGCATCCCTGACTTCGACCTGGAAAGTGAAAATTGCTTTTATCCCATGTGTAGTGGAATTGCAATTTGGGTCAAAGTGCTGTACAGTAACTGCGCCCGAAACAATTGAATTACAGAAATTTTATTTTTGAATTGTTGGCCTTTTGTTTCGGAATTGTTTTCGTGTGGGGCAGTAATTGAGTGGATGATGCCATGTGGGAAACAGGGATTTCATGGTTTTGATATTTTCCCAGCAAAGTACAATGTGAAAATGTGAAACATTTTACTGTAGCAATGATGTCTTTTTGCTAATTTTTCATTACTTGTATGGTGTTTCATTTGAGGAGGTAGTTCTGCAATGCTGGGATTTCTTAATTGTATGGTATCACACTTCTTGTCCATTATAGCCAATTTAAAACGAGAAAATCGGATTGCTAGATGTCATTACTTTTAGTTTGATAACTTAGAATGAGTCTATTAACGGATGTTTGTTTCAAATACTACCTTCTCGAACTAAATCGAATGACATAATTTGGCTGTAAGGAGCCTCTTACCTACCTGATGGAGATCAGAAAAGTACTGCGACCCAAAAAGAAAAAAAGGTTTTTGCTGAGCAAGGTTTTCCTACAACTGAAATATGTTGTAGTCCTTGGAAAGATCGAGGTCAAAAACAATGTTAGGGTCGCGCTTACGAATGAATGGTTGACAACTTCAGGGGAAGTACTTTTTGCCAACTTTAAGGTATGATGGCATATTCACACAAGATGCGCTCCACAGTTTCTTGATATTCCAGAGTAGAGGCGGAACATATCCGTGGGACTCTTGCCCAACTTGTGAAGATGATAGTTGAAAGAGTAGTGGTCCAGAACGGAAATCTTATAATAGCTTAGCAGAATGCTTCTCTTTTTGATTGAGAAAGTATTTAATTTCTAGATTATCAAAGGCTTGTAGATGCGTGGCTTAATGCGGCTTGTACCTAACCCACAAAAGGAAAGTGGTCTTTAAAAGTTGATTGAGCTTCTTGTCTGATGAGATCATGGCAATCTCATTGACATCAATATCCCTGTTTCCCGAAACCTAATAGATGGTAATTTTCTTGTGAACTGCCTCAGATCTAACCAGTGGATTTTAGGAAACACAGTTGTTATAACAGATTTCTTAAACTGTATTCTTTGAGATTTTCTTAAGGACTTCGAAGAAAAATTTGTTTAGGGTGCTACATATATCTGACTCTGGCTAGTGCTGGATATCTACACTCAAAGTAAAGTAGAGTTTCCTGCTCGTTCCCGTCATAAGAACTTCGGCAATATATGTTGAAGGGGCCTGGTCCATGCAGATTCCCACGGTTTTAAGAGGGTCACATCTGTGTATGTTAAATTGGAAATCCGGAAAAATACCAACGAATTTTAAGTCGAACATTATCACTGTTCCTCTAATCTGTAATTACCTTTAAATGAATAAAAAATGTCAGAGAATTCTGCAAGGAAAACTACAACTACAACTCATTTGAGTTGAGCCTCAATCCAAAAATTTGGCCCTTATTGTGAGTGTCGATAGCTGATCGATGAACGACATTTATCGATCATCGATCGTCGATTGTAGATTTGGGTATTGTGTATTTTGATTGTGATCGACATTTGTCGATTTGACAGTCGCTTGTTGCGATTGCTGATCGACACTCACAACAAGGGCTTTTGTTTGCTGGAAAACCAGCAAACATTTTCAATTATAAATTTGATGCACACCAAGTCAAGGCAAAATTCTCTATAAAAATCCTTAAAACTCTTTCCAGGAATCGTGGTTGGCTGTCATATGAAAGTTTGACAATTTTCTCTAATAAAACGTCAATCAACATGACGAACTTTGACAGTCTTTTGTTCACATTTCAAGTGCTAACCTTTTTTATCTATTTTTCAATTCATTAAAATCATCATCACACATTCCCGATTGTACCTTCATTTTAAACGATTCAAACTTTTTAAAAAAAAATTCCAGCTGTTATAGCCATCAAGTGCAACAACGTGAAAAAAGTAAAACTTCTAACCAGCCATCATGATGGCGTATGTGAAACTATTATACATTTCCCCTAACGCCAGCAAAAAAGTCTTTTAAAAACGCTGCAGTTTTTAGACAGGACCCCTGAAATGTGATCGTAACGTATAATACTCGTATATGCGGCAAAACTTTCAAACAACGTTGTACGTACTTTAGTTCCAAAAAAAAAAACCAAACTCTTGGTGATTGGGGCTAGCCCCTTATCTTTGACTTTTTATGTGAACTCAAGCGTAATTACGAACTTGAATTGCAATTTGCATACCCCGAGAGAGGGCCAAAGGAGGATGGTGTTCGGTTATGCATGTTCTAATGTGTTAAAGGGAGTGTTGTCGGTAGTTGAATCCTTTGCCATTCGAAGGAATCATGCTCTTGTGAGTTTTGAAATTCAATTTTAAGGTTTTCAGATTACCTTTCAGAAGATGTTTTTAGGAAACCATTTCGAATATGACAAAAGAAAAACAATTGGGGTGCAGTTGAGTTAAAACGTAAACAGTTGTAATCTGGATTCCTCTTCACTGAATACGGTTTATTATAAAACTAAATAAATATAAACAATTCTCAAATTGTACATAATTTAGGAATTTATAAAACTTGGACACTTATGTTGGGGTAAGAGAAGGTTTCTATTAACTTGTTTGAACTTTGTGAAGATAATGCGTTTTCTCACAGGGATTTTTCTTTCTAAAATTTATTTGATCATCTCTAGATGACCAGTTTTCAGTTATTTAATCGCCATCCAACTTTTTTTCTTCACTTAATTTGAGTTTTTGGAATCAGGAGATGAGCACACCATTCTATTTGGCGCCGCCAGGAAGAGCTTATTATTATTATTATTCTTTCGGTACAGCTGATCAGCCCTTGGCACTGCGATTTCTAACGAATCCTATTGTGCCTTCCCTTGTGTTCCTAGATAAATTGTTTCACTCCAGAAGATATCAGGAAGTTAATGAACTTCTCTGGGTAGATGGCAGCAAGCTCTTCTGTAGAGACGAATTCGCCGCGTAGCATTCTTTTTCTGAGTTGAAAGAGAGCTGGGCATTCCGTTAAGATGTGAAGAGAGGTCTCCGCACTCTCAAGGCAGAGAGTGTCTATAGCTTGAATCTGTTGTGAGGTTCATGCGATTTAGATGCTTGTTCAGGCGGCAGTGACCGCTGAGAAGTCCAATAAATGCTCTAAAGTTGCTCCTATCAAGGTTCACATGAAGTTTTATTTTCTTTGTGACGGTTCCGGGAATAGCAATTTTGAACATGCTTGTCCTGGTGTATTGACCTAGGCTTCCCTAGATTCTTGCATGCAAAGACCTTTTGGTTGTCTCGCGAAGAGTGATGTACCTATCCCACAAAAGGGTTCGGGTCCAAAGAACTTTGTTCACGCACCGTCTTTTGCCAGTGAATCGGCTTTTTCATTACCCGCAAATCCATTGTTCCTAGCAAGGTCCGAAATTACTTTGTGGGTTCCTAGGATAATTTTAAATTTAATAACAGGCGAGTTGAGCGCTTTAAGGGCAGCTTGACTGTCTGAGAAGATGAATATGATTTTCCCCATAATGTGAGAGAACTGATTGAGCCTCACGCACTGATTATTGGCAAAGACCTCGACTTGGAATATGAACGCGAATTCTCCAAGACTGACTGAGAAGTTCGCACCTGATGATTCTCCGAAAATTCCGGAACCAGTTTCTGTTTCTATGTTGGATCCGTCCGTTTACTAGACGAGGTCGGAAGGTGATATTTGGGGTTTGTGGTTCTCCCAGTTCTCACTCGATGGGATAACTATTGAGAAATTCTTGTTGAAGCTGTATTCGGGTAGCATGTCGTCTAGAGGCATGCTTAAGATCGTGCCTTGCTCTAATGTTTCAAACAGGGATAAGTGTCCTCCTCTATACGACTTCGGGTCAAGGTTGCTTGAGGAAAAGCTTAGCTCTGATCGCTATTGCTGCGGTCAACGATTGCTGATTCCGAATTGATCCTCATCCGAGATGAGAAGGGAACCCTCTAGGCTCTTGACCAAGTGTTGTTTGGAGCAATGTCAACCTGTAAACTCTTTAGTAATACTGTAGTCGTTGATCATGATCACCGTTTTATACACGGTATTAGGATTCAATTACAGGCTGCTTAAGTACTGAAGCTCTTGCTTCGTCGTGTCTATAGCCAAGTGTAATGGCTTCTTTCTTTTACGTTCGTAATTAGCTATACAAATTCCTTTATCCTTAGTCGGGGCTTCAGTCGGTGTATATAAATGTTTTTGATGGTAATTTCCTTTACTCTGCCCTTCAAAAACTGGTCGTTGTAAGGTTTCCAAGATATGAAGCTGCAGCGTGCTTTTGGAGTAGAGCCAATCTTGAGTGTAGAGTGTTTTACATTTATTGCACTCAGCCCCAAAAGGTCCATCTAACATTGAATGAACTCTCGTTCGAGTTGGGAGAATCTGGTGTTTTGTGGACCTTCATCCTAGGAGTCGAAATAAATCCAACTGTTATCCCTAATCGAAAGAGTATATCAGTTCTTATCCGCCGATTGTTAGCGTTTCGGAGCAATTTTTATTTTTGTTGTTGAGGATTGCTTGGCCACAGATTAACAGACACCTCACCTATTTAACGACTCAAGTTGTTCGCTATTCGTCCTCTTCAGTTTTAGAATAAATCTCCAGATGGCACTGAAAAGAGAGAATGAGTTGGGCTTCCTAACAGAGCTGCAAGATGTCCGGCTGCAGAGGCTCTTTTTCGTAATTTATCGAACTAACATCTATCTATCTAGAGATGCTACTTCTGCGATGCCTTATGTTACTCTTGCTATCCAATGATCCATTTGTCATTGGATATCGTTTGAATTGTTCAAAAATTGAATGACAGTAAGCCAGAATGGCTAAACCTAAAATCATACACGAAAGCCTCACATCTGTTGTGGCTTGTACCGGAATGTCTCTTTTGAAAACCATTTTCTGGAAGATCCTCTGTATGAAATAATTTAATGAAATACTTTCTTTTTGAAAGCACAATGCCCTAAGTTCTCTAAAACAGTTCATAAACCACAATAAAAACGACAAGCGACACGACAAAAATTTTAACTTATCATCGTCCTAGGAACATAGCTTGGTTATTAACGATAATTATAACTGAAGGTCAGAAGAAAGGTTTTATTTCAATTTTTCACTGAATACAGTTTTTGTCATCATTACGAGAATATTAAATAGAAACCCTTAGTCGGCGAATGCTCCTTGTCCATCTATTTAATTAATTTCATTTTGCTTTGCAGTCACGAGTCTATTTTTTGTGGGTTTGTGTGTTAGTCCCTAATAGGCTTTCATTTTGAGAGAACATTTGCTAGTTTTATCAAGTCCTTTCTTGTATATTTCTATTTTTCTGTTTCAGTATTAATAAAAGGATTACGTGAAACAATTTTATATTTTAATTGGAATTATTTCCGGAACATAGAATGTTTAAGGCAAAAAAATACAGTAAATTATACCGAGTATGATCCGACATAAACAGAAACCATTTTGAAAAAATAAGAAAAGTTTGTACCATTCCTATGTTTGTTAATGACAATCAAAACAACTCGGCATGAATGTTGCTAACTGTTGGGCTAACTATCCACAAATTGTCTTTAAATTCTCATGGCAGGGAATACCATGTGAAAATGTAAACAAGTCATGGCTGTTGAAAAATTGTTTTGGGTAAATTTCCAGCACAGCATGACCGGATATTTTAAATTTGTGGAAATCAGTCATTTTTTTGAAATGTTTTTCTAATAAAATAAACTTATTCGTATTTTTTCCCCTCTATACAGTAAAACCCGGATAACTGCTTCGTCAATATTTTCATCTATTTTGAGCGCTTAAGCGGATGAGGTAGCTATCTGAACCCGTTTAAACACTCCAATGAGGCAGATATCCGAATCCAATATCGAAAATCTTCAAGCTTCGGAGAGAGCTGCTGAAACTCAATTATATTCCTCATATAGAAGACCTACCAGTATTGTGCAATCCGTGTAACTTGGCGGAGAGGGAAGATGTCATCTATTTTATCGGAAAGTGTCCTGTTTTGAAAGAAATAAGGAGGTATATCTTCGAAAGAGTTGTCCTGTCGGCGAACCAAGTCCTAATGCTCCTTAATGAAATGAACGAAAGCTATCTCGCTACTGCAGAATCGCGGTAAGTTATCGAGAAAGAATAGTTAATGAAGATTTCTAAATTAATAAAAATAGGGAACATTTGTTTTATTTTTTTTTGTTTTTTTTTTTAAGGCAATTTATTCAACTGTTGTCAATCAGGCAGACGGCAATGCCATGGCCACTGATTTTTGTAAATCAGAATTTGTAATAATAAGTTAATTAATAAAAATCTATCTAATCTAATCTATCCGTATTCAATTAGATTTGGAATGCATGACAGATTTTAAGAATTGTGTTTTTGTGTTTCTAAACCAAAAAGAGACGGAGCGAATGTCATTATTTGGCATGAAGAAATGCAACGATGTTTGTTGCGATGAACATTTTTAGCTATGGAATGAGGTACTTACAGGAGTTTAATCCGAGCAAATAAGCGAAATAACACTGACAAATAGAGGGCACTAAACCGATTTAGGCACTTAGGCAAAGAGTAGGTACCTATCGGTGCAAATTTACTCAGAAATGCATAGAAAATACATGAACCTAATATAATCGGGTACTTAAGCGGTTTGGCTACTTAAACCGGCTTTTACTGTATATGAATGTAATAGAGGTACAAAAAGGACTATGCGAAGTGCGCGATTAAGGGAAAGTCCTACCAAAGGGTAAAATGATTATGTCAAGATCACAAATCCAGAACCAAAGTGCAAGGGACAAGGGAACATACAAGTTTTTTTTCAATCGTCAAAACTTATGAGCTAAGCGACCGGACATAGGTTCGAGTCTCAGCAAACCAATCAAAAAGTTGTCCACGGTACCTGGCAATGACAAACCTTCGAAAGTATAGTTTGTCATGAAAAAGCTAGGCCCTGGCTTTCTATGAGTTGTCGGGCCAAATATTTATATATATACGTATATTTTTTTTGTATTTGACAATCGTATTCAGTTTACTGCATCACAATTTATTTGAACGTTTTAAGGAACGCCTTCAAATTGTGGAAGTCAGTGTTGTGTTCTCCATTCTTTTCAGTAATGGACTCCTTTTTGACTTAAAGCGTACGTTAATAATCGAAATTTCCTCATATGGAGTAACAGCAATCGTGAGACAGAGTCCATTACATTTAAAAGCGGCTTACATGCTGGTGGGATCATTGTACGTTATATCGTTCGAAATGAACTCAGACAGAATGCTACTGTTATAGAACGATGTTCACTGATTATTTGTTTCCAAATTTGAATGATATGGATCTCGACGACGTGTGCTTCCAACAAGATGACGCCTTGTGCCACACAGTGATCGAAACAATTTAGCGATTGAAACAAAAATGTTGTTATATGATCACTTCAAGAAATGGATTTGCGAATTGGGCTGCACGATCGTGTGTCTAGCATTCGGGAGGCGATTGACTATCAAAAACGTGGAATGCGTCACTTTAAAATTCGTTACCCACTGCTTGCTCTACCTCACAGTAGGTATGGATCGATCCTATGTACATATGTAGCTAATGTAACTCCGAACGTATTAGAGACTCACATTCTGGAAGTCTTTTAACGAAAAAATGTTAATTAACGGATTTGAAACTAGAGTAAGGAATATTACCTTAATCCAGTTTTAAGGTCTGAAGGAACCAGCCAACAAAAAAGGAAAGTTTCTGCTATCAACGTTGTAGCTTAGACCTGACTGAAAGTAGGTTTTGGCTACAAATCGTTTGAAAAAAATGTACGTAGAAAAACCGATTTTGATGACAAAACAGAACAGTTTGTGGACTTTTGTAGTATCAATCGCCTTGTCACAGGTGGTACCATATCTGAGCAGAATGCATGCCACAAAATTTAGTGACTGATATGTAACCATATTGGTCATATAGCATTCAGTCGACATATGCAAGGAGCTAAGAAAATCAGCAGAGCCATGCCAACAAGACAACCTAGCAGAAATTATTGTCAGGAGATCATAAGGAAACCATAGCATATGGTTGTCTACAGATTCCCGGAGAAGGACCAAAGAGCAAAAGCAATTGAAAGTTTGCATTACAGCATTTAGACCAAAGTTTGAGTCCCAGTGCCGTATGATATATAAGGAAGTATGGCCATTACAAAAGAGAACCTTAACACACTACACATACATATGTCACATGATGTATGAACATGAAATATTGGCAATAAAATACAATTCAAATTCAATTTAAACAAACGCCTCTAAAACCACCGAAGAAACAGGTATTTGTTGTAATCAAAGATTTGGTGTTGTTGCACCGGTACTGGAATCAAACACTTCCCAAGTAGAAATGCTCCTGAAATGAATTACTAATTTTCATTTATTTTTTTTTTTAATCAAACTTGACCCCTAGCAATAAACCTTTCAACAGGATTTACAATAAATTTAAGTTATTCCCAAGTTTCAACATTAGGACAAACAATTAGGATTTACCATTCCCCACAGGATATTTTTGTCTGAATCCTCATCACCAATGTAAACAAGGTCAGTGGGTCAAAGGGTCTTACCGTATGGAGATTAATGTTATGCCAAACTCTTGCCTAACAAAGGGAACGCCTAATGCACACCGAATTAAGACTCCATTTTCATGTTTAAACCTTTCCGCTACGGTATATCAAAGAAAACATTTATTTTAAGGGATCATTTGAACCCATTTATTATGTGCAAATACCTGGCAAAGGAAAATATCTTAAGCATACGGGGTTAACAACAAAAGGAACCAACCCTGTCTGTTCCTTTACTTTTTGGATCAGCCCCAATGGACACGGGACGACTTCAAAACTTTACACGTCTGACAGAGATTTATGTGCACATTTGCAGAACCGTTGCCGGTCTCAACGTCAGCGTGTGCTTTACCTCCTGAAGAATTTCGGTGGATTGACTTGATAAAGTTCCATACCCTTCTGGCTGCGTCGCCATTGAGGAATGTTGCCATAAAACTTCGGACGAATAGAAAGCATTCCATGCTAAGTATACTTCATTAACCTTTCAATGAAAATAGGGGTGACGGTGATGCATAACCTTCCGACCTTAAACTCTGAGTCATTTGTGTGAATTTTGGGTAAGTTTAAAAATCGGGAAATTGACAGAATATATAAAGCTTTGTGTCTTTTTCAGAAAAGATTTAACAAAGTTGAGACATAAGTGCCCACATCACTGTCAGCTAATTTACTTGATGAAAACTTCCATTCATCAGTGCACTTACGTAATTATTTTCCGATTTGCATTTTTCAATTTGCATACACTTAGTAAAACTACAAAGTAACTCATCAGCATGAGTAAAAGTGGCTTTTACGAGTGCCTTCCTATGCTTTAAATTAAAAGTGTCTGCCTCTGTTGGCAAAGCATTGCAAAAGAGTGTCGCCCTCGATGTTGTAGACTACAATTGCAAGGAACTAGGTACAAAATTAATGCAAATATATTCTAAAAGGATTTAACAATTCTGTTGCGATAGTTGCTCATTTGAATCCCTTAAGATTGTGGTCGAAAGAGCAGCATCCGAGTGGATAGACGTAATTTGGAATACATACTACTTACAATAGCATCAGCGGAAATTAATGGTGGCTTCTTTGAATCCTTGAATAGCTTTGCAAGTTGCAAAATATGCAACACTTCATTATGTTGCTCCCAATTGTTGTTGGCGAAGGCACAGCCACCAAGAAATATTGTTTTCCTTTAAAAGGGAAAATATTCCCTGTGGAGGCATTATTTTTCAAGTCTGTAGAGATCAACACACTCGCATGGTATGTACGTGGTTTCAACCTCCTCTAAACAGAGTTGGCTCTCAGTATCCAGTTGGTTCCAGTTGATTGTGTTAAATTGAATTGACAAAACTAGAAGGTGACGACACTACGGAGCATTTTCTTTGCGTGTGTCTTATTCGTATTAGGGGTTGGAAGGGGATTTTCAATGCTGATGTTGTAAGTCCTGATATTATAAGCTTATCATCCTTAAGAAGTGGAAAAATATGGCTTGCTTCCCTGATAGTACAATGGACTAGTTGTGTCAAAATGCTCTAACCCAGTGTTTCTAAATCTAAATCTATCATGGGTGATAGCAGCGCTACAAAAAACTGTGAACTAAAGATAGTCAAGAAGTGTCAACATTTTTCAGAACAATGCATGTATTCAGACATAAACAAATACGAAGAACAAAAGTGATGGTCTAAAAAATCCTGATTTTCCGTTGGATATTTGTTGCTATTTGCGTGCAATTTTTTGTTTTTTTTAATAATTAGCGCGCGCTCAAGGGATTATGACTACCCTTAAACTAGAGCACAGGCGTTAGAGAAATTAGAGGAGACACGAACGAGGTACCGATGCACGTTGGTTTTAAATGCTTGTGGGTTATAGTGATGGGGGAACACAGAGCTGTGTAGATCAATCCACATTTGACAGTACGTCCGAAAGTAGGCTTGAGGCTAAACTGATGTGCATTCGAAGCATGACGAGTATTGCGGTTGAAATGTTACAGTGGCGGAATGCAGAATGCTGGCCATCTCGCTAGAGCATTTTTTGTAGAAAAATCGATAAAATAGTGAAAGACAGGAAATATTTCTTCTGTGTTCAAGCGAGTCAATTGACTTCGCAATTTTTCTGCCACCTTTAAGTTCCTTTGCGCGTTTTTGAACTCTATCTAGAATGTGCAGAGAGGTTTTTGGCAGATGTGAGCTTTGTACTCAAGCTTTGGGCTAATAAACTCAAGATAAGAGATCATTTATAGAAATGAGAAAAAGAGTCGGAGACAAAACGGAGCCCTGGGGGACACTAGCATTTAAATGGTGGATTGCGGACTTGAAGCCGTCCAAAATAACTTGAATTGAACGGCCTGAAAGGAAGTTTCTAATCCGTTGAAGAAGAGATATATCGATGCCATATGCACGCATTTTCGACAAAAGAGCTTGGTTCCAAACTCTGTCAAATGCTTTTGAAATATCAAGCGCAACAATCTTACTTTCACCAAGATGATGTAGAAATTCGTTCCACTTCTCGGTGAGATAAGCCATCAAATCACCAGAGGACATGTTGCTACGGAAACCGCACTGTCGGTCATTGAGGAGTTTTCGTGAGTCGAGATATTTCATAAGCTGGCGATTTATCAGCGTTTCCATGACCTTAGAAAGAAGGGACGTAAGTGCAATGGGTCGGTAGTTGGAGGGAGAAGAAAGAGACCTAAAGAGTAGGACAGATGAAAAAGCTTACGCAGTGGTTTTGTCAAGGTGGAAAACCACCTCTCAGAACTATGGGTGGAATACAATTTGGACCAGCTAATTTTCATATGTTGAGACCTCTAAGTACTCCTGCAACTGTACGAGTGCGAAAGTCGACTTGTCCCATCGAAATGGACGCTCTCGAATACATGTGAATACAACGCACAATCTGGAGGCGTTGAGCTAGCTGCAAAGTGTGCACCAAGCAGATTGGCCTTGTCTGAGGAGCTGACAGCTGGAATGTCATTGTAAATGAGCGTTGGAATTGAAGACAAGGCAGAATTCTTAATATTTTTCACGAATGAAAAAAAATTTGTACTACCCTTGGGACATTTTAATATTTTTTGCCTCAATTTTTGATTATAGAGAAATTTGACACGTCGAATGTACACATTGCAGTCATGACCGGCTTGCTTAAACTTTATTCGGTTTTCCTCAGAGGAGTTGGCTTTAAAATACGGAAAGCATACCTCTTTCATCCCGATTTTTCCTTTGGTTTGACGCTCTTCATTCGGTTAGGAATGAAGGAACTCATACCAAGGAGAATGATGTCGTTTATCATGCGAACACGAGTTGAAAGCTCGTTAAATTCTTAAATAGAGATGTGCTTGATATAAATAGTTTCATCGCATTATGCGATTTTAGGAAGGAACTCACCATCAACGACGAAATTAATTTTTCATTAAAGTCTTAAAATTGTACAAGACTTCCACAACACAGATCGCTTATAACCTCCTTAGCAAACGGTTTCGTTTACCGGCGTTATTCGTTTAACGTTGTTTATTCGCCGTGCTGTTAAAATAGTACTTAGTATCAACTTAAAAATTTGGTATGCTATCATTTTAACTAACTCATAATGCTACATTTCCCATCACAAGAAAGTTTGGACAAAGCATCGCGAAACGGTGGTATTTAAACGTACATTTCTACTGCAACGAAATACCAAATGCTTCCTGAAGGAACTACAAAGTAAAGGTATGTTGGATTTAAATTTGAAAAACTACCAACGATAAAGCAATTAGAATTGCATTCCATACAAATTAAAAATTTCGAAATATGAAAAATATTTTGGTTAAACTACGTTAACAAAACAAGATTGCATTTCAGTATCCCTTAAATTAATTTGTAAATATCTGCAAATCGATATAATGTATGTAACATATTTAAATTAAATATTCACAACGTTTTTTATCTTACTAAGGTTATGTATAAAATAAGTCAGTACCAGCTGACGTTACATATGATTATCTTCTCCTGCAACTGACCGTAAATGATATGTAACTAACGGAGTTTAATAACAAAATTCAAACTTGATGTGGATACTATATCTCTATTTGAAGATGTGGCCCCATATGTAGTTGTGGTCCGAAAAGATGAGTATAAATGTAATGAACGTTGCCGTATTCAAGAGTTTGATGCAGGATTTCTGATTCTCCATCAAAAGGAATTGATACCTTCAATGAAACAGTGGATATCCTGCTATGACCAGTTACATGAATATATAAAAGAAAATATTTGAATGGATGGAAATGAATGGTGCACTTAAATAAATTTCGAAAGATAAATTTGTGTAACTTGCAAAACTTTTTGAAAGCTTTCACTTTATTTTTATATAGTTCTACCATTACCGGATATGTATTTTAGAAAATTCAAATCTGAAATCAATAATTTGAAAAACAAAGCCCAATGAATCAAAATGTCACACGAAGCGCCAAGTAAACCCTTACTTTAGATGGCGCTGGTTTTAGGTTAGACGAAATTAAGTCTCTTTCCACTCAGGTCAACAAGTTTTTTTTTATAAAACTTTTTTACAAACTTACTTATGTATGTATATGTACTACATACAAGATAATGGCAATCAAGGAAACCCTATCTACTCGGGAAATTACGATAAAATCCCTGGAATCTGTCACCTTTAACTCAGAAACAGCCCTAAATTGTCGCTTGTCCCTTAACGAGATGGCATTTCAAAATTCACCTTTTATGGGAGCCGGGGCACAGAGACATTCTAGGCAACTGCATGGCTGATTAACTCGCCAGAGAGGGCACAACTCTATCAATTCTTCCGGAAAAAGGGAGTTTAAGCAAGCCTCTCACCACCTGCAAATTGCTACTTAATAGAAACGCGATCAACATCGCCAATCATAGATGGACATTAGGTAGCACCTGTCTTATCACCAAGCAGATTTGCCCAAAGCTGGATCTCAAACGTTCCCACTGTCTCATCAGGTGGAAAAGATTGCTAATAAGCAACCTAATAGGTATCATAACGGGACACTGCACCATTGGCAAACACGCCTATGGGCTGGGCCTCCTCTACAACGACTTTTGCAGAAGCTGCATGGACGAAGAGGAGGAGGAGACGATTCTCCACCTTCTTTGTACATGTCAGAACCTCTCAGCTTAAAGAAGAGCATACTTAGGAGCCAGCTTCTTTCACAACCTTAGTGAACTGGCTGACATCAGCATAGGTAGCCTCCAGCACTTCATAGCAAGCTCCGGCTAGTTTTGTGGGTAGTATTTCTGGTGAAGTACAGATCCATGTGGTAACACAAAGGTCTAAGTGAGGCTGCACCTGCGGCCTGCCACTCTTACCTAACATAACCTACATATATGTACTACATGTTAGCAGATGCAAATGTTTGCAGACAAATTACATTCCTTTTAAACTCAACCAAACTTAATCTTATTCGATAGAAGACAGGCTCAGACGTAGCTTTTGTTCTCCATTAGGTCTCTGCAAAACCACTTCATAGCCATCATATTTTCTAACTGACATTCTTCTTTTTCCCTTACTCTACCTTGCTAACAGGCCTTTGCTATGTGGTGACTGGACGTGTGCTCCTTTTATTTCATAGGTATTGCAGTGCTCTTATCTGTGCTCTTTTCTTTTACCACTTCGATGTTTTCGACCTGTTTGTTGGCAGCGGAACTATACGAGTTCTCTGGCAAAGTTTGAGTGTCCTTTTCCAACTTGGGCCGTGATATTTGGTTGATCTCGTCTAGTGCCTCATTGTAGAGAAGTTATATCTTGCTGACTAGGTTCTTAACCTCATAGTGCACATTGTGCCTAACTTTCGGATATTTGATCGGTTCATAGATTGTTTACCCAGTGGAATCATTGCTGAATTTGTATCATTGGGGACTGATCTTTTATGCGACTTTCTTTTGGTAATGATTCTACGTTTGCTTTTCTTCTTCTTCTTCCATCGAAGACAACCAGGGGCCTAAATAAAAAGAAAATATTTTTTCGTTTTATTTTTCAATTTTATTTTTGTTTGTCGAACTAATGTGGACCACCTCAAAAGTTGAACATCCCCAACACTTTTCAGGCCTTGACACGTGTCGTGTAACGTCTTGCCTTAGGGATGGAAAGGCTTATTCACAACCTCCATTTGACTACTTTTCGTTAAGACCAAAAATTTAATTTCTTTATTACAGCATTTTCCTTTTGCTAAATTTCATATGTCTATCAAGTGTTTAACCGGAAGTCTCCACTGTGGATTGGGAATCAAAATCGATCACCACAATACCTAATCAACCTTTAAGTCATTGACCTAGTTTTTCATCAAACCTAAGCTGTCTACAAATTGAACTGCCAACATCGCTTTCACACACTCTGGTTATACATTGCTTCATGCCCTCAAACAATGAACTTCGATTGCCCTCTGGTCAAGAAGAAGAAAATTGGTAAAATCAATAACGAACTCCTCCAGGAGGGACCAGAAATAGGGTATGTATGAAACAAATTTTCTACAAGCACCGTGCAAATAAAGGAAGAAATTGTTTTCTCACACCCACATCTTACATCTGTTCGAAGTCATGTTAGACCCAAGTACGAGTCAATTTCCTGTATACGTTCCGGTCGAAGTGTTAACTGTGTAATAGAAAACGTAGCTTCCGTTTCCTGTTCGTTTTCGTTTACTTTGGTTCGAAAAGTAGACATCCTTGAAGAAAGAACGACGTGTATGACAAATATCAAAAAGGAAATACATTCTCAGTAGAAGAATGAATCTTTGTGACCATTAGTCTTTTCATACGTTTTGATTTATTTCTACATATGTATTTATAATAATTAATAAGTTTGAATTTAATAATTTAAACTTAACTCGATGACATTTTCAACAGAAGAAGAGGAACATGTACTAAAAATTATTAGTCAAAATTGAAGATACATTTGAAGAGCATTTCAAAGCTGGTGGCTATGCTTTGGTAGTGAGTATGCACCAGATCATCTGCAAAGTATGGGAGAACGTAAGCATCCCGGACGACTGGACTATTAGCTCTATCTGTCCCATCTTCAAGAAAGGTGATCCTATGTCTTGTAAGAACTACCGAGGCATATCCCTGCTCATTGTAGTCTACAAGATCTTATCCAGTGTACATACTTTGTGAACGACTAAAGCCGTTTAGCACCACACTCATCGCCACATATCAGTGTGGCTTCCGGCCTGGCAGATCGACGATAGACCAAATCTTGACACTGCGGCAAATCCTGGAAAAGATCAATGAGTTCCAAGTCGATACTCACCATCTTTTCATCGACTTCAAAGTCGCATGCGACAGCATTCATCGCACTGAACTATATAGCGCGATGGCCGAATTCGGGATCCCGAACAAAATAATCCGGTTGTATTGCGCCACGTTAGAGAACTCGCAATGCACCGCGCAGCTTGGGAACAGAACGGATTTCGGCAAGGAGACGCGCTGTCGTGTGACTTCTTTAATCTTGTGCTGGAGCAAATAGTGCGAAAGGCCGGTGTAAACATAGAAGGCATTATATTTAACAAATCCATCCACCTGCTGGGATATGCAGACGATATCGATATCATCGCCCGTTACCAGCGTGCCATTATTAAGGCTTTTACGGCAATAGAAGAACAAGCCAAACGAGTTGGTCTCATGATGAACGAGGATAAAACTAAGTACATGCTGTCTACCAAAAACTGATCCGTCGAACACCGTCTAGGTCAAAACCTAACAATCTAGGTCAAAACCTAACAATTCGTCGACTGCACTGGCTCGGCCACATCGAGCCAATAGACAAGAATACTCCAGCTAAGAGGATCTTTGAACCCCAGTCCGAACCTCCGGTTTAAAGATCAGGCAATCGCGGACGCCAGAAATCTTGGTCTAGTAAACTGGAAGCATCGTGCCCGGGACTGTGAAGGATGGAAAGCGGCATTAGTTCAGGCTTAGATCATCCAAGGGTCGTTGGCCTGATAAGTTAGTAAGTAAGATCCTAGGAGTTGCAGCCCCCTTAGTAGAAACCATAAGCCTATGTTATATCAAATCAGTCCGAGGCGCTGATAAATCTATATAGATCCTGAAAAAAGTGTCTTCCTAGGATCTTAAAATTGGTAAAGTGCTGGACAGTGGCAAAGAAAGTGTGAAGTGTTCTCATCTAATTCTTCGTCACTACATTCCCTGCATAGGTCATCCGCATTCAATCCCAGTCTTCTTGCATGGTAGTTCAGCAAGTTACGCCCAGTGATACCTATTAGAGAAAATAAGAATCAATGAAAAAGTAAACCTGTTGAACAGCTGTTGTCACTGCCAGGACCTCCACTTGGAATACACTACTGTAGTCTGGCAGCCTGGTTACTGCGGACAGTTCGATAGTCTCGAAAAAGAATTCAGCAGCGACGACTGTGTCGATTTTGAATCCATCCGTATAGGCGGAAGTTGTTGTGTCATTATTTTATACTGATAAGGCTACCATTCATCCCTGCTGGGAAAACAGGTTGGGAATGGTATACCAGAGTCATACAGTACTACCCACATATTTGCGTAAGATCTGTAAATGCCCTGTAAAAATGGGTTTCCAGTTTCCAGTTTGGCTTATGCGAAGGGCGATTTTTGCTGCTGATTCTGCACTATTAAATCAAGCGGGAGTAGATTCAATATTGTCCCACTGTGGGGGTGGTTCTCAATGCTCCAGTGGTGCTGATGCAGGCTATCCTTTGAATCTTGATTACTAACTTCAGGTTATTGTTTTTGCACACTGCTTGGCACCACACCAGGTTTCCGGAGCCGCAGGCGACTGGAGAGGGTTGTTGATTGAGGCCCTGGTTAACTCCGAACTGTAGCGCCATCATAAGTAAGTAAGTTAAACATTCTGTGAATCATCTGTGTAAGTGTATTTACTTGATACAAAAGATGGTGTCGATTTCTATAGTCTACGTTCTAATCAGATATCACGTATTAACTCGAAATTATCCATAATTATATGTTGAAACATAAAACGCCAATAATTCTCTCCCTATAGCTACTTTAAACTAACTAACATTGAATTTATTAATTTTTCGTTTATCCATTGGCAAAGTCCTTAAAAATTTGAAATTCTTCGAAAATAGCTGCATCCTAAACAATTTTATTTGCAATTAATTATAACTGTAATCGTGATAATGCAACGGTGCGAAAATAATATGCCAGAGCTTCCCAAGCAAATACACCATAATTGCACATCAATAATCGCATTAGCGACGCGAGAATTTCCAAAATTTCAGAACTTCCGCTCGCACTTTCAAACTACATTTCCCATTAAAGGTAATTTATGGAGATTTATATTCTGGTGACATAACATTAAATTAAGCGGAGATTCTCTGAATCCTCTGTTCGGTTGTCTGCAATTGGTTCATCCCCTTTGCGTACTTCCCTAACACTTTATCATTCATTTTAGTTGAATAGTAAGATTCATATGCTGGTGGACTTTGATGAAATTCTACCCACATTTACGTTCTTATGACGCAACATTTAAAAAAACATGTGATGTCACTCGAACATACATAAAAGTTAGCTTACTAGCAAGGCTCGCACCGAATTTTAAAAACCGACATTTAAGTTACCGGATATGCCTATTGACAGGATGTTAAGAATGTAACAGATCTGCAATTAAGAATGGATGTATGTTGGATGGAGGAGCGAGTTTCTTTGGAGATTACTAAATGTATGGTTGTCCTGTAAAATGCGTCATACTGCATCAATAATTAGTTGCCCGTGGGAAACAGAAACGATAATATTATTGATGTTTTTTTTAGATCGCCAAAGAAATAACTAAAAAGAGCCGGAAATCGAATTATGTATAGCTAGAGGGGGGACATCTACAAGCCGACCTTCTTTGTGGTAATGAAAACTTTGCATCAACGAAAGAGGGAAATGTGGAACGAATTCTGCTGAATCTACAAAGTATGTCAGACATCAGCAGTCTACACAAAATAGTGTCTAGAGATCTGGTCTCTAAAATTAGATTCGTCCGCAATAGGATAAAGACCATGGCGCAGACTGTGGAACATACCAATGAGATCCTAATGCAGGTGCACTTTCCTGGAAGCAACAGGTCAGACCAAGAAAAGGCCAAGGAGAAACGAGGAGCACACAGGGTAGAGAGGAAAGTATAGTAACGGTGGCGATGGTCAAAAGCGCAATAGTCACATTTGCAACAAGACGGAAGTTTTAATCATACGCCAGCAGCTCTCCAATATCATCTGAATGTACCTACCGGTAGGCTGTGTAGAGATAAAATAATATTTTCAGCTGCCAATGGATTCAAACTCAGAATATTACGCAAATATCTTTCAAAAAACTACTAGCATTGACACGGAAATGCGGTTAGAGATCTGCGAAAGTCCCGGGGGTATTTCTTACCTAATGGAGTGGTCTGTTTCGATATGTAATTATAATCAGTTGCATGGCGGATTACAGAATCATAAATTGCTGTAGACCCTAAGCGATGAGTAGCTAGGTGCTCGCAAATAACTTGTTTTTCAAGTCGATTTTTCTTTATACAAAATCTAGTTTTATTGAATCCTTAAATCAAATCCTACTACATAAAACTACAGAACTACATAGTCCGCTCAAAAAACGTTCGGACATGACACATGAACCCCACAATGTCACCAGATTGCTGCAAAAATAACCGCATTTTCTCAAAATGCCTATGTCTCGGCTCCATTTCTTGCAAATCAAAAGTGTTTCGAATAATATCGCAATTGAAAATAACATATTTGTCATCGTCAAAGCTGATCTGAAACAAAAGCAGTATTAAAACACACTTATTTTATTTTTTATCTGCAGTCCTATTAATACCTTCGCTTGGTAAATGGTTGGCTCTATGTATTGTGCTTGTATATCCAATCCAAATAATTTAGCCTTATATTCGGAATTCTGAAGAACTTTATGATAGTCAAATTCATTTTCATCTAAAAGGAACGAAACTTTATAGCCAGGTGACAAGCAATCGTACAACTTTATTTTCTTACCTAATCTCACCAAACTTTCGTGTTCATTTTCCAAATCCTTTAATTTATTCATAGCCACAAGATATTCCTTCTCCTGATCTTTTATTTTAGTGAACAAAGAATGCTCCTCTTCCTTTAGATTTTCAATTTCCTTAGTTTTGCGTTGAAACTCATCACTGGTTACCTGGTATTCTTTTGTGGATTCCGAGACTTTATTTAGAAAACACTCGACTTCATTTACCTCATTTGAGATGAAGTTATCGTTAATTCGCAACTCTGACAATATATTTAATAATTTGTCCATTTTTGAGAAAGAATTTGTTCACTTTGTTTTTTATTTTTAAATTTAAAGTGGCAGTGCAACTGATTACAGATTTGTGACTATTTCTTCTATGGAATGTCAAATTTGTTTGGAAGGGTTTGGAAATTGATTAGGTTTAGGGTGAAAACACAAGAATATTTATAATTGGTGGTATGAATGATGAATAAGACGTTAGTAGAATCTAAAGTTGTTTGTTTCGTAATGATTTTAGCTAAAGGTAATCGATTTGTCCACTATTATTAGTATAAGACCTTTTTTCTTATAAATCAAGTTCTATTAGGATAAGATATACAAGATAATCTTGTTATATGCTTTGCTTTGGCCATGGTAGTTCAAGTAACAGGTAACTGCTGTAGTGTAGACTTACTGAGTAAACCAACGGAGTTTGGCACGAGCGGATTTTACAAATGAGTAGGTCAATCAACGAGGAAATGCCGATCGTGCAAAATAATCCATATCGATCCGATTGGAGCTGGAGACAACGGGCGAGTCTGATACCAATTACGAAACGCGGTAGTGTTTCCACTTTCTTTTCTTTTTAAAATTACATTGAAGAGAAAATTTGTCTTTCGATTTCGATTGCATCCCAAAACAAAATAAAACAAATTAAATAAAATGTTGCTGAAAAAAAAATCTACTACAACTTTTTAACCTGAACGTACAATTCCTCAGATAAAGTGACGGATAAGGAGCATCGGTAAATGAATATTTCCCCTTCACTTTAATGTCAGAAAAACGAAAACAAAAACAAAACCGCTGTCATCGTTTGTTGAAGTGTGGGTCGGGAAAAACTTGTATTCAATCGGGTCGAACTTGAGCGCCCAAGCTGTTTTTATATATTTTTTTGCAACGAATACAAAGCGTTCAAAAAACCAACGAGACCAAATCTAGATCCAGTATGCATAGGATGATTGCAAATTGAGAACTTTATTCGATTTCAAGAATTGGATATATTTTCGGAAATTTCACTTTTACCGAAGCGCCACTAACAATGAATCGTATAAGAAAGGCACCACCTTACTGTGTTCGGTACATGTATCGAGCTATAGCGAATAGTAAATTCGAACAAATGACACTGGAACAATTGGTGAAAATTCTGAAGAACGATGCCCTTGTTAGCGATGGTAAGAAGGAGATAAAACACAACCAGTGCTTCTGGTATAATATACCTTTTTTTTTTTAGAAACGGCAGCAGAAATTGTGACAAACTGCATCAATGACAAAGTTCTCATTCCTGTGGTGATAGACAATGGACGTGGATCACCTCGATTAAAAGTTGCCGAAGGAAGACCTTTGAGTCTCCCGAAACCTATTGAAATTCCGGTAGAATTAGCATTTAAATGTGTGTGTATGTGTGGGCTCAGTTCTTTTTTTTTTGTAGGCATCACAACACGACCACTATTGCTTTGAGTGCCACATGCCCGGTAATCTTGAAGTATGTCCAAAGTGTCCCCGATCATTTCATCGTGAGTGCTATCGCAGAGAACCCGAAAGACCGAACTATGAAGTGCCATCAGCGAAAGTGCAAAAAAATCCACTACCAGAGTTTAGCTCTGAAGGTGAAGATGAGGCAGAGCAGTCAGACTCAGAGCCAGAAACAAAGTCATCGACACCACAACTTGCTGCAAATGCAGTCGACACACCAGCTGAAGCAGACAGTATGACGAGCGTGCTGATGGAAGAGAACAAGGGACACTTCGATTTGAATATCGACATGAAATCAAAGGTGGATGTAATGTGTTTGGGCGAGATTCGTCCACCGAATCGTAGCAGAAGATCGAATGCCAATTCTTCGTACGCGAAGAATGAAGTGATTACATTCGAAGATGATGACTACCATGAGGATGCTCTGTGCACCTGTTGCCGATTGTCAAAGTGTGCAGCACTGAGAAATCCACCAAATTTGGAATCCGATGAACTGTGCTATCTTTTGAATTTCACGTATACAAGAAATAAAAGTTGGGTAAGTAACTAATTCAAAGTTTGATTCAACAATTGATTGCGATCGGTCCATAAAAAGTGTTCTCCTTTACTATTCAATATTATTTGACTCAATAGGCTGCACCCACGATAAAATATTTACCATTTCGATACCGCAACTTCTCACGTAATCACGTTGTTGAGAGATGTGCAGGCTTTGAGACCATCAAAAGGGTTTGTCTACCACATTTTGTCTGACTCTCGATTTTGGTGGACATCTGCTAAGGAAGTGGTACAGATACGCCAATTATTCTCTAATTGGCTAGTAACCTTCGTCTGTTCCAATTGTTACATACATATCTATGTTGCAAATGGTTGACCATCGATAGGAAGTGTGAAAATATATTCCTTTTAGAACTCGTTAAGAACTACCTAAGTTAACAAGTTCGTAACTGCAGTTCTGTTTGGTTAAATTCCATTATGTCCAATAAGCCCCTCGAATTCCCAAAAGCTTTAATTGGAAGACTGAATCCAATTACCGACCTCATAGTTTAGTTTTGAACAGTCGGTGTGTCATAATTTTGTTTTTTTACAGATAGCACCCGAAATCATCTCCTATCTCGACTCATTAAAATCATCTGAAAACAAGGACCTAGAAGTACTTCAAAAGGTTTTGCTTAAAATTCCAACAGCTCCTAAAGACATCAGTCAAAAAATTGACAACAATGCGTACACATATTTAATGGAATTCCTGATCGATATTCTTGACATTCAGCATAATATTGGAGTTTTATATGGCGGTAAGATGCTTTCACTTGAAGACAAATAAAATCTAATATTTATTCGATTGCAGATTCAATAGAATTCGAATCAACGAAATGGTTAGTTCGCGATGTAACTCACGACTTGGCTGAGATTGGTCGTTGTCCTGATTGCTATCGTTATTCAAATCACAAAAAATCAAAAGGCTGGTTCTGTAAGCCGTGTGTGCAACGTCATGAGTTAGTTTTCGCCAAACATCCTGGTTTTCCATTTTGGCCGGCGAAAGTTATTCGAGTTTTACCTAATAACAAGTATGACGTGCGCTTCTTTGGTGGTCGTCATTCAAGAGCTTTGGTCGATGTTAAGAACATTCGATCTATTGACACGGATCCGAAACAATTGAAACTTTCCAAGGGTCATGCTTTGCGAACAGCAATGGAAGAGTTTAAACATCATCAGTTGCTGTTGCACTATCCACCCAGTCAGTTTTCATTTCGGGCAGATAGGGAGCAAGTACAGGTGATTCTGGAGAGGGTTTTGCTGGGAGCCAGTTCTTCTAGACAAAGACAATCGGAAATTGCCCATAGCTCTGCACACATGGAGGAAAACAATGGGGAGCAATTAATAAATGTTACACAGAGTTCTTCCAGAAAAAGGTAAGTCTCTATTTCTTTTCTACATCCAATTTGAATAAGGTCTTGCTTTCAGTAGGTGCATATGTTTTATTTTTAATATTGACAGCTATAGATTAAAAGTCCTTCAATTGTAAGGCGCGGTGGTAGTAATGAGATTAGGAGCTAGGAATAGATTTACTTCCAATGTGGGAGGTTATTACAGAAGCCCTGTGTTCAGATGTTTTAAATGAATTCGCTTGTATGAGGAAACACTAGTTCTGGAGCTATGCTGTACTACAAATCGTTCGGTGTAGTGTGATTGGGCTTAGGTTAGGTCCTTCTCTACCAGAAGGGCCCATCGGGATCCCAGAAGAGAACTGTATTAATAAAACTAATCTTTTTACAAAGCATTTAATTTCCATACAGAATTTCACCAGTTTTGTGGAGTCTAATCTACCAACATCCGTCAGCGCGAGTTATACCTGACCACACATATGTGTGTTATATTTTCAGTGACGTATATACCCTTGCAATACCTGCACAAGTATGGGATATCAAGCCTGTTTTTGTGTTTCCGTAGAAGACAATGTCTTGATTTTAACCACCAGTCTGTTGACCCTTTCCTTGTTTTTTTTTTTTTTTTTTATAATTCGCGCGCGGTAAAGGGGATATGGCTACCCTTAAACTAAACTAGAGCACGAGCATTAGGGAAATTAGAGGAGAGAGAAAGGAGGTACCGGTGCACGTTGGTTTTAGTGATGAGGAAACACAGAGCTGTGTAGATTATTCCACATTCGTGTGGTACGGCTAAAGAAAGAATCTCTATATTTGACAGTACGTCCGAAAGTAGGCTTAAGGGTAAACCGATGTGCATTCGAAGCTTGACGAGTATTGCGGGTGAAATTTTGCACCTTGTTTTGGATATGATAGCCGAATCAATAGCTTTGAGAAATGTACTTGGCTTCTGTTATGATTTCTATTCAATTTATCAAACCTTAAAGTGCTAGTCGCTAACACTGACTGTATGGTCATTGCATATGTAGTTTTTAATTCAGAAATTGATTTATCTGTAAAATTCTTGCTAATTTAAACTTAAGTATAGTATTTTTCTAAAATTACAGGAAAAGATTTGAAAATTCGCCGAATCAAGGCAACACGTGCCTGACACGCTCTAAAGTAGATATTCATCCACCTTTAGAAGTGCAGAGAGTAAGATGAGACTTATTAAACTAGTTTCTTTGAATTTTAACCTTTTTTTTCAGCTTCAACGAGATCTCGATGGAGCGCTGAAAATCATCAAGGAAAATAAGAAAAAACGTACTGAGCTATCAAATCAGATTAAATACCTTAGGGACACAATAACTAAAATGGAAAGGAATATGGAAATAGTGAAAAGGAAACAGTGGGTAAGTTATGTGTCTAATAAGTATAACCCAAGTAGATTATTAATTATCTTTTATATTTCAGTGCTTTTGGTGTTTCAAAGAAGCAATTTTGCTTTGTTGTTTTAAAGCATCCTACTGTTCGGAAGAGTGTCAAAAGGCTCATTGGGAAGATGGACACAGTAAAGTGTGCAAAAATAAGGACCTACACTGACGATGACGTAAATAGATATGTACATTTGACCATAATGCTGGTGCTACAAGCAAATTGGCATACACAAAATGTTAGGTTTATAATTATTGTGAGACTAAGACATGTTAAACAAGATGACTAAATCACGATTGCTCTAAGCAAGAGGAACCATGTATTCGAATGATATTTTTTCTGTTAACAACTATATTAATCCGTAAATGTTAATAACGCTGTGCGTTCACAGATTTCTATTAAATTTTTGTTTTTTCTTATTGTCTAAAACACTACATTATAGGGAGAAAGCTTAATCTACAGTAAAGTTGTAGATATAAATAAAGACTTTATTCTATTTAGCTTACTGTTTTTGTTTTTATATTTTAAGCTGATGAAGGAAAATGAAGTCTTACACGAATTTACAGTTGAAGATTAGCTAGGACTGATTAATGCCCAATTATCTGATGCCTAAGCACTTTAGAACACTCCTTTTATTGTCTATGTAAACGGAATTGAAAAAAATCTGCAACATGCAATAAAGGAAATGAGATGCATACTGTGAGGACACCGTACCCAAAGCATCTGATGTCAACTCACGGCCTTGAAGATCGAAACCACATTGGCCAACGGTTTTGTGTGCATCTTCAATGCCAACCAACTTTTCGATGGAGGCTCTATTTGACGATAAGATCTGCTACAAGTTTAGACGAGTCTTTACAAATAATCAGTAAAGTAGGCGCCCATCCATTGTTCAAACAAATATTTCTTGTATGTTCAAATCATGGGCCAAATTTAAAAGCACTAGCGTGGGACACATCCAATATGTTAAAAAGTTGTGAATTTTACGGAGTCAGTGGTACCTGAAAGAGTACGAAAATATCTTGCTTCTTTGTTAAATTGAGCGTACAATGCAACGCATTGTTTTTCTCAGTGTTCGCTACTGCGTCTGGTGTACGACAAGGCTGTTTACTGTCATCTACCCTCTTTTTAGTTGTATTGGACGAAAAGTACACAGAGGAATTCAATTGAATTTAAAAGGTCATCAAGATTTTAACTTCGCTAACGGCATATATAAGTATGCATGATACCTCCTTAGCATACATACTTGTATGGATGGTAAACTTAGTTGCACACTAAATTACTGACGTATACCTGTCCATGAAGTGCATAAGACAGATTACAAACTCAAATGTCGACTTGCATCAAATATGCTATCAGACGATATTAATCTGCAAAAATGAAGTTTGATCGGAAATACATTACGAAAACCAGTCTCAGAGACATGCTGACAACTACTGGACATGAAACGCTGAAAAACGAAGTTTAGGAGTTAAGAAACACGTGGCCAGAAATTAAACTAATCGCTTAAGACAGCAATAGCTGGGGACGTTTAAACTAGCACCTATGCTTTAATATGAGCTGAGGAAAAAGAAGACATCAATATTCATAACTGAAACGTGTGGCAGGAAATCATACACAATAACGTTCAGGAAGTTCCTGCATTCCCTCGAACTGGTAAAAACGAAGAGCAACATTACCTACTATTCCCAAGAAATCACACAAATAGAATCGAATCTTTTTCTTTGTACACATATGTCATCTTTTATTAACAATAATAAATAGTAAATATACATACATCTAAAATGTAAACGTTTTACTTAATTTCTTTGAAATCAGCCTGCAACTGTTCCATCAAGTCGAATCCATTCAACCAATATATAACTTTCGACTTTGGGATCAATTTGTTTTTATTTTTCTCTAAAATACGTTTCATCCCATACCCTTTTCTGGCGCAGCCAACATCCTTTTCGGTCAGTCTCATAACTGGGCAAATATCATTTGTTCCATCACCTACATAAACCACGTTTTCATAGAGAATTGAATCTACCGACTCTCGCTTCGCAATGAAATCCTGTAGAATCTTGCCTTTACAAAGATTTTCTGCACTCAGCTTACATTCGGTTTGGTGATGATACGGCTTGACGGTCAACAAACCATCTTCCAAAAAACAAGCAGGATTGGTGAATATCTCTGTAAATGCCTCACCAAGACCATGGGTCTGAGTCCATTCCCGTATGAACTCACTATTCGAATCGCTAATTATAATCAAATCGAAATTCGCTTGCTGCAGGCTTTTTAATAGTTTAACGAACCCGGGGACTTCGGGAATCTCTCGGATCGCTTGAAGAATCTTATCTGGTGTGAACTTACTCTTGTGATTATGCACAATACGAAAAACCTCTTCCATGTAACGCGTCCATCCTTCGGTCTTAACCAGATCTTGAATATGTGATGGGATTTCGTCTTTTACCAAGTCGCGGATCACTATATCTGTGTTGCCAAAAACTACTGTATTATCGAAATCGAATGCGGCTAATCGTTTTGGTGCTGCGAATTGACTCATTTTGGCAAAGGAAAATTTATTTACGAAACGGATTACTTGTTCTGTTGCACTGTGAAAAATTGTGTACATTGGTAGAGATCTAAGATCTATGTCAAGGTCGTCGTTGCAAGCAGAATATGCCAATAAAAATGCTGGTCAATTCTACCTGTAGCCCGGCGTACTATCCATATAACGCCTTGAGGTGTAAATATTTAGTTTAAATGCATTGTTTTAAAGCAGTTTCTTGAATTAAAACGAAATGTTTGAAAAAAAGTTTATAAAAATGCATAAACGTCACTTTTGTGCAAACAGTGTTGCCAGGACTCCGATGCCGTTTTTACAACGAGTCTCGACGCGTTGCCGCTGTTTAGTTTGGTTCCACTTTGTTGTTGTTGTTTTTCGAAAAGAATGCGCCCGATACTATTTATTTGCAGTCTTGAACTTTTTGTATTTACAATTGGCTTGAGATTAGTTTACATGCATTTGTAAGTTTTTATATTATGTTGGCTCAACAATAGGGGAGTAACGGTGTACATTATTTGATTTACATTAATTTTAATTGACAGTTCTGATTTTTAATAAAAAAAAAAATTTTTTAATTGTTGGCGGCTGTGGTGACCTTAGGTTGTTCATGCCTCGGTGTCACTGTTGGTCCTTGGTGGGTGGTTTGGATCCCTTGTCGTGAAGAAGCGTAGCGGGGCATCGCTGTTGATGGCTGGAAATATTTCTTCATCTTGGAGAGCCATTACCTGAAGGTAGTAGTGCTCTGGGATGTAAGGATGTTCAGCTATGTTTCTTATCTTCGGGTTTCTATGGTTGCTGATATTTTGTAGCAGCTTTTGGTAGAGATGCACCATGAACTTCTCTAAAGGCGTAATGTTGGCTTCTTCGTACAGGACTTTGTTCTTGACGTTCCTTTGCCTGATGAAATCGTAGTGGAGGCCGGTGCATATTCTCAGCACTTTTCTTTCAAATATGGCCAGTTTCTTCATATGGCTTTTAGAGATGGTGTACCATATCGAAAAGCAGTAGGTTGCTACAGGCCTTATCAGCTGCTTGTATAGCAGCAGTTTGGTTCCTTGGCTAAGTCCGTGTCTTTTGCACATTAGGGGGTATTTTTGATGGAAGGCAAAACTGGCTTTCCTCAGAACGGATGTCGAGTGCTGGTTGAACTTGAACTTCCCGTGAAGTTCACCCCTAAATACTTCACCGTCCTTGTGGTTGGTATCGTCGTCCCATCGGGAAGTTCAATGGTTATTGCACGGCAGTTGGCAGCAGATCTGCGTGTTGGTGTTCTGCGGATGGGTCTTCTGAAGCATATTGCTTTTGACTTGGCTGTATTGACTTTGATTTCCCACTTCTTGTAGTACATGTAGAGTCGTGTTCCGTGCCGCTATTATTGGTGACATCGAGCTGACACACGTCAGTGCGTCGTCAGCAAATAGGCAGCATTTTATTAAGTTCACTAGCTGGGGTTGGTCCGAGGTGAATATGTTGAAGAGCATCGGTCCCAGTTTGGATCCTTGGGCGACTCCTGCTCTGATGCTTCTTCTACTTTCATAAAATTTGAAGATTCTTGCCTATACATACTCACCTTCTGTAACTCTAGCGACGATAAATATTCATTTTGAAATGTATGAATTGAAACAAAAATCGTTATTTGATAAGTTATGTGTAAAATATTATTTTATGCATAGGACCGCGACATAAATGAGAAATAAAAGATTGTTCCGATTTCGTTGCATGCTTAAACTGTAATGTAATTTCGCTGCGAAGATGGTGTAGCTACTTGAAACTATCGCTGATGCTTAGAAATTGTATCAATATTACTAAACTTGAAATGACTGATGAAAAAATCTGTAAAAAATTAAAAAGCTAAATACTTTTAAAGAATTAAATATTATAATCAGTCTTACTGATCCCAACAACTCCAAATTGACAAGGAAAAACTTTTAGCGTGAATTTGTATGGGGCGAAGAGACACCTGTAGTAAGAATTCATGTAGTAAGTCAATCGTAGGATCATTTTTAAAGCTTGTGAACATTTTTTGTGTCAGTTCCTTAATTTGGTTTCCCTAAAAGATAAGATACGCATATGTATGTGTGATAATTTAGGATATAGGTAGTCAGTAGAGCAAAAAATAAATAATCAATCCGAATTTAAGTTGAAACAAAAAAGATCTCGCTCTTAATACTCTAAACACTTTAACCAGTTTTCATTAATATAAGCTTTTTTTGGGGCTTGGACAGAGATGCCAACCAAATTTGAACATACACTCGTAGCAATGGGGCCGGGATCGGAAGAGAAAGAGGAAGGTAACCTGCAGTGTTTTGTTTGGGGCTCTCCATGATTAAGGAACCCAATAAAGTTGAATTACTGCACTTTTTAGTCACATGGCTTTTGTTTCAAAACTACACTTCATGGGTTGAACAAGCCCTGCACCAGAAGCTTGCTTGGTTTCAACTTCTTATAAAAATCCACTTTAGAGAGTCACTGCAATAGAATATGTATCGATTTTGATCCTGGAAGTTTAATATGTGTAACACAGGCCTGTGTACCATACCTAGACACACAATTATACGTCTTAAATACAAAAGCTTACATTTTGCGCGCACTTAAAACAGTTCCAACAGAGCAAGGCCAACAGCAAACACTGTGGAATTACAGATGCTAGTTACTCCAACCGCAAGTCATATGGCAAATAACGATCCATGGACAAAATAAGCCAATAAGTGTTGAAAGTAAGATCTAAGAAGTAACTGCTTATCCAAAATAGTAAAGACCATCCAAAACTCTCATTAAAACTCTCAACTGCTTGATGTAACTTGCCGTAGGCTGCTTTCAAAGTGACTATCCTATCAGGATGTTCAATAGCTTTGTAGTTCACATCTAATAATCGTATTTTCTTGTTTTGTTTACAGTGAACAATTTGTTTACACTTCGAATGTAGAGCCTCGAAACGGACATTAATTAGTTCCACGTAAATTGCAACTTGGATCAAGCGTATTCTTCCGATTACAATTGATGTTAATCCATTATTCCAAGCTCCATACACAAACAGCGTAAAGTTGACTAGGACGATTGTGCTGATAAGGAAATACTTCAAAAACAATTTTTTATTGATTTCTTCGACTGAAATTTTGTGGAGAAATTTCCTGCCAAATAGTTCATCGAATTCGTGGATATTTATGAAAATGCGAATATGATTTTTGCGCTTATAAACCGATTCTAGTAAAATAACCAAATGGGATAGTATTTACAACGTGTTGTCAATATTGCAGACAATGTTAGATATTAATAAACTTTTGCCGAAAACATGATTATTAAAACCGAAGATGTATAATAAAATAACGCATAAGGCTAGAAAGTATGAGTATATGGTCAGTGTCTTTTGCTTTTTGTCGCTTAAAGCCGGAGCTTAACCAATGAGTTTGCAAAATTGTACAAACCTGCTAGTCACGTGCATTTCGAAAGACTGTCCTATATAGAAGGAATCATTGTGAAAAGTGAAATAGAAGATAAAAATGATTAATGCGACGGCAGTCTACATTTTAATCGAAAGTGATAATCCGATAAAATCCGATTTGAATAATTTCAACAAAGTAGTGGAAAATTCTGCATTAAATTGTGAGTGAAGGAATGGAAATTTATTTAACATTCCCCTTTTAGAGCGCAAATGTTTTAATGTGCAATAACCTCCCCAAGTGAAAGATACATTGTCGAGGTACTAAACATTCGGAGTTCATGGCGTGAAGGTAAGTTAGTAAAACTAAGTGCACATTCCATAAATACATTATTTTTTGATAATTATATTACTGGAGGTTTAATTACTTTGACCGCAAGATATGAACAACAGCCGACAGAACTTTCGTAATTTATTGCATCTGATACCTTCTGACAGTGCACTGTGAAAGTAATTAATCACTTTCCCATCGGAGCTACATTTACGCGAAAACCATTTTATAACAGTTTCAAGAAATGTATTCAACTAATAAGTGGCTTCAATTTTGTAAGCTCCTGGGCTTGGCTCCATTTTCATCGAACCAACACATTCAACATGCACTCAGCGTCTACGGCTGTTTGACAGTATCTATTCTAATTGTTTGCACAATTTTTAGCTTTAGCCCAGGCTTCTACGGTCAAGGCTTCGTCATATCCAGCGTTGTTGTAAACACAGTGTTAATGTCGGTAGTAATTGCGCATGCTATCACTATAATTGAATCTGTAATCAATCGAAAGGAACATGAAACATTCTTAGCAAAACTCAAAGAGGTCGATGATATATTTCGTTTTAAATTGCGATACAAAGTGCAAGTGGAGCAAATACGAAGAAAGTTGGTTAAAAAATTTTGCATTGTGGGCGCCATAATTTTTACAGCACTTCTTTATTATTCCATCGCTATGCTGACGTCGCAACACCCCGGAGGGTACTTTTGGAACATAATATTTTCACTTGTAGTTACAAGGATAAGAACTATTCAAGTCACCATATACGTGGAACTAATCAGTTTCAGGTTCGATGCCTTGAACAGAATTCTCAAGCAAATACACAGTTGTAGGTTGTACAAAAGTGAGAGATTGCTGGATGTTGACTATAGATTTTTGGAACACTCCAGTCGGATACTTGCTTTGAAGAGTGCCTATTCAAAGTTATACGATATGGTTCATTGTTTGAACAATGCCTTCGGATGGTCAATGCTAATGATTTTTCTATACTATAGTGTGGAATTGATCTGTAACTTCTATTGGTTCTTCTTGATTTTGGAGAACATTTTAGCACCACACTTATATTTTATTAGCTTAGGGACAATTTGTCCATTGTTATTGCTATTGAGTGTTTATTGTTACAGCTGTGGTAAGTGCGTTTCGAAGGTGAGTTTTTGCATATATTGAATAGTTTGATCAAATAAATAATAACAAATAAGCTGCATCAAATATTATATTATTTTTTTTAAATATTTTCTTATTTATTTCTAGGTTCACTTAACTAAAGATTTAATACAGAAAATGTTTGTTGATTCGTCCAAGGAGCATGTGAATTATTTGCTGAATGATTTCTTATTGCAAATCTATCACCAGCCAATTAAATTTAATGCGAAACTTATATCTGATGTAGACCTGAAACTGTTGACCAGTGTATAATTATAATTTTGTTTGAATATGTTACATATATTTGTATTGTTATATTATAGATACTTGTATCGATTATGGGACAATTAATGATTTTAATTCAATTTGTACTCACGGAAAAGTCGTTTTGAATTGCTACACAAGGACCAGTAATCAACACTCTATATACAGTTGAAATCAATAAATGAAAATAACTTTGTAACTCCTTATTTTAGAATACAACTATGTATGTAGTTATTTAAGAGGTTATTGATCCATCAAAAGTTACTGAACATGATGCCTTCGCCTTTCATGGAGTTGTTATAGATAGAACTTTTGGTCTCGACCGGGATGATCTTGTTCAACTGCCAAATGCCAAAAGCTTAGACTGAATTTTATAATTTAGTTCAAGAGAACTAGAACAAGAAACAAGAACTTCAAATGAAATACAATAAACATACATGTCTGAGCAAGTAATGGATCGGTGCAACCACTTAAAATAAATCTCAATCCTTTTTCCCTATATCCAAAATTTATTTGCTGTGGAAATATATTTGCCTCCGTGCGATTTGTTGATATTTTGGTGAGTGAACTCGTGCCGTGATATTTGATATTTTTGTTAAGCGTTACTAGGTCAACAGGAGGTGCTTAATTATTTTCGTGTTTACTTTTCTGGTCACTGGGTGTAACTGGTGCCTAAACTTAAACCATCGATTCCTACAAATCCAGTAGGTATTTCATGCAAATAATGCAAAGCAGCTGTCTAGCTAGAAAGAAATTAAAATGGCGCGTTAGGAGTGATTCTTCTACAAACAGTGTTCTAACAAAATAGCCAGTTGCATTCCGCCTAGTAGCTCTATGTTTCCTCATCGTCATCACTACAATTCACAAGCATTTAAACCCAACACTCCACTAATTTCCCTATTGCTCGTGCTTAAGTTTAAGCATAGTCATACAAAAATTATTATTTAATTAATTCGGAAAAAAAAAACACGATTTGAGTACCTGAAAAATTTAAAAGAAACGATATATTACATTTCCAAACAAAAATTCCATTTCCTCTTTCCATATTCGATTCTCGACTCGATTCAATTATAAACGAGACTCTAAAACAACTGACAGCGATTCATGTCATTCAGTGTTTACAGTTTTTCGCTTTACATGCCGCACCATCAATAAAGTAATTTTAATTCTCTGAAATAATTCCATTAAAGCTAACTAAATCGATATGAAAAGTGTTTTAATGGTAGCGGAAAAACCTTCGTTAGCCGCTTCACTGGCTACAATCCTTAGCAATGGAAAAAGTTCATCGAAAAAAGGTAAAGTTCGCGTTTGCAATAAAAATTTGTTGGTTCCCACCCTTGCATTGCCCATTAATTTTTCTTCTTTGTAGCTGTCAAAAATGATTTTTTGACATCATTTGCAGAAAATAGTTTTTCGTAATTCTTAATTCCATATTTACAGGGTCCTATAACTCATGTTCCACACATGAATGGGATGGAAACTTTAAAGGTGAGAACGTGCGCTTTAAGATGACTTCGGTGTGTGGTCACGTTATGTCGCTGGATTTTGTTGGGAAATACAACTCGTGGGACAAAGTTGATCCAGTGGAATTGTTTTCTTGTCCCACTGAAAAGAAGGAAGCTAATGCAAAGTTAAGAATGCCAGCGTTTCTTGGACAGGAAGCTAAGGGCTGTGACTACTTGGTATTGTGGCTTGATTGCGACAAGGAAGGCGAAAATATCTGCTTTGAAGTGATGGATGCGGTGTCACGTTCCATAAAAAATGTGTTCAGTCAAAGTGTGACGTACCGAGCACACTTTTCCGCAATCACTGACAAGGATATCAAGAACGCTATGGCTACACTGGGCCATCCGAATGAGAATGAAGCCAAGTCAGTCGATGCGCGTCAGGAGTTGGATTTACGTATTGGATGTGCATTCACAAGGTTCCAGACGAAGTTTTTCCAAGGCCGATATGGCGATTTGGATGCGTCGCTGATATCCTATGGACCTTGTCAAACACCAACACTGGGCTTCTGTGTTAAGCGACATGATGATATACAGACATTTAAGCCGGAATCGTTCTGGTATCTGCAGCTATTAGCTGGTAGCCCTGAAGTGACACTCGAGTGGGCGAGGGGTAGAGTGTTCAAGAAGGAAGTTGCAATAATGTTATTGAATAAGGTCAAGGAAATGAAGGAGGCATTGTATGTTGTGGTTAAAGTTTCAAGAAATGCAGTGGTTAAAAAATTTACTTATTTTTTCGTTTTAGAGTAGAAAGTGTCTCTTCGAAAGAACAATTTAAGGGAAGGCCACAGGCTTTGAATACAGTAGAATTAATGAGAGCTGCTAGTTCAGGTCTTGGTATCGGACCATATCAAGCCATGACCATTGCTGAGCGCCTGTACACGCAAGGTTACATAAGTTATCCCCGGACAGAGACAACTCAATATCCGGCTAATTTTGATTTGCAGTAAGTTGTACACGCAGTTTTAGACGAAAGTTGGAGTAACAACAAAGCACGGTATAATGCTGCGAAAAAGACTGTAATAATCAGTAAAAGCTATGTGCAGAGCAAGGCGAACTGGAATGGCACCCGATATTTATATTTTAATTTGAGGGTTGAAAATAGCGAAAGTAACGCATGATTTCTTATTTATTTTTTTTTACAGTGGTGTGCTTAAAATTCTTCAGCCGTCCTCCGAATTCGGGGAAGAGGCGAAAGCAATTTTGTCAGACTTTAATGCTCCGCGTAAGGGCAAGGACAGTGGCGACCATCCTCCGATAACACCAATGAAACTTGCAGATCGCGGTGAATTCGAGAAGGATACGTGGCGAGTGTACGACTTTATCTGCCGTTACTTCCTAGGAACTGTTTCACGAGATCTAAAGTACAAAACTACAACTGCAAAGCTGAAAGCTGGCATGGAAACATTTTCCTGTACAGCTAATGTTCTCTTAGATCCAGGCTTTACGAAGGTAATGACATGGCAAGCTTTTGGACGAGATGAATCTATACCACCATTTGTGGAGGGCGAATTGGTGCAAATTAATGACGTCAGGCTGGCGGAATCTCAAACTGGTCCTCCAGATTATTTAACTGAATCTGAGTTGATAACGCTTATGGAACAGCATGGCATCGGTACAGATGCTTCGATTCCTGTTCATATAAATAATATCTGCCAGAGAAATTATGTGAAGATTGAAGCCGGTAGGAAGTTGATACCTACGACATTGGGTATTGTCCTGGTGCACGGTTATCAGAAGGTGAGTAAAGCCTCGTTAAAATGAGAAGAAATTAAAAAAAAAAACTTTGCTTTGTAGATTGATCGTGAATTAGTTCTTCCAACAATGCGCTCTGAAGTTGAACGTATGTTGACTTTAATAGCTAAGGGTTCGGCTGATTTTAACGCTGTGTTGCGGCATGCAGTAGATATCTTCCGTTTGAAGTTCTTGTATTTTGTGCAAAACATATCAAACATGGACAGTCTATTTGAGGTGTCTTTCTCACCGCTGGCGGAATCAGGAAAGGCACATTCAAGATGCGGAAAATGTCGACGATATATGAAGTACATTCAGGTAAGTAATAGTTTTGTAAAATCTTTTAAATATCTATTCTTTTAACACAAGTCGTGCAGTCTAACTCGGACACCTTGGTGTAAACATAAGGAAAATTCATGACTATTCATTAGTAGTTCATTCGAAATTTTTATTTGTTTTAAGCTTCAACTTTGTGGCAGATAAGAATGTCCCCTAAGGGAATGTTTTGCTATTTTTTAGTTGACTTTAGGCCTCTCCAATCAGTACGATCACTTACCGATTGCGTTTGCGTAATTTTCGTCAAGGAAACAGCGATTGACAAGAGTCGGATTTTCGTTATGATTTAGTTTGGAGAATTAACTTACAAATTCTTTGACTACTTCGAAGTTTTAGGTCTTCATTAGTCGAGCCATTGATGATAGGCATCGTTGTAAGTTGACAGCATGTTCCTGTTGACATATTGTCAATATTAAAGTGGTATTGAAGATCTTGGTGTTGCCTTTTTTTACCTTGACGGAGCCGCTTCCTACCAAAGTAAAGAGCATTGATAGGGATAATATGAAATTACATGGATATAATTCAGTAAAGCTCAAACCCTACCACAAAATGGTGTAAAAGCACAGTTAGAAGGTTCACAGATATAAATATTTAACACTTGTACATATACTTAAGTGTAATTTACTAGTTTTTCATTGTTCCAGACTAAACCCGCTCGATTGCACTGCTCACAATGTGACGAAACTTATTCTCTTCCTGGCAATGGAAATGTAAAAGCATATCGTGAATTGAAATGCCCTCTGGATGATTTCGAATTGTTGGCATTTTCAAGTGGTACGAAAGGACGTTCCTATCCACTCTGTCCCTACTGCTATAATAACCCACCGTTCAGGGATATGCCTAAGAATTCCGGTTGTAATTCTTGCACCCATCCGACGTGTCAACATTCATTGTACTCACTTGGAATCTCTAGTTGTGTAGAATGTGAAAATGGAGTTTTGGTGCTAGACTGCACTTCAGCGCCCAGCATATGGAAACTTGGGTGCAATCGGTGTGATGTCATCATAAACGTGTTCAAGGGTGCCACAAAAGTATCAGTTGATGGTAAGTCGTATGGGTTCTATAAGCAAATTCTGTATTTGTTTACAAATATGTCTTTGTCTAGGAAATCGCTGCGATTGTGGTGCGCAATTAGTAACGGCACTGTATAAATCGGACAAGACCCGTTTTAAGGATGGCACAGAAGAAAAAACTGGTTGCGTATTCTGTTCAGTGGAATTTTCACATTTAGTGGAGAAACATCGTGCAATTGCAGCTAGACCAGCAAATATGCGTGGCGGCCGAGGTGGTGGACGTGGCGCAAGTAAAGGAGGTCGTGGTGCCAGCGGTGGCAATCGAGGACGGCCAAAACAGCCCAAGGACAAAATGGCTCAATTGGCAGCTTATTTTGTTTAAACAAAAGCAATTTCAACTTTCAAATAAGGAAGTTGTCTACAATTTTCAACAAGTGTACAAGTTTTATTTTCAATCCCCAGTTGCATTTCGTTTATTTATAATGTGAGAATATATGTATGTATGCACTAGAAGCATATTCCTGATTTTTTGTATGAAAAAATAATGAAAATCAGAATAAAATATTCAGTACTGACGAGACGCAGTGAATTGTTTTAATGTTATGTTTCGGGTTTTTGCACTTACTGATCGCATCAATGACAGAGTTGAATTCGGTTGGCACTCAGCGTCACTTTGACGCAGGGATCAATTTCTCAAAAAGCTTGCAATACGTTTCAAGAAGTTGTTCCCAGTTTATAGCGATAGCGAATTTCCTCACTCTTTTAAAATCTCTAGCTCGCTGATGGATGCAATGGTTCCAATTTTTAGACAGGGAAAAAGTGTCCTTATGGGTCGCTGTTGCATGAATCCATACTGATGATAATTAGGAAGATGTTTTCTCTGAAGACATGGAAATTGATTGGACATGCAAAATATCTGGAATGCCTGTAGAGTACGAAAAGAGATGTTGAAGTCTAATCTCTTCAAAACCAGTAAGTACATATGGAAAAAAAAAGCGACGTAAATCGACTCCCCGACGGGGAATTGAACCCCGGTCTCCCGCGTGACAGGCGGGGATACTGACCACTATACTATCGAGGACTTGTTAAACATCTTGCCATAAAAGGTAGATAGCTATATTGAAGGTAGATTCTAAACTTTCTTAGTTTCAATAGTTTAGTTCTTAGATTGTATAAGTAAATTTAGTTAGGTTACGTCAAAAGACATAGAATAAGTATTAAGTTTAGCTTAGAGTGCCCGTGTAGGGCCAGTAAGTTAGTAGAACATAGCTAAGTTAGTTAAGCTAGTTTTAAGCGTATTTTTTGTCCAGCTCGTAAGAATCAATGAATTGAATCAATTAAAATGCGTTTAAAATGAAAAAAATGGTTATTTCTAGAACATTAAGTTGTGATTAATTTCGAAAGTGCCGAGAGTGCACTTGGATGCGTTCAGAATTGTAGACATCTGGAATTTCAGACAATCGGAGCGATGTATTTGCTCCCTTCTGCTGGGGTTTGAAAACACCTACCGTGACCAAATTGTGGACAAACTGAAAATCATGACATACTCTCAGGTGCTTATTTTGCTTACTTTGTTAATAATAGTTTCATCACCAAATGACTATAATTTTCGTGTTTAGGGGGCCATTTTACATAAAAAAAAGACAAAAAAAAGCACACTTCTCATAAAGGAAACCCGCCTCAATAACATGGTTGACCTGGATAAAGATCATTATTCCTTTATTAGACAGGAAAAAAAAAAACACAATTAAGGCGTTCTCTTTAAACCCTATAAAACCAACACAGCCACCACCAATTTGCTCATTAGTCACTCACCATGGCTGTCGAAAAGGACTCAATTTACCTCGTAAATTTTGAGAACTATCTCAAGCCGAAGGCAGAACTTAAGCTTGTCCAGCCGCCGATATCTCCTCCACCAACTGCACCTTCTGAAGAGAAGTCCTCGTTTCAAATGTTCTGTGAATCCACAAGTATTCATGGGTTTTGCATGCTCACTCTCACTAAAAAGGCATCGTTGTGCGAACGACTCACATGGCAAATCATCATCTTCAACTCGGTCATCATCTCGGCTTTGCTTTTGCATAAGTCAATGCAAATCAATGCTAGCACGCCCACAGTGACACACATTGATAGTACCCATCGTCCTGCTTTCACGGTACCCTTTCCAGCCGTCACCTTGTGCAGTTTAAATCGAATTTCGAATGAAAGGGGACTCAAGCTGGCTAAGAAGTTGTAAGTGGAAAAATTTGTAACCGCACCTCTCTGATTGTGTCTATTTCTAGCTCCAAATCGACTAATCTTTCAGTATCGCATGTTCTACGACTCTTCGAGGTCTCATTCTATTCATCCCAAGACACCCATGCAAAACCTGACGACTACAAGTTATTCGACGAAATCCTGCAGATGCACAACTACACTTTGGTGGATTATTTAATGGCAGTCACCCCGGATTGCATGAAGAGAATTCTAAGATGCAAGTGGAAAGGCCGCAGTGCACCTTGTGACTCGCTCTTTGAAATCATCCTGTTACCAAGGGGACGTTGCTGTTCGTTCAACTACTACGCGCGACCGATAAATCGTACCCTAAGGTGGGTGGTTAAGAACATATATACATTTTTCACCAGCATATTGCAATGGCCGCTTCTTTTTTTTTTAGAAACATTCAATCGATAGTTCCATTGGTGCCGCGACGTGTTTCGGGCAGTGGACCCGAAACTGGTCTTTCTGTCTTGATAGAGCCTCGCGCCGAAGACTACATGGCTGGATTTTTGCAGACCCCCGGCTATCGGGTGATTGTACATGATGCATACGACTTTCCTGAAGACAACTCCTTCAATGAATACTTGCCCATTCAGTCAGAAGTGTACGTTGGCGTCAAGACGGAAGTCACATACGGCACCAAGTACCTACGTAACATGGGGTTTGAACGACGGGGCTGTACTTTTGACCCCGAGCACAACCTGAAGTACTTTAAAGAGTATTCATATTGGAATTGCCTGGAGGAGTGTTTGAGCTTCCGGGTATTCGATAACTGCGGATGTGTTCCGCATCATATGGTGCACAACTCGGAAGAGTCGATATGTAACATGACACAATATGATTGCATTAGTCGAGAGACTGGTATGTAAAGAGCGAACGAACTAATTCTAACCTCCAACCTCGTAGTTTAGAAACTTTTCAGCGACTAAAGGAGACGACGTCTATTCTGGGAACCGAAGTTTGTGGTTGCATGCCAGAGTGCTCCTACAACCACTATCGTGCGATTACAACAAGTAGTCGTTTGAACAGGACATTTACCAAGGGAAGATATCGATTTTTGTAAGCCAAATCCTGCAAGATCCTGATCAAAACCAACACGCTTTTTTCTTTACAGTAAAAATGTCACCATAAAAGACCAAATCCTTCTGCATGTCTTTTATGCAGACTTAAACATGGTACTCCACCGGATGGACGCCCTCGACAGTTGGCAGTCAATTGTTGGAACTGTTGGTGGAATAACTGGCATTACAATGGGCTTCAGCGTCGTGTCTATATCTGAGGCGTTTTTCTTTCTCTGCGTCCGACCTTTGTACCTCAAATGTGTTAAACTAGTGACTCGGGTCAAGGCGAACATATGCGCTAATTGATAAATACCATGTACTCACATATAATAATAAATAACACTAATAACATAATGACAAATCAATAAACAAATTACTAAGTCTATGGCACGATACATGTTAGATGGCGCGTGACCTGCTTCAGTCTTTGAAGCAGAAGAAGAGTATTTTTACGATTCGTACGGTGGAGCCAATTACCACACCACAAAAGTTGGATGCAACATCTAAGGAATTCGAGGTCAATAAGGAACCCAAGACAAGCTTTGTCAAAAGTCTGTGGAGGCTTTTAAAGAACTAGATCACAGACAGCCTCACATGTTACTGTGACTGTGAGACGATGAGCCCTCACAGTTTCAACTACATCATTTGTGATTGTGTCAGCTTTTCAAAGCGAGCCTTTTGGATTGGAGTGGTCGTGGTGGCAATTGCTTCGTCGATTGTTTTGGTTTCGGAATCGTGGTGGACTCACTCATATTAGTGTTTCCAGGTATGAGCATGGGCTTTAGATAGGTTGCCTGCCAACACCCTGGTCCTTTGAATCATAGTAAAAGTCGTGTTAAGTCGTGTAGATTCAAATTTGACAGAAGAATCTGAATTCATTGCCGAGGATGAGTAGATTAAATGGGCGTCGGAGTTTAAGAGCGAAAAGTCTTTAAATCAGCCTTAGGAAAAGGACGTGAGCATGGTGAGACGCACATTGAGAGCTTATAATAGTCCAACTCTAGGCTCCTATTGAAATTCAAGATCTTTAAAGACCTAACCAAAAGTTTCAAAGTAAGTTTCGTAAAGAGCAGGAGTGAACCTTTGATACCAAAGAGACTTTCAAATGAGCTGTGTCACATAGTGGTCAGGTTCGAACGAACGCAATGAGTAAAAAGTTTTTCGAGGCACCTTCGACCTTATAAGATCCTTTCTTATCCATCTTCTTGACATGACATGACAGACAAAGAAATCGATGGTCTCTTTTGAATCAACATGTACTCCAGCTTTGCATTGAATTACACTGCAACAGACTTTCGGCGACTTGAGGACATTTTGCAGGTGAGCGATTATACTGGGTATCGCTTGGCTGATGAACTAACACCGAATATAATTGACATGACAGTGCGGTACTCGGCAAACCCAAAAAAAAAATTTTAATTTTTCAGATCGACCCCGGACCTGCCCGGATAGCAAAATCTTTTTTCTTTTCCTTCCATGATTTCCCTTGTTAGTTGGATGGAGCCTAAGAATCGATAAGAATTTATTCCTGTCCTCGGAATTGCTCCAGCGGCTTCGAATGTGACCTCCGGCAGACCCCAAAAAATGATTTTTTTCCGACCCATACCGGGCCTGATCGGAAAGAGTGAATTTTTTTTTCACGTCTTTCCTTTTAATTTCTTGGCTAGATGGGTAGAATGGAGCTTCAAACACGAGGAAAAGCCACTCCCGTCCTCAGATACGGAGTACGAGGGCCCCAGCAGCATCGAATGTGGCACGAAGTAGACCCAAAAAAAATATTTTTTTCCAGACGACCCCGGCCCTGCTCGGAAAGCGTGAATTTTTTTTGTCTTCTTTCCTTTAAAATTCTTTGCTAGATGAGTAGAATGGAGCTTCAAACACGAGGAAAAGCCACTCCCGTCCTCAGATACGGAGTATGAGGGCCCCACCAGCATCGAATGTGGCACGAAGTAGACCCAAAAACAACGATTTTTTTCCAGACGACCCCGGCCCTGCTCAGAAAGCGTGAATTTTTTTTCTCGTCTTTGCTTTAAATTTCCTTGCTAGATGGGTAAAATGGAGCTTCAAACACGAGGAAAAGCCACTCCCGTCCTCAGATACGGAGTATGAGGGCCCCAGCAGCATCGAATGTGGCACGAAGTAGACCCAAAAAAAAAGATTTTTTTCCAGACGACACCGGCCCTGCTCGGAAAGCGTGAATTTTTTTTCTCGTCGTTCCTTTAAATTTCTTTGCTAGATGGGTAGAATGGAGCTTCAAACACGAGGAAAAGCCACTCCCGTCCTCAGATACGGAGTATGAGGGCCCCAGCAGCATCGAATGCGGCACGAAGTAGACCCAAAAAATATGCTTTTTTTCCAGACGACCCCGGCCCTGTTCGGAAAGCGTGAATTTTATTTCCAGTCTTTCCTTTAAATTTCTTTGCTAGATGGGTAGAATGGAGCTTCAAACACGAGGAAAAGCCACTCCCGTTCTCAGATACGGAGTATGCGGGCCCCAGCAGCATCGAATGTGGCACGAAGTAGACCAAAAAAATGATTTTTTTCCAGACGACCCCGGCCCTGCTCAGAAAGCGTGAATTTTTTTTTTCTTGTCTTTCCTTTAAATTTCTTTGCTAGATGGGTAGAATGGAGCTTCAAACACGAGGAAAAGCCACTCCCGTCCTCAGATACGGAGTATGAGGGCTCCAGCAGCATCGAATGTGGCACGAAGTAGACAAAAAAAAATGATTTTTTTCCAGACGACCCCGGCCCTGCTCGGAAAGCGTGAATTTTTTTCTCGTCTTTCCTTTAAATTTCTTTGCTAGATGGGTAGAATGGAGCTTCAAACACGAGGAAAAGCCACTCCCGTCCTCAGATACGGAGTATGAGGGCCCCAGCAGCATCGAATGCGGCACGAAGTAGACCCAAAAAATATGCTTTTTTTCCAGACGACCCCGGCCCTGCTCGGAAAGCGTGAATTTTTTTCTCGTCTTTCCTTTAAATTTCTTTGCTAGATGGGTAGAATGGAGCTTCAAACACGAGGAAAAGCCACTCCCGTCCTCAGATACGGAGTATAAGGGCCCCAGCAGCATCGAATGTGGCACGAAGTAGACCCAAAAAAAATATTTTTTTCCAGACGACCCCGGCCCTGCTCGGAAAGCGTGAATTTTTTTTGTCTTCTTTCCTTTAAAATTCTTTGCTAGATGAGTAGAATGGAGCTTCAAACACGAGGAAAAGCCACTCCCGTCCTCAGATACGGAGTATGAGGGCCCCACCAGCATCGAATGTGGCACGAAGTAGACCCAAAAACAACGATTTTTTTCCAGACGACCCCGGCCCTGCTCAGAAAGCGTGAATTTTTTTTCTCGTCTTTCCTTTAAATTTCCTTGCTAGATGGGTAAAATGGAGCTTCAAACACGAGGAAAAGCCACTCCCGTCCTCAGATACGGAGTATGAGGGCCCCAGCAGCATCGAATGTGGCACGAGGTAGACCCAAAAAAAAAGATTTTTTTCCAGACGACCCCGGCCCTGCTCGGAAAGCGTGAATTTTTTTTCTCGTCGTTCCTTTAAATTTCTTTGCTAGATGGGTAGAATGGAGCTTCAAACACGAGGAAAAGCCACTCCCGTCCTTAGATACGGAGTATGAGGGCCCCAGCAGCATCGAATGCGGCACGAAGTAGACCCAAAAAATATGCTTTTTTTCCAGACGACCCCGGCCCTGTTCGGAAAGCGTGAATTTTATTTCCAGTCTTTCCTTTAAATTTCTTTGCTAGATGGGTAGAATGGAGCTTCAAACACGAGGAAAAGCCACTCCCGTTCTCAGATACGGAGTATGCGGGCCCCAGCAGCATCGAATGTGGCACGAAGTAGACCAAAAAAATGATTTTTTTCCAGACGACCCCGGCCCTGCTCAGAAAGCGTGAATTTTTTTTTTCTTGTCTTTCCTTTAAATTTCTTTGCTAGATGGGTAGAATGGAGCTTCAAACACGAGGAAAAGCCACTCCCGTCCTCAGATACGGAGTATGAGGGCCCCAGCAGCATCGAATGTGGCACGAAGTAGACAAAAAAAAATGATTTTTTTCCAGACGACCCCGGCCCTGCTCGGAAAGCGTGAATTTTTTTCTCGTCTTTCCTTTAAATTTCTTTGCTAGATGGGTAGAATGGAGCTTCAAACACGAGGAAAAGCCACACCCGTCCTCAGATACGGAATATGAGGGCCCCAGCAGCATCGAATGTGGCACGAAGTAGACCCAAAAAAACGATTTTTTTCCAGACGACCCCGGCCCTGCTCGGAAAGCGTGAATTTTTTTTCTCGTCTTTCCTTTAAATTTCTTTGCTAGATGGATAGAATGGAGCTTCAAACACGAGGAAAAGCCACTCCCGTCCTCAGATACGGAGTATGAGGGCCCCAGCAGCATCGAATGTGGCACGAAGTAGACCAAAAAAAAATGATTTTTTTCCAGACGACCCCGGCCCTGCTCGGAAAGCGTGAATTTTTGTTCTCGTCGTTTCTTTCAATTTCTTTGCTAGATGGGTAGCATGGAGCTTCAAACACGAGGAAAGGCCACTCCCGTCCTCAGATACGGAGTATGAGGGCCCCAGCAGCATCGAATGTGGCTAGAAGTAGACCAAAAAAAATGATTTTTTTCCAGACGAAACCGGCCCTGCTCGGAAAGCGTGAATTTTTTTTCTCGTCTTTCCTTTAAATTTCTTTGCTAGATGCGTAGAATGGAGCTTCAAACACGAGGAAAAGCCACTCCCGTCCTCAGATACGGAGTATGAGGGCCCCAGCAGCATCGAATGTGGCACGAAGTAGACAAAAAAAAAATGATTTTTTTCCAGACGACCCCGGCCCTGCTCGGAAAGCGTGAATTTTTGTTCTCTTCTTTCCTTTAAATTTCCTTGCTATATGGGTAGAATGGAGCTTCAAACACGAGGAAAAGCCACTCCCGTCCTCAGATACGGAGTATGAGGGCCCCAGCAGCATCGAATGTGGCACGAAATAGACTCAAAAAAAATGATTTTTTTTCCAGACGACCCCGGCCTGCTCGGAAAGCGTGAATTTTTTTTCTCGTCTTTCCTTTCAATTCCTTTGCTAGATGGGTAGAATGGAGCTTCAAACACGAGGAAAAGCCACTCCCGTCCTCAGATACGGAGTATGAGGGACCCAGCAGCATCGAATGTGGCACGAAATAGACTCAAAAAAAATTATTTTTTTCCAGACGACCCCGGCCCAGCTCGGAAAGCGTGAATTTTTTTTCTCTTCTTTCCTTTAAATTTCTTTGCTTGATGGGTAGAATGGAGCCTCAAACACGAGGAAAAGCCACTCCCGTTCTCAGATACGGAGTATGAGAGCCCCAGCAGCATCGAATGTGGCACGAAGTAGACCAAAAAAAAGACCTTCCGGCACCAGCCGCAAGAGATAGGTGGATTTTCTTTGTATGCAACTTTGAAGTAATATTAAAGTAATCCAAAATGGCGAAATTATAAGAAGTACCCATAAACGAGTATACATTTTCAATTTCAACGAAATCGGAGCAATTTTAAAGAATTTCAAGATGGCGGATTCAAAATGGCGGGAATTTTTTTCCAAAAATATTATTTTACTATTACCACTTCTATACTATTAAAAATGAAAATTCAACAATTATTAATGCGGAATTTGAAAAATGTAAAGGGGTGTGGCACGCCCCCCTCCCAACCGATCACGCCCATCTACGAACTCAGCCGAGCTATTCACTATATCAACATGTGTGCAAAGTATCAGTCGATTCGGTTAAGAACTGCGGCTCCTGTCGTGCGGACAAGATTTCGTTGTATTGCATAAATGGGCGTGACACGCCCCCCTCTCAACCGATCTCACCCATCTACGAACTCGTCCGTGCCATTCACCATATCAACATGTGTACAAAGTTTCATTCAATTCGGTTAAGAACTGCGGCCCCTATCGTGGTGACAAGATTTCGTTATATTGCATATATATATATATATATATATATATATATATATATATATATATAGATATATATATATATAAACATTTGAACGGACCATGGTTTCGGTGTTTACTATAGAGGTCTTGAAAAGTTGCATTCAAATTTTTTGAAAGTTGCGTCATGAGGACCTCTGCAATAGGTAGTATTTCTTCGAAATCCACCTAAAACGATTTTTTTCCAGACGACCCCGGCCCTGCTCGGAAAGCGTGAATTTTTTTCTCGTCTTTCCTTTAAATTTCTTTGCTAGATGGGTAGAATGGAGCTTCAAACACGAGGAAAAGCCACACCCGTTCTCAGATACGGAGTATAAGGGCCCCAGCAGCATCGAATGTGGCACGAAGTAGACAAAAAAAAAATGATTTTTTTCCAGACGACCCCGGCCCTGCTCGGAAAGCGTGCATTTTTTTCTCGTCTTTCCTTTAAATTTCTTTGCTAGATGGGTAGAATGGAGCTTCAAACACGAGGAAAAGCCACACCCGTTCTCAGATACGGAGTATGAGGGCCCCAGCAGCATCGAATGTGGCACGAAGTAGACCCAAAAAAAATGATTTTTTTCCAGACGACCCCGGCCCTGCTCGGAAAGCGTGAATTTTTTTCTCGTCTTTCCTTTAAATTTCTTTGCTAGATGGGTAGAATGGAGCTTCAAACACGAGGAAAAGCCACTCCCGTGAATTTTTTTTCTCTTCTTTCCTTTAAATTTCCTTGCTATATGGGTAGAATGGAGCTTCAAACACGAGGAAAAGCCACTCCCGTTCTCAGATACGGAGTATGCGGGCCCCAGCAGCATCGAATGTCGCACGAAGTAGACCCAAAAAAAAGATTTTTTCCAGACGACCCCGGCCCTGCTCGGAAAGCGTGAATTTTTTTTCTCGTCTTTCCTTTAAATTTCTTTGCTAGATGGGTAGAATGGAGCTTCAAACACGAGGAAAAGCCACTTCCGTTCTCAGATACGGAGTATGAGGGCCCCAGCAGCATCGAATGTGGCACGAAGTAGAACAAAAAAAATTATTTTTTTCCAGACGACCCCGGCCCTGCTCGGAAAGCGTGAATTTTTTTTCTCGTCTTTCCTTTAAATTTCTTTGCTAGATGGGTAGAATGGAGCTTCAAACACGAGGAAAAGCCACTCCCGTTCTCAGATACGGAGTATGAGGGCCCCAGCAGCATCGAATGTGTCACGAAGTTGACCCAAAAAAATTATGTTTTTTTGACGACCCCGGCCCTGCTCGGAAAGCGTGAATTTTTTTCTCGTCTTTCCTTTAAATTTCTTTGCTAGATAGGTAGAATGGAGCTTCAAACATGAGGAAAAGCCACTTCCGTTCTCAGATACGGAGTATGAGGGCCCCAGCAGCATCGAATGTGGCACGAAGTAGACCAAAAAAATGATTTTTTTCCAGACGACCCCGGCCCTGCTCGGAAAGCGTGAATTTTTTTCTCTTGTCTTTCCTTTAAATTTCCTTGCTAGATGGGTAAAATGGAGCTTCAAACACGAGGAAAAGCCACTCCCGTCCTCAGATACGGAATATGAGGGCCCCAGCAGCATCGAATGTGGCACGAAGTAGACCCAAAAAAACGATTTTTTTCCAGACGACCCCGGCCCTGCTCGGAAAGCGTGAATTTTTTTTCTCGTCTTTCCTTTAAATTTCTTTGCTAGATGGATAGAATGGAGCTTCAAACACGAGGAAAAGCCACTCCCGTCCTCAGATACGGAGTATGAGGGCCCCAGCAGCATCGAATGTGGCACGAAGTAGACCAAAAAAAAATGATTTTTTTCCAGACGACCCCGGCCCTGCTCGGAAAGCGTGAATTTTTGTTCTCGTCGTTTCTTTCAATTTCTTTGCTAGATGGGTAGCATGGAGCTTCAAACACGAGGAAAGGCCACTCCCGTCCTCAGATACGGAGTATGAGGGCCCCAGCAGCATCGAATGTGGCTAGAAGTAGACCAAAAAAAATGATTTTTTTCCAGACGAAACCGGCCCTGCTCGGAAAGCGTGAATTTTTTTTCTCGTCTTTCCTTTAAATTTCTTTGCTAGATGCGTAGAATGGAGCTTCAAACACGAGGAAAAGCCACTCCCGTCCTCAGATACGGAGTATGAGGGCCCCAGCAGCATCGAATGTGTGTCACGAAGTAGACCCAACAAAAAATAATTTTTTTTGCAGACGACCCCGGCTCTGCTCGGAAAGCGTGCACTTTTTTTCTCTTCTTTCCTCTAAATTTCTTTGCTAGATGCGTAGAATGGAGCTTCAAACACGAGGAAAAGCCACTCCCGTCCTCAGATACGGAGTATGAGGGTCCCAGCAGCATCGAATGTGGCACGAAGTAGACCAAAAAAAATGATTTTTTTCCAGGCGACCCCGGCTCTGCTCGGAAAGCGTGCATTTTATTTCTCTTCTTTCCTTTAAATTTTTTTGTTAGATGGGTAGAATGGAGCTTCAAACACGAGGAAAAGCCACTCCCGTCCTCAGATACGGAGTATGAGGGCCCCAGCAGCATCGAGTGTGTCACGAAGTAGACCCAAAAAAAAATAATTTTTTTTGCAGACGACCCCGGCTCTGCTCGGAAAGCGTGCATTTTTTTTCTCTTCTTTCCTTTAAATTTCCTTGCTATATGGGTAGAATGGAGCTTCAAACACGAGGAAAAGCCACTCCCGTCCTCAGATACGGAGTATGAGGGCCCCAGCAGCATCGAATGTGGCACGAAGTAGACCAAAAAAAATGATTTTTTTCCAGACGACCCCGGCCCTGCTCGGAAAGCGTGAATTTTTTTTCTCGTCTTTCCTTTAAATTTCTTTGCTAGATGGATAGAATGGAGCTTCAAACACGAGGAAAAGCCACTCCCGTCCTCAGATACGGAGTATGAGGGCCCCAGCAGCATCGAATGTGGCACGAAGTAGACCAAAAAAAATGATTTTTTTCCAGACGACCCCGGCTCTGCTCGGAAAGCGTGCATTTTTTTCTCTTCTTTCCTTTAAATTTCCTTGCTATATGGGTAGAATGGAGCTTCAAACACGAGGAAAAGCCACTCCCGTCCTCAGATACGGAATATGAGGGCCCCAGCAGCATCGAATGTGGCACGAAGTAGACCAAAAAAAATGATTTTTTTCCAGACGACCCCGGCTCTGCTCGGAAAGCGTGCATTTTATTTCTCTTCTTTCCTTTAAATTTTTTTGTTAGATGGGTAGAATGGAGCTTCAAACACGAGGAAAAGCCACTCCCGTCCTCAGATACGGAGTATGAGGGCCCCAGCAGCATCGAATGTGGCACGAAGTAGACCAAAAAAAATAATTTTTTTTGCAGACGACCCCGGCTCTGCTCGGAAAGCGTGCACTTTTTTTCTCTTCTTTCCTCTAAATTTCTTTGCTAGATGGGTAAAATGGAGCTTCAAACACGAGGAAAAGCCACTCCCGTCCTCAGATACGGAGTATGAGGGTCCCAGCAGCATCGAATGTGGCACGAAGTAGACCAAAAAAAATGATTTTTTTCCAGGCGACCCCGGCTCTGCTCGGAAAGCGTGCATTTTATTTCTCTTCTTTCCTTTAAATTTTTTTGTTAGATGGGTAGAATGGAGCTTCAAACACGAGGAAAAGCCACTCCCGTCCTCAGATACGGAGTATGAGGGCCCCAGCAGCATCGAGTGTGTCACGAAGTAGACCCAAAAAAAAAAATTTTTTTTTGCAGACGACCCCGGCTCTGCTCGGAAAGCGTGCATTTTTTTTCTCTTCTTTCCTTTAAATTTCCTTGCTATATGGGTAGAATGGAGCTTCAAACACGAGGAAAAGCCACTCCCGTCCTCAGATACGGAGTATGAGGGCCCCAGCAGCATCGAATGTGGCACGAAGTAGACCAAAAAAATGATTTTTTTCCAGACGACCCCGGCCCTGCTCGGAAAGCGGGAATTTTTTTTTCTTGTCTTTCCTTTAAATTTCCTTGCTAGATGGGTAAAATGGAGCTTCAAACACGAGGAAAAGCCACTCCCGTCCTCAGATACGGAGTATGAGGGCTCCAGCAGCATCGAATGTGGCACGAAGTAGACCAAAAAAAATGATTTTTTTCCAGACGACCCCGGCTCTGCTCGGAAAGCGTGCATTTTTTTCTCTTCTTTCCTTTAAATTTCCTTGCTATATGGGTAGAATGGAGCTTCAAACACGAGGAAAAGCCACTCCCGTCCTCAGATACGGAGCATGAGGGCCCCAGCAGCATCGAATGCGGCACGAAGTAGACCCAAAAAATGATTTTTTTCCAGACGACCCCGGCCCTGCTCGGAAAGCGTGAATTTTTTTCTCGTCTTTCCTTTAAATTTCTTTGCTAGATGGGTATAATGGAGCTTCAAACACGAGGAAAAGCCACTCCCGTCCTCAGATACGGAGTATGAGGGCCCCAGCAGCATCGAATGTGGCACGAAGTAGACCCAAAAAAAATATTTTTTTCCAGACGACCCCGGCATTGCTCGGAAAGCGAGAATTTTTTTTGTCTTCTTTCCTTTAAAATTCTTTGCTAGATGAGTAGAATGGAGCTTCAAATACGAGGAAAAGCCACTCCCGTCCTCAGATACGGAGTATGAGGGCCCCACCAGCATCGAATGTGGCACGAAGTAGACCAAAAAAATGATTTTTTTCCAGACGACCCCGGCCCTGCTCGGAAAGCGGGAATTTTTTTTCTCGTCTTTCCTTTAAATTTCTTTGCTAGATGCGTAGAATGGAGCTTCAAACACGAGGAAAAGCCACTCCCGTCCTCAGATACGGAGTATGAGGGCCCCAGCAGCATCGAATGTGTGTCACGAAGTAGACCCAACAAAAAATAATTTTTTTTGCAGACGACCCCGGCTCTGCTCGGAAAGCGTGCACTTTTTTTCTCTTCTTTCCTCTAAATTTCTTTGCTAGATGCGTAGAATGGAGCTTCAAACACGAGGAAAAGCCACTCCCGTCCTCAGATACGGAGTATGAGGGTCCCAGCAGCATCGAATGTGGCACGAAGTAGACCAAAAAAAATGATTTTTTTCCAGGCGACCCCGGCTCTGCTCGGAAAGCGTGCATTTTATTTCTCTTCTTTCCTTTAAATTTTTTTGTTAGATGGGTAGAATGGAGCTTCAAACACGAGGAAAAGCCACTCCCGTCCTCAGATACGGAGTATGAGGGCCCCAGCAGCATCGAGTGTGTCACGAAGTAGACCCAAAAAAAAATAATTTTTTTTGCAGACGACCCCGGCTCTGCTCGGAAAGCGTGCATTTTTTTTCTCTTCTTTCCTTTAAATTTCCTTGCTATATGGGTAGAATGGAGCTTCAAACACGAGGAAAAGCCACTCCCGTCCTCAGATACGGAGTATGAGGGCCCCAGCAGCATCGAATGTGGCACGAAGTAGACCAAAAAAATGATTTTTTTCCAGACGACCCCGGCCCTGCTCGGAAAGCGGGAATTTTTTTTTCTTGTCTTTCCTTTAAATTTCCTTGCTAGATGGGTAAAATGGAGCTTCAAACACGAGGAAAAGCCACTCCCGTCCTCAGATACGGAGTATGAGGGCCCCAGCAGCATCGAATGTGGCACGAAGAAGACCAAAAAAAATGATTTTTTTCCAGACGACCCCGGCTCTGCTCGGAAAGCGTGCATTTTTTTCTCTTCTTTCCTTTAAATTTCCTTGCTATATGGGTAGAATGGAGCTTCAAACACGAGGAAAAGCCACTCCCGTCCTCAGATACGGAGTATGAGGGCCCCAGCAGCATCGAATGTGGCACGAAGTAGACCAAAAAAAATGATTTTTTTCCAGGCGACCCCGGCCCTGCTCGGAAAGCGTGAATTTTTGTTCTCTTCTTTCCTTTAAATTTCCTTGCTAGATGGGTAAAATGGAGCTTCAAACACGAGGAAAAGCCACTCCCGTCCTCAGATACGGAGCATGAGGGTCTCAGCAGCATCGAATGTGGCACGAAGTAGACCAAAAAAAATGATTTTTTTCCAGACGACCCCGGCCCTGCTCGGACAGCGTGCATTTTTTTTCTCTTCTTTCCTTTAAATTTCCTTGCTAGATGGGTAGAATGGAGCTTCAAACACGAGGAAAAGCCACTCCCGTCCTCAGATACGGAGTATGAGGGCCCCAGCAGCATCGAATGTGGCACGAAGTAGACCCAAAAAATATGCTTTTTTTCCAGACGACCCCGGCCCTGCTCGAAAAGCGTGAATTTTATTTCCAGTCTTTCCTTTCAATTTCTTTGCTAGATGGGTAGAATGGAGCTTCAAACACGAGGAAAAGCCACACCCGTTCTCAGATACGGAGTATGCGGGCCCCAGCAGCATCGAATGTGGCACGAAGTAGACCAAAAAAATGATTTTTTTCCAGACGACCCCGGCCCTGCTCGGAAAGCGTGAATTTTTTTCTCGTCTTTCCTTTAAATTTCTTTGCTAGATGGGAAGAATGGAGCTTCAAACACGAGGAAAAGCCACTCCCGTCCTCAGATACGGAGTATGAGGGCCCCAGCAGCATCGAATGTGGCACGAAGTAGACCCAAAAAAAATATTTTTTTCCAGACGACCCCGGCCCTGCTCGGAAAGCGTGAATTTTTTTTGTCTTCTTTCCTTTAAAATTCTTTGCTAGATGAGTAGAATGGAGCTTCAAATACGAGGAAAAGCCACTCCCGTCCTCAGATACGGAGTATGAGGGCCCCACCAGCATCGAATGTGGCACGAAGTAGACCCAAAAACAACGATTTTTTTCCAGACGACCCCGGCCCTGCTCAGAAAGCGTGAATTTTTTTTCTCGTTTTTCCTTTAAATTTCCTTGCTAGATGTTTAAAATGGAGCTTCAAACACGAGGAAAAGCCACTCCCGTCCTCAGATACGGAGTATGAGGGCCCCAGCAGCATCGAATGTGGCACGAGGTAGACCCAAAAAAAAAGATTTTTTTCCAGACGACCCCGGCCCTGCTCGGAAAGCGTGAATTTTTTTTCTCGTCGTTCCTTTAAATTTCTTTGCTAGATGGGTAGAATGGAGCTTCAAACACGAGGAAAAGCCACTCCCGTCCTCAGATACGGAGTATGAGGGCCCCAGCAGCATCGAATGCGGCACGAAGTAGACCCAAAAAATATGCTTTTTTTCCAGACGACCCCGGCCCTGTTCGGAAAGTGTGAATTTTATTTCCAGTCTTTCCTTTAAATTTCTTTGCTAGATGGGTAGAATGGAGCTTCAAACACGAGGAAAAGCCACTCCCGTTCTCAGATACGGAGTATGCGGGCCCCAGCAGCATCGAATGTGGCACGAAGTAGACCAAAAAAATGATTTTTTTCCAGACGACCCCGGCCCTGCTCAGAAAGCGTTAATTTTTTTTTTCTTGTCTTTCCTTTAAAATTCTTTGCTAGATGAGTAGAATGGAGCTTCAAACACGAGGAAAAGCCACTCCCGTCCTCAGATACGGAGTATGAGGGCCCCAGCAGCATCGAATGTGGCACGAAGTAGACAAAAAAAAATGATTTTTTTCCAGACGACCCCGGCCCTGCTCGGAAAGCGTGAATTTTTTTCTCGTCTTTCCTTTAAATTTCTTTGCTAGATGGGTAGAATGGAGCTTCAAACACGAGGAAAAGCCACACCCGTTCTCAGATACGGAGTATGCGGGCCCCAGCAGCATCGAATGTGGCACGAAGTAGACCAAAAAAATGATTTTTTTCCAGACGACCCCGGCCCTGCTCAGAAAGCGTGAATTTTTTTTTTCTTGTCTTTCCTTTAAATTTCTTTGCTAGATGGGTAGAATGGAGCTTCAAACACGAGGAAAAGCCACTCCCGTCCTCAGATACGGAGTATGAGGGCCCCAGCAGCATCGAATGTGGCACGAAGTAGACAAAAAAAAATGATTTTTTTCCAGACGACCCCGGCCCTGCTCGGAAAGCGTGAATTTTTGTTCTCTTCTTTCCTTTAAATTTCCTTGCTAGATGGGTAAAATGGAGCTTCAAACACGAGGAAAAGCCACTCCCGTCCTCAGATACGGAGCATGAGGGCCCCAGCAGCATCGAATGCGGCACGAAGTAGACCCAAAAAATGATTTTTTTCCAGACGACCCCGGCCCTGCTCGGAAAGCGTGAATTTTTTTCTCGTCTTTCCTTTAAATTTCTTTGCTAGATGGGTAGAATGGAGCTTCAAACACGAGGAAAAGCCACTCCCGTCCTCAGATACGGAGTATGAGGGCCCCAGCAGCATCGAATGTGGCACGAAGTAGACAAAAAAAATTGATTTTTTTCCAGACGACCCCGGCCCTGCTCGGAAAGCGTGAATTTTTTTTCTCGTCTTTCCTTTAAATTTCTTTGCTAGATGGGTAGAATGGAGCTTCAAACACGAGGAAAAGCCACTCCCGTCCTCAGATACGGAGTATGAGGGCACCACCAGCATCGAATGTGGCACGAAGTAGACCCAAAAACAACGATTTTTTTCCAGACGACCCCGGCCCTGCTCAGAAAGCGTGAATTTTTTTTCTCGTCTTTCCTTTAAATTTCCTTGCTAGATGGGTAAAATGGAGCTTCAAACACGAGGAAAAGCCACTCCCGTCCTCAGATACGGAATATGAGGGCCCCAGCAGCATCGAATGTGGCACGAGGTAGACCCAAAAAAAAATATTTTTTTCCAGACGACCCCGGCCCTGCTCGGAAAGCGTGAATTTTTTTTCTCGTCGTTCCTTTAAATTTCTTTGCTAGATGGGTAGAATGGAGCTTCAAACACGAGGAAAAGCCACTCCCGTCCTCAGATACGGAGTATGAGGGCCCCAGCAGCATCGAATGCGGCACGAAGTAGACCCAAAAAATATGCTTTTTTTCCAGACGACCCCGGCCCTGTTCGGAAAGCGTGAATTTTATTTCCAGTCTTTCCTTTAAATTTCTTTGCTAGATGGGTAGAATGGAGCTTCAAACACGAGGAAAAGCCACTCCCGTTCTCAGATACGGAGTATGCGGGCCCCAGCAGCATCGAATGTGGCACGAAGTAGACAAAAAAAAATGATTTTTTTCCAGACGACCCCGGCCCTGCTCGGAAAGCGTGAATTTTTTTTCTCGTCTTTCCTTTAAATTTCTTTGCTAGATGGGTAGAATGGAGCTTCAAACACGAGGAAAAGCCACACCCGTTCTCAGATACGGAGTATGAGGGCCCCAGCAGCATCGAATGTGGCACGAAGTAGACAAAAAAAAATGATTTTTTTCCAGACGACCCCGGCCCTGCTCGGAAAGCGTGAATTTTTTTCTCGTCTTTCCTTTAAATTTCTTTGCTAGATGGGTAGAATGGAGCTTCAAACACGAGGAAAAGCCACACCCGTTCTCAGATACGGAGTATGAGGGCCCCAGCAGCATCGAATGTGGCACGAAGTAGACAAAAAAAAATGATTTTTTTCCAGACGACCCCGGCCCTGCTCGGAAAGCGTGAATTTTTTTCTCGTCTTTCCTTTAAATTTCTTTGCTAGATGGGTAGAATGGAGCTTCAAACACGAGGAAAAGCCACTCCCGTTCTCAGATACGGAGTATGAGGGCCCCAGCAGCATCGAATGTGGCACGAAGTAGACCCAAAAAAAATATTTTTTTCCAGACGACCCCGGCCCTGCTCGGAAAGGGTGAATTTTTTTCTCTTCTTTCCTTTAAATTTCTTTGCCAGATGGGTAGAATGGAGCTTCAAACACGAGGAAAAGCCACTCCCGTTCTCAGATACGGAGTATGCGGGCCCCAGCAGCATCGAATGTGGCACGAAGTAGACCAAAAAAATGATTTTTTTCCAGACGACCCCGGCCCTGCTCGGAAAGCGTGAATTTTTTTTCTCGTCTTTCCTTTAAATTTCTTTGCTAGATGGGTAGAATGGAGCTTCAAACACGAGGAAAAGCCACACCCGTTCTCAGATACGGAGTATGAGGGCCCCAGCAGCATCGAATGTGGCACGAAGTAAACAAAAAAAAATGATTTTTTTCCAGACGACCCCGGCCCTGCTCGGAAAGCGTGAATTTTTTTCTCGTCTTTCCTTTAAATTTCTTTGCTAGATGGGTAGAATGGAGCTTCAAACACGAGGAAAAGCCACTCCCGTCCTCAGATACGGAGTATGAGGGCCCCAGCAGCATCGAATGTGGCACGAAGTAGACCCAAAAAAAATATTTTTTTCCAGACGACCCCGGCCCTGCTCGGAAAGCGTGAATTTTTTTTGTCTTCTTTAGTTTAAAATTCTTTGCTAGATGAGTAGAATGGAGCTTCAAACACGAGGAAAAGCCACTCCCGTCCTCAGATACGGAATATGAGGGCCCCAGCAGCATCGAATGTGGCACGAGGTAGACCCAAAAAAAAAGATTTTTTTCCAGACGACCCCGGCCCTGCTCGGAAAGCGTGAATTTTTTTTCTCGTCGTTCCTTTAAATTTCTTTGCTAGATGGGTAGAATGGAGCTTCAAACACGAGGAAAAGCCACTCCCGTCCTCAGATACGGAGTATGAGGGCCCTAGCAGCATCGAATGCGGCACGAAGTAGACCCAAAAAATATGCTTTTTTTCCAGACGACCCCGGCCCTGTTCGGAAAGCGTGAATTTTATTTCCAGTCTTTCCTTTAAATTTCTTTGCTAGATGGGTAGAATGGAGCTTCAAACACGAGGAAAAGCCACTCCCGTTCTCAGATACGGAGTATGCGGGCCCCAGCAGCATCGAATGTGGCACGAAGTAGACCAAAAAAATGATTTTTTTCCAGACGACCCCGGCCCTGCTCAGACAGCGTGAATTTTTTTTTCTTGTCTTTCCTTTAAATTTCTTTGCTAGATGGGTAGAATGGAGCTTCAAACACGAGGAAAAGCCACTCCCGTCCTCAGATACGGAGTATGAGGGCCCCAGCAGCATCGAATGTGGCACGAAGTAGACAAAAAAAATAATTTTTTTCCAGACGACCCCGGCCCTGCTCGGAAAGCGTGAATTTTTTTCTCGTCTTTCCTTTAAATTTCTTTGCTAGATGGGTAGAATGGAGCTTCAAACACGAGGAAAAGCCACTCCCGTCCTCAGATACGGAGTATGAGGGCCCCAGCAGCATCGAATGTGGCACGAAGTAGACCCAAAAAAAATATTTTTTTCCAGACGACCCCGGCCCTGCTCGGAAAGCGTGAATTTTTTTTGTCTTCTTTCCTTTAAAATTCTTTGCTAGATGGGTAGAATGGAGCTTCAAACACGAGGAAAAGCCACTCCCGTCCTCAGATACGGAGTATGAGGGCCCCAGCAGCATCGAATGTGGCACGAAGTAGACCCAAAAAAAATATTTTTTTCCAGACGACCCCGGCCCTGCTCGGAAAGCGTGAATTTTTTTCTCGTCTTTCCTTTAAATTTCTTTGCTAGATGGGTAGAATGGAGCTTCAAACACGAGGAAAAGCCACTCCCGTTCTCAGATACGGAGTATGAGGGCCCCAGCAGCATCGAATGTGGCACGAAGTAGACCCAAAAAAAAAGTTTTTTTTCCAGACGACCCCGGCCCTGCTCGGAAAGCGTGAATTTTTTTTCTCGTCTTTCCTTTAAATTTCTTTGCTAGATGGGTAGAATGGAGCTTCAAACACGAGGAAAAGCCACACCCGTTCTCAGATACGGAGTATGAGGGCCCCAGCAGCATCGAATGTGGCACGAAGTAGACAAAAAAAAATGATTTTTTTCCAGACGACCCCGGCCCTGCTCGGAAAGCGTGAATTTTTTTTCTCGTCTTTCCTTTAAATTTCTTTGCTAGATGGGTAGAATGGAGCTTCAAACACGAGGAAAAGCCACACCCGTTCTCAGATACGGAGTATGAGGGCCCCAGCAGCATCGAATGTGGCACGAAGTAGACAAAAAAAAATGATTTTTTTCCAGACGACCCCGGCCCTGCTCGGAAAGCGTGAATTTTTTTCTCGTCTTTCCTTTAAATTTCTTTGCTAGATGGGTAGAATGGAGCTTCAAACACGAGGAAAAGCCACTCCCGTCCTCAGATACGGAGTATGAGGGCCCCAGCAGCATCGAATGCGGCACGAAGTAGACCCAAAAAATATGTTTTTTTTCCAGACGACCCCGGCCCTGCTCGGAAAGCGTGAATTTTATTTCCAGTCTTTCCTTTCAATTTCTTTGCTAGATGGGTAGAATGGAGCTTCAAACACGAGGAAAAGCCACTCCCGTTCTCAGATACGGAGTATGCGGGCCCCAGCAGCATCGAATGTGGCACGAAGTAGACCAAAAAAATGATTTTTTTCCAGACGACCCCGGCCCTGCTCGGAAAGCGTGAATTTTTTTTCTCGTCTTTCCTTTAAATTTCTTTGCTAGACGGGTAGAATGGAGCTTCAAACACGAGGAAAAGCCACACCCGTTCTCAGATACGGAGTATGAGGGCCCCAGCAGCATCGAATGTGGCACGAAGTAGACAAAAAAAAATGATTTTTTTCCAGACGACCCCGGCCCTGCTCGGAAAGCGTGAATTTTTTTGTCTTCTTTCCTTTAAAATTCTTTGCTAGATGAGTAGAATGGAGCTTCAAACACGAGGAAAAGCCACTCCCGTCCTCAGATACGGAGTATGAGGGCCCCACCAGCATCGAATGTGGCACGAAGTAGACCCAAAAACAACGATTTTTTTCCAGACGACCCCGGCCCTGCTCAGAAAGCGTGAATTTTTTTTCTCGTCTTTCCTTTAAATTTCCTTGCTAGATGGGTAAAATGGAGCTTCAAACACGAGGAAAAGCCACTCCCGTCCTCAGATACGGAATATGAGGGCCCCAGCAGCATCGAATGTGGCACGAAGTAGACCCAAAAAAAAAGTTTTTTTTCCAGACGACCCCGGCCCTGCTCGGAAAGCGTGAATTTTTTTTCTCGTCTTTCCTTTAAATTTCTTTGCTAGATGGGTAGAATGGAGCTTCAAACACGAGGAAAAGCCACACCCGTTCTCAGATACGGAGTATGAGGGCCCCAGCAGCATCGAATGTGGCACGAAGTAGACAAAAAAAAATGATTTTTTTCCAGACGACCCCGGCCCTGCTCGGAAAGCGTGAATTTTTTTTGTCTTCTTTCCTTTAAAATTCTTTGCTAGATGAGTAGAATGGAGCTTCAAACACGAGGAAAAGCCACTCCCGTTCTCAGATACGGAGTATGCGGGCCCCAGCAGCATCGAATGTGGCACGAAGTAGACCAAAAAAATGATTTTTTTCCAGACGACCCCGGCCCTGCTCGGAAAGCGTGAATTTTTTTCTCGTCTTTCCTTTAAATTTCTTTGCTAGATGGGTAGAATGGAGCTTCAAACACGAGGAAAAGCCACTCCCGTTCTCAGATACGGAGTATGCGGGCCCCAGCAGCATCGAATGTGGCACGAAGTAGACCAAAAAAATGATTTTTTTCCAGACGACCCCGGCCCTGCTCGGAAAGCGTGAATTTTTTTTCTCGTCTTTCCTTTAAATTTCTTTGCTAGATGGGTAGAATGGAGCTTCAAACACGAGGAAAAGCCACACCCGTTCTCAGATACGGAGTATGAGGGCCCCAGCAGCATCGAATGTGGCACGAAGTAGACAAAAAAAAATGATTTTTTTCCAGACGACCCCGGCCCTGCTTGGAAAGCGTGAATTTTTTTTGTCTTCTTTCCTTTAAAATTCTTTGCTAGATGAGTAGAATGGAGCTTCAAACACGAGGAAAAGCCACTCCCGTTCTCAGATACGGAGTATGCGGGCCCCAGCAGCATCGAATGTGGCACGAAGTAGACCAAAAAAATGATTTTTTTCCAGACGACCCCGGCCCTGCTCGGAAAGCGTGAATTTTTTTTCTCGTCTTTCCTTTAAATTTCTTTGCTAGATGGGTAGAATGGAGCTTCAAACACGAGGAAAAGCCACACCCGTTCTCAGATACGGAGTATGAGGGCCCCAGCAGCATCGAATGTGGCACGAAGTAGACAAAAAAAAATGATTTTTTTCCAGACGACCCCGGCCCTGCTCGGAAAGCGTGAATTTTTTTCTCGTCTTTCCTTTAAATTTCTTTGCTAGATGGGTAGAATGGAGCTTCAAACACGAGGAAAAGCCACTCCCGTTCTCAGATACGGAGTATGCGGGCCCCAGCAGCATCGAATGTGGCACGAAGTAGACCAAAAAAATGATTTTTTTCCAGACGACCCCGGCCCTGCTCGGAAAGCGTGAATTTTTTTTCTCGTCTTTCCTTTAAATTTCTTTGCTAGATGGGTAGAATGGAGCTTCAAACACGAGGAAAAGCCACACCCGTTCTCAGATACGGAGTATGAGGGCCCCAGCAGCATCGAATGTGGCACGAAGTAGACAAAAAAAAATGATTTTTTTCCAGACGACCCCGGCCCTGCTCGGAAAGCGTGAATTTTTTTCTCGTCTTTCCTTTAAATTTCTTTGCTAGATGGGTAGAATGGAGCTTCAAACACGAGGAAAAGCCACACCCGTTCTCAGATACGGAGTATGAGGGCCCCAGCAGCATCGAATGTGGCACGAAGTAGACAAAAAAAAATGATTTTTTTCCAGACGACCCCGGCCCTGCTCGGAAAGCGTGAATTTTTTTCTCGTCTTTCCTTTAAATTTCTTTGCTAGATGGGTAGAATGGAGCTTCAAACACGAGGAAAAGCCACTCCCGTTCTCAGATACGGAGTATGAGGGCCCCAGCAGCATCGAATGTGGCACGAAGTAGACCCAAAAAAAATATTTTTTTCCAGACGACCCCGGCCCTGCTCGGAAAGGGTGAATTTTTTTCTCTTCTTTCCTTTAAATTTCTTTGCCAGATGGGTAGAATGGAGCTTCAAACACGAGGAAAAGCCACTCCCGTCCTCAGATACGGAGTATGAGGGCCCCAGCAGCATCGAATGTGGCACGAAGTAGACCCAAAAAATATGCTTTTTTTCCAGACGACCCCGGCCCTGCTCGGAAAGCGTGAATTTTATTTCCAGTCTTTCCTTTCAATTTCTTTGCTAGATGGGTAGAATGGAGCTTCAAACACGAGGAAAAGCCACTCCCGTTCTCAGATACGGAGTATGCGGGCCCCAGCAGCATCGAATGTGGCACGAAGTAGACCAAAAAAATGATTTTTTTCCAGACGACCCCGGCCCTGCTCGGAAAGCGTGAATTTTTTTCTCGTCTTTCCTTTAAATTTCTTTGCTAGATGGGTAGAATGGAGCTTCAAACACGAGGAAAAGCCACTCCCGTTCTCAGATACGGAGTATGAGGGCCCCAGCAGCATCGAATGTGGCACGAAGTAGACCCAAAAAAAATATTTTTTTCCAGACGACCCCGGCCCTGCTCGGAAAGGGTGAATTTTTTTCTCTTCTTTCCTTTAAATTTCTTTGCCAGATGGGTAGAATGGAGCTTCAAACACGAGGAAAAGCCACTCCCGTCCTCAGATACGGAGTATGAGGGCCCCAGCAGCATCGAATGTGGCACGAAGTAGACCCAAAAAATATGCTTTTTTTCCAGACGACCCCGGCCCTGCTCGGAAAGCGTGAATTTTATTTCCAGTCTTTCCTTTCAATTTCTTTGCTAGATGGGTAGAATGGAGCTTCAAACACGAGGAAAAGCCACTCCCGTTCTCAGATACGGAGTATGCGGGCCCCAGCAGCATCGAATGTGGCACGAAGTAGACCCAAAAAAAATATTTTTTTCCAGACGACCCCGGCCCTGCTCGGAAAGCTTGAATTTTTTTTGTCTTCTTTCCTTTAAAATTCTTTGCTAGATGAGTAGAATGGAGCTTCAAACACGAGGAAAAGCCACTCCCGTCCTCAGATACGGAGTATGAGGGCCCCAGCAGCATCGAATGTGGCACGAAGTAGACCCAAAAAAAATATTTTTTTCCAGACGACCCCGGCCCTGCTCGGAAAGCGTGAATTTTTTTCTCGTCTTTCCTTTAAATTTCTTTGCTAGATGGGTAGAATGGAGCTTCAAACACGAGGAAAAGCCACTCCCGTCCTCAGATACGGAGTATGAGGGCCCCAGCAGCATCGAATGTGGCACGAAGTAGACAAAAAAAAATGATTTTTTTCCAGACGACCCCGGCCCTGCTCGGAAAGCGTGAATTTTTTTTGTCTTCTTTCCTTTAAAATTCTTTGCTAGATGAGTAGAATGGAGCTTCAAACACGAGGAAAAGCCACTCCCGTTCTCAGATACGGAGTATGCGGGCCCCAGCAGCATCGAATGTGGCACGAAGTAGACCAAAAAAATGATTTTTTTCCAGACGACCCCGGCCCTGCTCGGAAAGCGTGAATTTTTTTTCTCGTCTTTCCTTTAAATTTCTTTGCTAGATGGGTAGAATGGAGCTTCAAACACGAGGAAAAGCCACACCCGTTCTCAGATACGGAGTATGAGGGCCCCAGCAGCATCGAATGTGGCACGAAGTAGACAAAAAAAAATGATTTTTTTCCAGACGACCCCGGCCCTGCTCGGAAAGCGTGAATTTTTTTCTCGTCTTTCCTTTAAATTTCTTTGCTAGATGGGTAGAATGGAGCTTCAAACACGAGGAAAAGCCACTCCCGTTCTCAGATACGGAGTATGCGGGCCCCAGCAGCATCGAATGTGGCACGAAGTAGACCAAAAAAATGATTTTTTTCCAGACGACCCCGGCCCTGCTCGGAAAGCGTGAATTTTTTTTCTCGTCTTTCCTTTAAATTTCTTTGCTAGATGGGTAGAATGGAGCTTCAAACACGAGGAAAAGCCACACCCGTTCTCAGATACGGAGTATGAGGGCCCCAGCAGCATCGAATGTGGCACGAAGTAGACAAAAAAAAATGATTTTTTTCCAGACGACCCCGGCCCTGCTCGGAAAGCGTGAATTTTTTTCTCGTCTTTCCTTTAAATTTCTTTGCTAGATGGGTAGAATGGAGCTTCAAACACGAGGAAAAGCCACACCCGTTCTCAGATACGGAGTATGAGGGCCCCAGCAGCATCGAATGTGGCACGAAGTAGACAAAAAAAAATGATTTTTTTCCAGACGACCCCGGCCCTGCTCGGAAAGCGTGAATTTTTTTCTCGTCTTTCCTTTAAATTTCTTTGCTAGATGGGTAGAATGGAGCTTCAAACACGAGGAAAAGCCACTCCCGTTCTCAGATACGGAGTATGAGGGCCCCAGCAGCATCGAATGTGGCACGAAGTAGACCCAAAAAAAATATTTTTTTCCAGACGACCCCGGCCCTGCTCGGAAAGGGTGAATTTTTTTCTCTTCTTTCCTTTAAATTTCTTTGCCAGATGGGTAGAATGGAGCTTCAAACACGAGGAAAAGCCACTCCCGTCCTCAGATACGGAGTATGAGGGCCCCAGCAGCATCGAATGTGGCACGAAGTAGACCCAAAAAATATGCTTTTTTTCCAGACGACCCCGGCCCTGCTCGGAAAGCGTGAATTTTATTTCCAGTCTTTCCTTTCAATTTCTTTGCTAGATGGGTAGAATGGAGCTTCAAACACGAGGAAAAGCCACTCCCGTTCTCAGATACGGAGTATGCGGGCCCCAGCAGCATCGAATGTGGCACGAAGTAGACCAAAAAAATGATTTTTTTCCAGACGACCCCGGCCCTGCTCGGAAAGCGTGAATTTTTTTTCTCGTCTTTCCTTTAAATTTCTTTGCTAGATGGGTAGAATGGAGCTTCAAACACGAGGAAAAGCCACACCCGTTCTCAGATACGGAGTATGAGGGCCCCAGCAGCATCGAATGTGGCACGAAGTAGACAAAAAAAAATGATTTTTTTCCAGACGACCCCGGCCCTGCTCGGAAAGCGTGAATTTTTTTCTCGTCTTTCCTTTAAATTTCTTTGCTAGATGGGTAGAATGGAGCTTCAAACACGAGGAAAAGCCACTCCCGTCCTCAGATACGGAGTATGAGGGCCCCAGCAGCATCGAATGTGGCACGAAGTAGACCCAAAAAAAAGATTTTTTTCCAGACGACCCCGGCCCTGCTCGGAAAGCGTGAATTTTTTTTGTCTTCTTTAGTTTAAAATTCTTTGCTAGATGAGTAGAATGGAGCTTCAAACACGAGGAAAAGCCACTCCCGTCCTCAGATACGGAGTATGAGGGCACCACCAGCATCGAATGTGGCACGAAGTAGACCCAAAAACAACGATTTTTTTCCAGACGACCCCGGCCCTGCTCAGAAAGCGTGAATTTTTTTTCTCGTCTTTCCTTTAAATTTCCTTGCTAGATGGGTAAAATGGAGCTTCAAACACGAGGAAAAGCCACTCCCGTCCTCAGATACGGAATATGAGGGCCCCAGCAGCATCGAATGAGGCACGAGGTAGACCCAAAAAAAAAGATTTTTTTCCAGACGACCCCGGCCCTGCTCGGAAAGGGTGAATTTTTTTCTCTTCTTTCCTTTAAATTTCTTTGCTAGATGGGTAGAATGGAGCTTCAAACACGAGGAAAAGCCACTCCCGTCCTCAGATACGGAGTATGAGGGCCCCAGCAGCATCGAATGCGGCACGAGGTAGACCCAAAAAATATGCTTTTTTTCCAGACGACCCCGGCCCTGTTCGGAAAGCGTGAATTTTATTTCCAGTCTTTCCTTTAAATTTCTTTGCTAGATGGGTAGAATGGAGCTTCAAACACGAGGAAAAGCCACTCCCGTTCTCAGATACGGAGTATGCGGGCCCCAGCAGCATCGAATGTGGCACGAAGTAGACCAAAAAAATGATTTTTTTCCAGACGACCCCGGCCCTGCTCAGAAAGCGTGAATTTTTTTTCTCTTCTTTCCTTTAAATTTCTTTGCTAGATGGGTAGAATGGAGCTTCAAACACGAGGAAAAGCCACTCCCGTCCTCAGATACGGAGTATGAGGGCCCCAGCAGCATCGAATGTGGCACGAAGTAGACAAAAAAAAATAATTTTTTTCCAGACGACCCCGGCCCTGCTCGGAAAGCGTGAATTTTTTTCTCGTCTTTCCTTTAAATTTCTTTGCTAGATGGGTAGAATGGAGCTTCAAACACGAGGAAAAGCCACTCCCGTCCTCAGATACGGAGTATGAGGGCCCCAGCAGCATCGAATGTGGCACGAAGTAGACCCAAAAAAAATATTTTTTTCCAGACGACCCCGGCCCTGCTCGGAAAGCGTGAATTTTTTTTGTCTTCTTTCCTTTAAAATTCTTTGCTAGATGAGTAGAATGGAGCTTCAAACACGAGGAAAAGCCACTCCCGTCCTCAGATACGGAGTATGAGGGCCCCAGCAGCATCGAATGCGGCACGAAGTAGACAAAAAAAAAATGATTTTTTTCCAGACGACCCCGGCCCTGCTCGGAAAGCGTGAATTTTTTTCTCGTCTTTCCTTTAAATTTCTTTGCTAGATGGGTAGAATGGAGCTTCAAACACGAGGAAAAGCCACTCCCGTTCTCAGATACGGAGTATGAGGGCCCCAGCAGCATCGAATGTGGCACGAAGTAGACAAAAAAAAATGATTTTTTTCCAGACGACCCCGGCCCTGCTCGGAAAGCGTGAATTTTTTTCTCGTCTTTCCTTTAAATTTCTTTGCTAGATGGGTAGAATGGAGCTTCAAACACGAGGAAAAGCCACTCCCGTTCTCAGATACGGAGTATGAGGGCCCCAGCAGCATCGAATGCGGCACGAAGTAGACCAAAAAAATATGTTTTTTTTCCAGACGACCCCGGCCCTGCTCGGAAAGCGTGAATTTTATTTCCAGTCTTTCCTTTCAATTTCTTTGCTAGATGGGTAGAATGGAGCTTCAAACACGAGGAAAAGCCACTCCCGTTCTCAGATACGGAGTATGCGGGCCCCAGCAGCATCGAATGTGGCACGAAGTAGACCAAAAAAATGATTTTTTTCCAGACGACCCCGGCCCTGCTCGGAAAGCGTGAATTTTTTTTCTCGTCTTTCCTTTAAATTTCTTTGCTAGATGGGTAGAATGCAGCTTCAAACACGAGGAAAAGCCACACCCGTTCTCAGATACGGAGTATGAGGGCCCCAACAGCATCGAATGTGGCACGAAGTAGACAAAAAAAAATGATTTTTTTCCAGACGACCCCGGCCCTGCTCGGAAAGCGTGAATTTTTTTCTCGTCCTTCCTTTAAATTTCTTTGCTAGATGGGTAGAATGGAGCTTCAAACACGAGGAAAAGCCACTCCCGTCCTCAGATACGGAGTATGAGGGCCCCAGCAGCATCGAATGTGGCACGAAGTAGACCCAAAAAAAATATTTTTTTCCAGACGACCCCGGCCCTGCTCGGAAAGCGTGAATTTTTTTTGTCTTCTTTCCTTTAAAATTCTTTGCTAGATGAGTAGAATGGAGCTTCAAACACGAGGAAAAGCCACTCCCGTCCTCAGATACGGAGTATGAGGGCCCCACCAGCATCGAATGTGGCACGAAGTAGACCCAAAAACAACGATTTTTTTCCAGACGACCCCGGCCCTGCTCAGAAAGCGTGAATTTTTTTTCTCGTCTTTCCTTTAAATTTCCTTGCTAGATGGGTAAAATGGAGCTTCAAACACGAGGAAAAGCCACTCCCGTCCTCAGATACGGAATATGAGGGCCCCAGCAGCATCGAATGTGGCACGAAGTAGACCCAAAAAAAAAGTTTTTTTTCCAGACGACCCCGGCCCTGCTCGGAAAGCGTGAATTTTTTTCTCGTCTTTCCTTTAAATTTCTTTGCTAGATGGGTAGAATGGAGCTTCAAACACGAGGAAAAGCCACTCCCGTCCTCAGATACGGAGTATGAGGGCCCCAGCAGCATCGAATGCGGCACGAAGTAGACCCAAAAAATATGCTTTTTTTCCAGACGACCCCGGCCCTGTTCGGAAAGCGTGAATTTTATTTCCAGTCTTTCCTTTAAATTTCTTTGCTAGATGGGTAGAATGGAGCTTCAAACACGAGGAAAAGCCACTCCCGTTCTCAGATACGTAGTATGCGGGCCCCAGCAGCATCGAATGTGGCACGAAGTAGACCAAAAAAATGATTTTTTTCCAGACGACCCCGGCCCTGCTCAGAAAGCGTGAATATTTTTTTCTTGTCTTTCCTTTAAATTTCTTTGCTAGATGGGTAGAATGGAGCTTCAAACACGAGGAAAAGCCACTCCCGTCCTCAGATACGGAGTATGAGGGCCCCAGCAGCATCGAATGTGGCACGAAGTAGACAAAAAAAAAATGATTTTTTTCCAGACGACCCCGGCCCTGCTCGGAAAGCGTGAATTTTTTTCTCGTCTTTCCTTTAAATTTCTTTGCTAGATGGGTAGAATGGAGCTTCAAACACGAGGAAAAGCCACACCCGTTCTCAGATACGGAGTATGAGGGCCCCAGCAGCATCGAATGTGGCACGAAGTAGACAAAAAAAAATGATTTTTTTCCAGACGACCCCGGCCCTGCTCGGAAAGCGTGAATTTTTTTCTCGTCTTTCCTTTAAATTTCTTTGCTAGATGGGTAGAATGGAGCTTCAAACACGAGGAAAAGCCACTCCCGTCCTCAGATACGGAGTATGAGGGCCCCAGCAGCATCGAATGTGGCACGAAGTAGACAAAAAAAAATGATTTTTTTCCAGACGACCCCGGCCCTGCTCAGAAAGCGTGAATTTTTTTCTCGTCTTTCCTTTAAATTTCTTTGCTAGATGGGTAGAATGGAGCTTCAAACACGAGGAAAAGCCACACCCGTTCTCAGATACGGAGTATGAGGGCCCCAGCAGCATCGAATGTGGCACGAAGTAGACAAAAAAAAATGATTTTTTTCCAGACGACCCCGGCCCTGCTCGGAAAGCGTGAATTTTTTTCTCGTCTTTCCTTTAAATTTCTTTGCTAGATGGGTAGAATGGAGCTTCAAACACGAGGAAAAGCCACTCCCGTCCTCAGATACGGAGTATGAGGGCCCCAGCAGCATCGAATGTGGCACGAAGTAGACCCAAAAAAAATATTTTTTTCCAGACGACCCCGGCCCTGCTCGGAAAGCGTGAATTTTTTTTGTCTTCTTTCCTTTAAAATTCTTTGCTAGATGAGTAGAATGGAGCTTCAAACACGAGGAAAAGCCACTCCCGTCCTCAGATACGGAGTATGAGGGCACCACCAGCATCGAATGTGGCACGAAGTAGACCCAAAAACAACGATGTTTTTCCAGACGACCCCGGCCCTGCTCAGAAAGCGTGAATTTTTTTTCTCGTCTTTCCTTTAAATTTCTTTGCTAGATGGGTAGAATGGAGCTTCAAACACGAGGAAAAGCCACTCCCGTTATCAGATACGGAGTATGAGGGCCCCAGCAGCATCGAATGCGGCACGAAGTAGACCCAAAAAATATGCTTTTTTTCCAGACGACCCCGGCCCTGTTCGGAAAGCGTGAATTTTATTTCCAGTCTTTCCTTTAAATTTCTTTGCTAGATGGGTAGAATGGAGCTTCAAACACGAGGAAAAGCCACTCCCGTTCTCAGATACGGAGTATGCGGGCCCCAGCAGCATCGAATGTGGCACGAAGTAGACCAAAAAAATGATTTTTTTCCAGACGACCCCGGTCCTCCTCAGAAAGCGTGAATATTTTTTTCTTGTCTTTCCTTTAAATTTCTTTGCTAGATGGGTAGAATGGAGCTTCAAACACGAGGAAAAGCCACTCCCGTCCTCAGATACGGAGTATGAGGGCCCCAGCAGCATCGAATGTGGCACGAAGTAGACAAAAAAAAATGATTTTTTTCCAGACGACCCCGGCCCTGCTCGGAAAGCGTGAATTTTTTTCTCGTCTTTCCTTTAAATTTCTTTGCTAGATGGGTAGAATGGAGCTTCAAACACGAGGAAAAGCCACACCCGTTCTCAGATACGGAGTATGAGGGCCCCAGCAGCATCGAATGTGGCACGAAGTAGACCCAAAAAAAATATTTTTTTCCAGACGACCCCGGCCCTGCTCGGAAAGCGTGAATTTTTTTCTCGTCTTTCCTTTAAATTTCTTTGCTAGATGGGTAGAATGGAGCTTCAAACACGAGGAAAAGCCACTCCCGTTCTCAGATACGGAGTATGAGGGCCCCAGCAGCATCGAATGTGGCACGAAGTAGACCCAAAAAAAATATTTTTTTCCAGACGACCCCGGCCCTGCTCGGAAAGGGTGAATTTTTTTCTCTTCTTTCCTTTAAATTTCTTTGCCAGATGGGTAGAATGGAGCTTCAAACACGAGGAAAAGCCACTCCCGTCCTCAGATACGGAGTATGAGGGCCCCAGCAGCATCGAATGCGGCACGAAGTAGACCCCGGCCCTGCTCGGAAAGCGTGAATTTTATTTCCAGTCTTTCCTTTCAATTTCTTTGCTAGATGGGTAGAATGGAGCTTCAAACACGAGGAAAAGCCACTCCCGTCCTCAGATACGGAGTATGAGGGCCCCAGCAGCATCGAATGTGGCACGAAGTAGACCCAAAAAAAATATTTTTTTCCAGACGACCCCGGCCCTGCTCGGAAAGCGTGAATTTTTTTTCTCTTCTTTCCTTTAAATTTCTTTGCTAGATGGGTAGAATGGAGCTTCAAACACGAGGAAAAGCCACTCCCGTTCTCAGATACGGAGTATGCGGGCCCCAGCAGCATCGAATGTGGCACGATTTAGACCAAAAAAATGATTTTTTTCCAGACGACCCCGGCCCTCCTCAGAAAGCGTGAATATTTTTTTCTTGTCTTTCCTTTAAATTTCTTTGCTAGATGGGTAGAATGGAGCTTCAAACACGAGGAAAAGCCACTCCCGTCCTCAGATACGGAGTATGAGGGCCCCAGCAGCATCGAATGTGGCACGAAGTAGACAAAAAAAAATGATTTTTTTCCAGACGACCCCGGCCCTGCTCGGAAAGCGTGAATTTTTTTCTCGTCTTTCCTTTAAATTTCTTTGCTAGATGGGTAGAATGGAGCTTCAAACACGAGGAAAAGCCACACCCGTTCTCAGATACGGAGTATGAGGGCCCCAGCAGCATCGAATGTGGCACGAAGTAGACAAAAAAAAATGATTTTTTTCCAGACGACCCCGGCCCTGCTCGGAAAGCGTGAATTTTTTTCTCGTCTTTCCTTTAAATTTCTTTGCTAGATGGGTAGAATGGAGCTTCAAACACGAGGAAAAGCTACTCCCGTTCTCAGATACGGAGTATGAGGGCCCCAGCAGCATCGAATGTGGCACGAAGTAGACCCAAAAAAAATATTTTTTTCCAGACGACCCCGGCCCTGCTCGGAAAGGGTGAATTTTTTTCTCTTCTTTCCTTTAAATTTCTTTGCCAGATGGGTAGAATGGAGCTTCAAACACGAGGAAAAGCCACTCCCGTCCTCAGATACGGAGTATGAGGGCCCCAGCAGCATCGAATGCGGCACGAAGTAGACCCCGGCCCTGCTCGGAAAGCGTGAATTTTATTTCCAGTCTTTCCTTTCAATTTCTTTGCTAGATGGGTAGAATGGAGCTTCAAACACGAGGAAAAGCCACTCCCGTTCTCAGATACGGAGTATGCGGGCCCCAGCAGCATCGAATGTGGCACGAAGTAGACCAAAAAAATGATTTTTTTCCAGACGACCCCGGCCCTGCTCAGAAAGCGTGAATTTTTTTTCTCGTCTTTCCTTTAAATTTCTTTGCTAGACGGGTAGAATGGAGCTTCAAACACGAGGAAAAGCCACACCCGTTCTCAGATACGGAGTATGAGGGCCCCAGCAGCATCGAATGTGGCACGAAGTAGACAAAAAAAAATGATTTTTTTCCAGACGACCCCGGCCCTGCTCGGAAAGCGTGAATTTTTTTCTCGTCTTTCCTTTAAATTTCTTTGCTAGATGGGTAGAATGGAGCTTCAAACACGAGGAAAAGCCACTCCCGTCCTCAGATACGGAGTATGAGGGCCCCAGCAGCATCGAATGTGGCACGAAGTAGACCCAAAAAAAATATTTTTTTCCAGACGACCCCGGCCCTGCTCGGAAAGCGTGAATTTTTTTTGTCTTCTTTCCTTTAAAATTCTTTGCTAGATGAGTAGAATGGAGCTTCAAACACGAGGAAAAGCCACTCCCGTCCTCAGATACGGAGTATGAGGGCCCCACCAGCATCGAATGTGGCACGAAGTAGACCCAAAAACAACGATTTTTTTCCAGACGACCCCGGCCCGGCTCAGAAAGCGTGAATTTTTTTTCTCGTCTTTCCTTTAAATTTCCTTGCTAGATGGGTAAAATGGAGCTTCAAACACGAGGAAAAGCCACTCCCGTTCTCAGATACGGAGTATGAGGGCCCCAGCAGCATCGAATGTGGTACGAAGTAGACCCAAAAAAAATATTTTTTTCCAGACGACCCCGGCCCTGCTCGGAAAGGGTGAATTTTTTTCTCTTCTTGCCTTTAAATTTCTTTGCCAGATGGGTAGAATGGAGCTTCAAACACGAGGAAAAGCCACTCCCGTCCTCAGATACGGAGTATGAGGGCCCCAGCAGCATCGAATGCGGCACGAAGTAGACCCCGGCCCTGCTCGGAAAGCGTGAATTTTATTTCCAGTCTTTCCTTTCAATTTCTTTGCCAGATGGGTAGAATGGAGCTTCAAACACGAGGAAAAGCCACTCCCGTCCTCAGATACGGAGTATGAGGGCCCCAGCAGCATCGAATGTGTCACGAAGTAGACCAAAAAAAAAATATTTTTTTCCAGGCGACCCCGGCCCAGCTCGGAAAGCGTGAATTTTTTTCTCTTCTTTCCTTTAAATTTCTTTGCTAGATGGGTAGAATGGAGCTTCAAACACGAGGAAAAGCCACTCCCGTCCTCAGATACGGAGTATGAGGGCTCCAGCAGCATCGAATGTGTCACGAAGTAGACCCAAAAAAAAAGATTTATTTCCAGACGACCCTGACCCTGCTCGGAAAGCATGAATTTTTGTTCTCTTCTTTCCTTTAAATTTCTTTGCTAGATGGGTAGAATGGAGCTTCAAACACGAGGAAAAGCCACTACCGTCCTCAGATATGGAGTATGAGGGCCCCAGCAGCATCGAATGTGGCACGAAGTAGACCCAAAAAAAATGATTTTTTTCCAGACGACCCCGGCCCAGCTCGGAAAGCATGAATTTTTGTTCTCTTCTTTCCTTTAAATTTCTTTGCTAGATGGGTAGAATGGAGCTTCAAACACGAGGAAAAGCCACTCCCGTCCTCAGATACGGAGAATGAGGGCCCCAGCAGCATCGAATGTGGCACGAAGTAGACCCAAAACAAATTATTTTTTTCCAGACGACCCCGGCCCTGCTCGGAAAGCGTGAATTTTTTTTCTCTTCTTTCCTTTAAATTTCTTTGCTAGATGGGTAGAATGGAGCTTCAAACACGAGGAAAAGCCACTCCCGTCCTCAGATACGGAGAATGAGGGCCCCAGCAGCATCGAATGTGGCACGAAGTAGACCCAAAAAAAATGATTTTTTTCCAGACGACCCCGGCACTGCTCGGAAAGCGTGAATTTTTTTTGTCTTCTTTCCTTTAAATTTCTTTGCTAGATGGGTAGAATGGAGCTTCAAACACGAGGAAAAGCCACTCCCGTCCTCAGATACGGAGTATGAGGGCCCCAGCAGCATCGAATGTGGCACGAAGTAGACCCAAAAAAAAGATGTTTTTTTGACGACCCCGGGTCTGCTCGGAAAGCGTGAATTTTTTTTCTCGTCTTTCCTTTAAATTTCTTTGCTAGATGGGTAGAATGGAGCTTCAAACACGAGGAAAAGCCACTCCCGTCCTCAGATACGGAGTATGAGGGCCCCAGCAGCATCGAATGTGGCACGAAGTAGACAAAAAAAAAATGATTTTTTTCCAGACGACCCCGGCCCTGCTCGGAAAGCGTGAATTTTTTTCTCGTCTTTCCTTTAAATTTCTTTGCTAGATGGGTAGAATGGAGCTTCAAACACGAGGAAAAGCCACACCCGTTCTCAGATACGGAGTATGAGGGCCCCAGCAGCATCGAATGTGGCACGAAGTAGACAAAAAAAAATGATTTTTTTCCAGACGACCCCGGCCCTGCTCGGAAAGCGTGAATTTTTTTCTCGTCTTTCCTTTAAATTTCTTTGCTAGATGGGTAGAATGGAGCTTCAAACACGAGGAAAAGCCACTCCCGTCCTCAGATACGGAATATGAGGGCCCCAGCAGCATCGAATGTGGCACGAAGTAGACAAAAAAAATGATTTTTTTCCAGACGACCCCGGCCCTGCTCGGAAAGCGTGAATTTTTTTCTCGTCTTTCCTTTAAATTTCTTTGCTAGATGGGTAGAATGGAGCTTCAAACACGAGGAAAAGCCACTCCCGTTCTCAGATACGGAGTATGAGGGCCCCAGCAGCATCGAATGTGGCACGAAGTAGACCCAAAAAAAATATTTTTTTCCAGACGACCCCGGCCCTGCTCGGAAAGGGTGAATTTTTTTCTCTTCTTTCCTTTAAATTTCTTTGCCAGATGGGTAGAATGGAGCTTCAAACACGAGGAAAAGCCACTCCCGTCCTCAGATACGGAGTATGAGGGCCCCAGCAGCATCGAATGCGGCACGAAGTAGACCCAAAAAATATGCTTTTTTTCCAGACGACCCCGGCCCTGCTCGGAAAGCGTGAATTTTTTTTCTCGTCTTTCCTTTAAATTTCTTTGCTAGATGGGTAGAATGGAGCTTCAAACACGAGGAAAAGCCACTCCCGTTCTCAGATACGGAGTATGAGGGCCCCAGCAGCATCGAATGTGGCACGAAGTAGACAAAAAAAAATGATTTTTTTCCAGACGACCCCGGCCCTGCTCGGAAAGCGTGAATTTTTTTCTCGTCTTTCCTTTAAATTTCTTTGCTAGATGGGTAGAATGGAGCTTCAAACACGAGGAAAAGCCACTCCCGTCCTCAGATACGGAGTATGAGGGCCCCAGCAGCATCGAATGTGGCACGAAGTAGACCAAAAAAAAAAAATTATTTTTTTCCAGACGACCCCGGCCCAGCTCGGAAAGCGTGCATTTTTTTTCTCTTCTTTCCTTTAAATTTCTTTGCTAGATGGGTAGAATGGAGCCTCAAACACGAGGAAAAGCCACTCCCGTTCTCAGATACGGAGTATGAGGGCCCCAGCAGCATCGAATGTGGCACGAAGTAGACCAAAAAAAATGATTTTTTTCCAGACGACTCCGGCCCTGCTCGGAAAGCGTGATTTTTTTTCTCGTCTTTCCTTTAAATTACTTTGCTAGATGGGTAGAATGGAGCTTCAAACACGAGGAAAAGCCACTCCCGTTCTCAGATACGGAGTATGAGGGCCCCAGCAGCATCGAATGTGGCACGAAGTAGACCCAAAAAAAATATTTTTTTCCAGACGACCCCGGCCCTGCTCGGAAAGGGTGAATTTTTTTCTCTTCTTCCCTTTAAATTTCTTTGCCAGATGGGTAGAATGGAGCTTCAAACACGAGAAAAGGCCACTCCCGTCCTCAGATACGGAGTATGAGGGCCCCAGCAGCATCGAATGTGGCACGAAGTAGACCCAAAAAAAATATTTTTTCCAGACGACCCCGGCCCTGCTCGGAAAGCGTGAATTTTTTTCTCGTCTTTCCTTTAAATTTCTTTGCTAGATGGGTAGAATGGAGCTTCAAACACGAGGAAAAGCCACTCCCGTCCTCAGATACGGAGTATGAGGGCCCCAGCAGCATCGAATGTGGCACGAAGTAGACCCAAAACAAATTATTTTTTTCCAGACGACCCCGGCCCTGCTCGGAAAGCGTGAATTTTTTTTCTCTTCTTTCCTTTAAATTTCTTTGCTAGATGGGTAGAATGGAGCTTCAAACACGAGGAAAAGCCACTCCCGTCCTCAGATACGGAGAATGAGGGCCCCAGCAGCATCGAATGTGGCACGAAGTAGACCCAAAAAAAATGATTTTTTTCCAGACGACCCCGGCACTGCTCGGAAAGCGTGAATTTTTTTTGTCTTCTTTCCTTTAAATTTCTTTGCTAGATGGGTAGAATGGAGCTTCAAACACGAGGAAAAGCCACTCCCGTCCTCAGATACGGAGTATGAGGGCCCCAGCAGCATCGAATGTGGCACGAAGTAGACCCAAAAAAAAAGATGTTTTTTTGACGACCCCGGGTCTGCTCGGAAAGCGTGAATTTTTTTTCTCGTCTTTCCTTTAAATTTCTTTGCTAGATGGGTAGAATGGAGCTTCAAACACGAGGAAAAGCCACTCCCGTCCTCAGATACGGAGAATGAGGGCCCCAGCAGCATCGAATGTGGCACGAAGTAGACCCAAAACAAATTATTTTTTTCCAGACGACCCCGGCCCTGCTCGGAAAGCGTGAATTTTTTTTCTCTTCTTTCCTTTAAATTTCTTTGCTAGATGGGTAAAATGGAGCTTCAAACACGAGGAAAAGCCACTCCCGTCCTCAGATACGGAGAATGAGGGCCCCAGCAGCATCGAATGTGGCACGAAGTAGACCCAAAAAAAATGATTTTTTTCCAGACGACCCCGGCACTGCTCGGAAAGCGTGAATTTTTTTTGTCTTCTTTCCTTTAAATTTCTTTGCTAGATGGGTAGAATGGAGCTTCAAACACGAGGAAAAGCCACTCCCGTCCTCAGATACGGAGTATGAGGGCCCCAGCAGCATCGAATGTGGCACGAAGTAGACCCAAAAAAAAAGATGTTTTTTTGACGACCCCGGGTCTGCTCGGAAAGCGTGCATTTTTTTTCTCGTCTTTCCTTTAAATTTCTTTGCTAGATGGGTAGAATGGAGCTTCAAACACGAGGACCACTCCCGTCCTCAGATACGGAGAATGAGGGCCCCAGCAGCATCGAATGTGGCACGAAGTAGACCCAAAACAAATTATTTTTTTCCAGACGACCCCGGCCCTGCTCGGAAAGCGTGAATTTTTTTTCTCTTCTTTCCTTTAAATTTCTTTGCTAGATGGGTAAAATGGAGCTTCAAACACGAGGAAAAGCCACTCCCGTCCTCAGATACGGAGAATGAGGGCCCCAGCAGCATCGAATGTGGCACGAAGTAGACCCAAAAAAAATGATTTTTTTCCAGACGACCCCGGCACTGCTCGGAAAGCGTGAATTTTTTTTGTCTTCTTTCCTTTAAATTTCTTTGCTAGATGGGTAGAATGGAGCTTCAAACACGAGGAAAAGCCACTCCCGTCCTCAGATACGGAGTATGAGGGCCCCAGCAGCATCGAATGTGGCACGAAGTAGACCCAAAAAAAAAGATGTTTTTTTGACGACCCCGGGTCTGCTCGGAAAGCGTGCATTTTTTTTCTCGTCTTTCCTTTAAATTTCTTTGCTAGATGGGTAGAATGGAGCTTCAAACACGAGGAAAAGCCACTCCCGTCCTCAGATACGGAGTATGAGGGCCCCAGCAGCATCGAATGTGGCACGAAGTAGACAAAAAAAAATGATTTTTTTCCAGACGACCCCGGCCCTGCTCGGAAAGCGTGAATTTTTTTCTCGTCTTTCCTTTAAATTTCTTTGCTAGATGGGTAGAATGGAGCTTCAAACACGAGGAAAAGCCACACCCGTTCTCAGATACGGAGTATGAGGGCCCCAGCAGCATCGAATGTGGCACGAAGTAGACAAAAAAAAATGATTTTTTTCCAGACGACCCCGGCCCTGCTCGGAAAGCGTGAATTTTTTTCTCGTCTTTCCTTTAAATTTCTTTGCTAGATGGGTAGAATGGAGCTTCAAACACGAGGAAAAGCCACTCCCGTCCTCAGATACGGAATATGAGGGCCCCAGCAGCATCGAATGTGGCACGAAGTAGACAAAAAAAATGATTTTTTTCCAGACGACCCCGGCCCTGCTCGGAAAGCGTGAATTTTTTTCTCGTCTTTCCTTTAAATTTCTTTGCTAGATGGGTAGAATGGAGCTTCAAACACGAGGAAAAGCCACTCCCGTTCTCAGATACGGAGTATGAGGGCCCCAGCAGCATCGAATGTGGCACGAAGTAGACCCAAAAAAAATATTTTTTTCCAGACGACCCCGGCCCTGCTCGGAAAGGGTGAATTTTTTTCTCTTCTTTCCTTTAAATTTCTTTGCCAGATGGGTAGAATGGAGCTTCAAACACGAGGAAAAGCCACTCCCGTCCTCAGATACGGAGTATGAGGGCCCCAGCAGCATCGAATGCGGCACGAAGTAGACCCAAAAAATATGTTTTTTTTCCAGACGACCCCGGCCCTGCTCGGAAAGCGTGAATTTTTTTTCTCGTCTTTCCTTTAAATTTCTTTGCTAGATGGGTAGAATGGAGCTTCAAACACGAGGAAAAGCCACTCCCGTTCTCAGATACGGAGTATGAGGGCCCCAGCAGCATCGAATGTTGCACGAAGTAGACAAAAAAAAAATGATTTTTTTCCAGACGACCCCGGCCCTGCTCGGAAAGCGTGAATTTTTTTCTCGTCTTTCCTTTAAATTTCTTTGCTAGATGGGTAGAATGGAGCTTCAAACACGAGGAAAAGCCACTCCCGTCCTCAGATACGGAGTATGAGGGCCCCAGCAGCATCGAATGTGGCACGAAGTAGACCAAAAAAAAAAAATTATTTTTTTCCAGACGACCCCGGCCCAGCTCGGAAAGCGTGCATTTTTTTTCTCTTCTTTCCTTTAAATTTCTTTGCTAGATGGGTAGAATGGAGCCTCAAACACGAGGAAAAGCCACGCCCGTTCTCAGATACGGAGTATGAGGGCCCCAGCAGCATCGAATGTGGCACGAAGTAGACCAAAAAAAATGATTTTTTTCCAGACGACTCCGGCCCTGCTCGGAAAGCGTGATTTTTTTTCTCGTCTTTCCTTTAAATTTCTTTGCTAGATGGGTAGAATGGAGCTTCAAACACGAGGAAAAGCCACTCCCGTTCTCAGATACGGAGTATGAGGGCCCCAGCAGCATCGAATGTGGCACGAAGTAGACCCAAAAAAAATATTTTTTTTCCAGACGACCCCGGCCCTGCTCGGAAAGGGTGAATTTTTTTCTCTTCTTCCCTTTAAATTTCTTTGCCAGATGGGTAGAATGGAGCTTCAAACACGAGAAAAGGCCACTCCCGTCCTCAGATACGGAGTATGAGGGCCCCAGCAGCATCGAATGTGGCACGAAGTAGACCCAAAAAAAATATTTTTTCCAGACGACCCCGGCCCTGCTCGGAAAGCGTGAATTTTTTTCTCGTCTTTCCTTTAAATTTCTTTGCTAGATGGGTAGAATGGAGCTTCAAACACGAGGAAAAGCCACTCCCGTCCTCAGATACGGAGAATGAGGGCCCCAGCAGCATCGAATGTGGCACGAAGTAGACCCAAAACAAATTATTTTTTTCCAGACGACCCCGGCCCTGCTCGGAAAGCGTGAATTTTTTTTCTCTTCTTTCCTTTAAATTTCTTTGCTAGATGGGTAGAATGGAGCTTCAAACACGAGGAAAAGCCACTCCCGTCCTCAGATACGGAGAATGAGGGCCCCAGCAGCATCGAATGTGGCACGAAGTAGACCCAAAAAAAATTATTTTTTTCCAGACGACCCCGGCACTGCTCGGAAAGCGTGAATTTTTTTTGTCTTCTTTCCTTTAAATTTCTTTGCTAGATGGGTAGAATGGAGCTTCAAACACGAGGAAAAGCCACTCCCGTCCTCAGATACGGAGTATGAGGGCCCCAGCAGCATCGAATGTGGCACGAAGTAGACCCAAAAAAAAAGATGTTTTTTTGACGACCCCGGGTCTGCTCGGAAAGCGTGAATTTTTTTTCTCGTCTTTCCTTTAAATTTATTTGCTAGATGGGTAGAATGGAGCTTCAAACACGAGGAAAAGCCACTCCCGTCCTCAGATACGGAGTATGAGGGCCCCAGCAGCATCGGATGTCGCACGAAGTAGACCAAAAAAAAAAACGATTTTTTTCCAGACGACCCCGGCCCTGCTCGGAAAGCGTGAATTTTTTTTCTCGTCTTTCCTCTAAATTTCTTTGCTAGATGCGTAGAATGGAGCTTCAAACACGAGGAAAAGCCACTCCCGTTCTCAGATACGGAGTATGAGGGCCCCAGCAGCATCGAATGTGGCACGAAGTAGACCCAAAAAAAATTATTTTTTTCCAGACGACCCCGGCCCTGCTCGGAAAGCGTGAATTTTTGTTCTCGTCGTTCCTTTCAATTTCTTTGCTAGATGGGTAGCATGGAGCTTCAAACACGAGGAAAAGCCACTCCCGTCCTCAGATACGGAGTATGAGGGCCCCAGCAGCATCGAATGCACGAAGTAGACCCACAAAAAACTATTTTTTTCCAGACGACCCCGGCCCTGCTCGGAAAGCGTGAATTTTTTTTCTCGTCGTTCCTTTAAATTTCTTTGCTAGATGGGTAGAATGGAGCTTCAAACACGAGGAAAAGCCACTCCCGTCCTCAGATACGGAGTATGAGGGCCCCAGCAGCATCGAATGCGGCACGAAGTAGACCCAAAAAAATGATTTTTTTCCAGACGACCCCGGCCCTGCTCGGAAAGCGTGAATTTTATTTCCAGTCTTTCCTTTCAATTTCTTTGCTAGATGGGTAGAATGGAGCTTCAAACACGAGGAAAAGCCACTCCCGTTCTCAGATACGGAGTATGCGGGCCCCAGCAGCATCGAATGTGGCACGAAGTAGACCAAAAAAATGATTTTTTTCCAGACGACCCCGGCCCTGCTCGGAAAGCGTGAATTTTTTTTCTCGTCTTTCCTTTAAATTTCTTTGCTAGATGGGTAGAATGGAGCTTCAAACACGAGGAAAAGCCACACCCGTTCTCAGATACGGAGTATGAGGGCCCCAGCAGCATCGAATGTGGCACGAAGTAGACAAAAAAAAATGATTTTTTTCCAGACGACCCCGGCCCTGCTCGGAAAGCGTGATTTTTTTTCTCGTCTTTCCTTTAAATTTCTTTGCTAGATGGGTAGAATGGAGCTTCAAACACGAGGAAAAGCCACTCCCGTTCTCAGATACGGAGTATGAGGGTCCCAGCAGCATCGAATGTGGCACGAAGTAGACCCAAAAAAAATATTTTTTTCCAGACGACCCCGGCCCTGCTCGGAAAGGGTGAATTTTTTTCTCTTCTTTCCTTTAAATTTCTTTGCCAGATGGGTAATATGGAGCTTCAAACACGAGGAAAAGCCACTCCCGTCCTCAGATACGGAGTATGAGGGCCCCAGCAGCATCGAATGTGGCACGAAGTAGACCCAAAAAAAATATTTTTTCCAGACGACCCCGGCCCTGCTCGGAAAGCGTGAATTTTTTTCTCGTCTTTCCTTTAAATTTCTTTGCTAGATGGGTAGAATGGAGCTTCAAACACGAGGAAAAGCCACTCCCGTCCTCAGATACGGAGTATGAGGGCCCCAGCAGCATCGAATGTGGCACGAAGTAGACCAAAAAAAAAATGATTTTTTTCCAGACGACCCCGGCCCTGCTCGGAAAGCGTGAATTTTTTTTCTCGTCTTTCCTTTAAATTTCTTTGCTAGATGGGTAGAATGGAGCTTCAAACACGAGGAAAAGCCACTCCCGTTCTCAGATACGGAGTATGAGGGCCCCAGCAGCATCGAATGTGGCACGAAGTAGACAAAAAAAAATTATTTTTTTCCAGACGACCCCGGCCCTGCTCGGAAAGCGCGATTTTTTTTCTCGTCTTTCCTTTAAATTTCTTTGCTAGATGGGTAGAATGGAGCTTCAAACACGAGGAAAAGCCACTCCCGTTCTCAGATACGGAGTATGAGGGCCCCAGCAGCATCGAATGTGGCACGAAGTAGACCCAAAAAAAATATTTTTTTCCAGACGACCCCGGCCCTGCTCGGAAAGGGTGAATTTTTTTCTCTTCTTTCCTTTAAATTTCTTTGCCAGATGGGTAGAATGGAGCTTCAAACACGAGGAAAAGCCACTCCCGTCCTCAGATACGGAGTATGAGGGCCCCAGCAGCATCGAATGTGGCACGAAGTAGACCCAAAAAAAATATTTTTTCCAGACGACCCCGGCCCTGCTCGGAAAGCGTGAATTTTTTTCTCGTCTTTCCTTTAAATTTCTTTGCTAGATGGGTAGAATGGAGCTTCAAACACGAGGAAAAGCCACTGCCGTGAATTTTTTTCTCTCTTCTTTCATTTAAATTTCTTTGCTAGATGGGTAGAATGGAGCTTCAAACACGAGGAAAAGCCACTCCCGTTCTCAGATACGGAGTATGAGGGCCCCAGCAGCATCGAATGTGGCACGAAGTAGACCCAAAAAAAATGATTTTTTTCCAGACGACCCCGGCCCTGCTCGGAAAGCGTGAATTTTTTTTCTCGTCTTTCCTTTAAATTTCTTTGCTAGATGGGTAGAATGGAGCTTCAAACACGAGGAAAAGCCACTCCCGTTCTCAGATACGGAGTATGAGGGCCCCAGCAGCATCGAATGTGTCACGAAGTTGACCCAAAAAAAATTATGTTTTTTTTGACGACCCCGGCCCTGCTCGGAAAGCGTGAATTTTTTTCTCGTCTTTCCTCTAAATTTCTTTGCTAGATGGGTAGAATGGAGCTTCAAACACGAGGAAAAGCCACTTCCGTTCTCAGATACGGAGTATGAGGGCCCCAGCAGCATCGAATGTGGCACGAAGTAGACCAAAAAAAATAATTTTTTTCCAGACGACCCCGGCCCTGCTCGGAAAGCGTGAATTTTTTTTTCTTGTTTTTCCTTTAAATTGCCACTCCCGTCCTCAGATACGGAGTATGAGGGCCCCAGCAGCATCGAATGTGGCACGAAGTTGATCCAAAAAAAATATTTTTTTCCAGACGACCCCGGCCCTGCTCGGAAAGCGTGAATATTTGTTCTCGTCGTTCCTTTCAATTTCTTTGCTAGATGGGTAGCATGGAGCTTCAAACACGAGGAAAAGCCACTCCCGTCCTCAGATACGGAGTATGAGGGCCCCAGCAGCATCGAATGTGGCACGAAGTAGACCAAAAAAAATGTTTTTTTTCCAGACGACCCCGGCCCTGCTCGGAAAGCGTGAATTTTTTTTCTCGTCTTTCCTTTAAATTTCTTTGCTAGATGGGTAGAATGGAGCTTCAAACACGAGGAAAAGCCACTCCCGACCTCAGATACGGAGTATGAGGGCCCCAGCAGCATCGAATGCGGCACGAAGTAGACCCAAAAAATATGCTTTTTTTCCAGACGACCCCGGCCCTGCTCGGAAAGCGTGAATTTTATTTCCAGTCTTTCCTTTCAATTTCTTTGCTAGATGGGTAGAATGGAGCTTCAAACACGAGGAAAAGCTACTCCCGTTCTCAGATACGGAGTATGCGGGCCCCAGCAGCATCGAATGTGGCATGAAGTAGACCAAAAAAATGATTTTTTTCCAGACGACCCCGGCCCTGCTCGGAAAGCGTGAATTTTTTTTTCTTGTTTTTCCTTTAAATTGCCACTCCCGTCCTCAGATACGGAGTATGAGGGCCCCAGCAGCATCGAATGTGGCACGAAGTAGACAAAAAAAAAATGATTTTTTTCCAGACGACCCCGGCCCTGCTCGGAAAGCGTGAATTTTTTTCTCGTCTTTCCTTTAAATTTCTTTGCTAGATGGGTAGAATGGAGCTTCAAACACGAGGAAAAGCCACACCCGTTCTCAGATACGGAGTATGAGGGCCCCAGCAGCATCGAATGTGGCACGAAGTAGACAAAAAAAAAAAGATTTTTTTCCAGACGACCCCGGCCCTGCTCGGAAAGCGTGAATTTTTTTCTCGTCTTTCCTTTAAATTTCTTTGCTAGATGGGTAGAATGGAGCTTCAAACACGAGGAAAAGCCACTCCCGTTCTCAGATACGGAGTATGAGGGCCCCAGCAGCATCGAATGTGGCACGAAGTAGACCCAAAAAAAATATTTTTTTCCAGACGACCCCGGCCCTGCTCGGAAAGGGTGAATTTTTTTCTCTTCTTTCCTTTAAATTTCTTTGCCAGATGGGTAGAATGGAGCTTCAAACACGAGGAAAAGCCACTCCCGTCCTCAGATACGGAGTATGAGGGCCCCAGCAGCATCGAATGCGGCACGAAGTAGACCCAAAAAATATGCTTTTTTTCCAGACGACCCCGGCCCTGCTCGGAAAGCGTGAATTTTATTTCCAGTCTTTCCTTTCAATTTCTTTGCTAGATGGGTAGAATGGAGCTTCAAACACGAGGAAAAGCCACTCCCGTTCTCAGATACGGAGTATGCGGGCCCCAGCAGCATCGAATGTGGCACGAAGTAGACCAAAAAAATGATTTTTTTCCAGACGACCCCGGCCCTGCTCGGAAAGCGTGAATTTTTTTTCTCGTCTTTCCTTTAAATTTCTTTGCTAGATGGGTAGAATGGAGCTTCAAACACGAGGAAAAGCCACTCCCGTTCTCAGATACGGAGTATGAGGGCCCCAGCAGCATCGAATGTGGCACGAAGTAGACAAAAAAAAATGATTTTTTTCCAGACGACCCCGGCCCTGCTCGGAAAGCGTGAATTATTTTTCTCGTCTTTCCTTTAAATTTCTTTGCTAGATGGGTAGAATGGAGCTTCAAACACGAGGAAAAGCCACTCCCGTCCTCAGATACGGAGTATGAGGGCCCCAGCAGCATCGAATGCGGCACGAAGTAGACCCAAAAAATATGCTTTTTTTCCAGACGACCCCGGCCCTGCTCGGAAAGCGTGAATTTTATTTCCAGTCTTTCCTTTCAATTTCTTTGCTAGATGGGTAGAATGGAGCTTCAAACACGAGGAAAAGCCACTCCCGTTCTCAGATACGGAGTATGCGGGCCCCAGCAGCATCGAATGTGGCACGAAGTAGACCAAAAAAATAATTTTTTTTGCAGACGAAACCGGCTCTGCTCGGAAAGCGTGCATTTTTTTTCTCTTCTTTCCTTTAAATATCCTTGCTATATGGGTAGAATGGAGCTTCAAACACGAGGAAAAGCCACTCCCGTCCTCAGATACGGAGTATGAGGGCCCCAGCAGCATCGAATGTGGCACGAAGTAGACCCAAAAAAAATGATTTTTTTCCAGACGACCCCGGCTCTGCTCGAAAAGCGTGAATTTTTTTCTCGTCTTTCCTTTAAATTTCTTTGCTAGATGGGTAGAATGGAGCTTCAAACACGAGGAAAAGCCACTCCCGTTCTCAGATACGGAGTATGAGGGCCCCAGCAGCATCGAATGTGTCACGAAGTTGACCCAAAAAAAATTATGTTTTTTTTGACGACCCCGGCCGTGCTCGGAAAGCGTGAATTTTTTTCTCGTCTTTCCTCTAAATTTCTTTGCTAGATGGGTAGAATGGAGCTTCAAACACGAGGAAAAGCCACTTCCGTTCTCAGATACGGAGTATGAGGGCCCCAGCAGCATCGAATGTGGCACGAAGTAGACCAAAAAAAATAATTTTTTTCCAGACGACCCCGGCCCTGCTCGGAAAGCGTGAATTTTTTTTTCTTGTTTTTCCTTTAAATTGCCACTCCCGTCCTCAGATACGGAGTATGAGGGCCCCAGCAGCATCGAATGTGGCACGAAGTTGATCCAAAAAAAATATTTTTTTCCAGACGACCCCGGCCCTGCTCGGAAAGCGTGAATATTTGTTCTCGTCGTTCCTTTCAATTTCTTTGCTAGATGGGTAGCATGGAGCTTCAAACACGAGGAAAAGCCACTCCCGTCCTCAGATACGGAGTATGAGGGCCCCAGCAGCATCGAATGTGGCACGAAGTAGACAAAAAAAAATTATTTTTTTCCAGACGACCCCGGCCCTGCTCGGAAAGCGCGATTTTTTTTCTCGTCTTTCCTTTAAATTTCTTTGCCAGATGGGTAGAATGGAGCTTCAAACACGAGGAAAAGCCACTCCCGTCCTCAGATACGGAGTATGAGGGCCCCAGCAGCATCGAATGTGGCACGAAGTAGACCAAAAAAAATATTTTTTCCAGACGACCCCGGCCCTGCTCGGAAAGCGTGAAATTTTTTCTCGTCTTTCCTTTAAATTTCTTTGCTAGATGGGTAGAATGGAGCTTCAAACACGAGGAAAAGCCACTCCCGTTCTCAGATACGGAGTATGAGGGCCCCAGCAGCATCGAATGTGGCACGAAGTAGACCCAAAAAAAATGATTTTTTTCCAGACGACCCCGGCCCTGCTCGGAAAGCGTGAATTTTTTTCTCGTCTTTCCTTTAAATTTCTTTGCTAGATGGGTAGAATGGAGCTTCAAACACGAGGAAAAGCCACTCCCGTGAATTTTTTTTCTCTTCTTTCCTTTAAATTTCTTTGCTAGATGGGTAGAATGGAGCTTCAAACACGAGGAAAAGCCACTCCCGTTCTCAGATACGGAGTATGAGGGCCCCAGCAGCATCGAATGTGTCACGAAGTTGACCCAAAAAAAATTATGTTTTTTTTGACGACCCCGGCCCTGCTCGGAAAGCGTGAATTTTTTTCTCGTCTTTCCTTTAAATTTCTTTGCTAGATGGGTAGAATGGAGCTTCAAACACGAGGAAAAGCCACTCCCGTCCTCAGATACGGAGTATGAGGGCCCCAGCAGGATCGAATGTGGCACGAAGTAGACCAAAAAAAAATGATTTTTTTCCAGACGACCCCGGCCCTGCTCGGAAAGCGTGAATTTTTTTTCTCGTCTTTCCATTAAATTTCTTTGCTAGATGGGTAGAATGGAGCTTCAAACACGAGGAAAAGCCACTCCCGTTCTCAGATACGGAGTATGAGGGCCCCAGCAGCATCGAATGTGTCACGAAGTTGACCCAAAAAAAATTATGTTTTTTTTGACGACCCCGGCCCTGCTCGGAAAGCGTGAATTTTTTTCTCGTCTTTCCTCTAAATTTCTTTGCTAGATGGGTAGAATGGAGCTTCAAACACGAGGAAAAGCCACTTCCGTTCTCAGATACGGAGTATGCGGGCCCCAGCAGCATCGAATGTGGCACGAAGTAGACCAAAAAAATGATTTTTTTCCAGACGACCCCGGCCCTGCTCGGAAAGCGTGAATTTTTTTTCTCGTCTTTCCTTTAAATTTCTTTGCTAGATGGGTAGAATGGAGCTTCAAACACGAGGAAAAGCCACTCCCGTTCTCAGATACGGAGTATGAGGGCCCCAGCAGCATCGAATGTGGCACGAAGTAGACAAAAAAAAATGATTTTTTTCCAGACGACCCCGGCCCTGCTCGGAAAGCGTGAATTATTTTTCTCGTCTTTCCTTTAAATTTCTTTGCTAGATGGGTAGAATGGAGCTTCAAACACGAGGAAAAGCCACTCCCGTCCTCAGATACGGAGTATGAGGGCCCCAGCAGCATCGAATGCGGCACGAAGTAGACCCAAAAAATATGCTTTTTTTCCAGACGACCCCGGCCCTGCTCGGAAAGCGTGAATTTTATTTCCAGTCTTTCCTTTCAATTTCTTTGCTAGATGGGTAGAATGGAGCTTCAAACACGAGGAAAAGCCACTCCCGTTCTCAGATACGGAGTATGCGGGCCCCAGCAGCATCGAATGTGGCACGAAGTAGACCAAAAAAATAATTTTTTTTGCAGACGAAACCGGCTCTGCTCGGAAAGCGTGCATTTTTTTTTTCTTCTTTCCTTTAAATATCCTTGCTATATGGGTAGAATGGAGCTTCAAACACGAGGAAAAGCCACTCCCGTCCTCAGATACGGAGTATGAGGGCCCCAGCAGCATCGAATGTGGCACGAAGTAGACCCAAAAAAAATGATTTTTTTCCAGACGACCCCGGCTCTGCTCGGAAAGCGTGAATTTTTTTCTCGTCTTTCCTTTAAATTTCTTTGCTAGATGGGTAGAATGGAGCTTCAAACACGAGGAAAAGCCACTCCCGTCCTCAGATACGGAGTATGAGGGCCCCAGCAGCATCGAATGCGGCACGAAGTAGACCCAAAAAATATGCTTTTTTTTCAGACGACCCCGGCCCTGCTCGGAAAGCGTGAATTTTATTTCCAGTCTTTCCTTTCAATTTCTTTGCTAGATGGGTAGAATGGAGCTTCAAACACGAGGAAAAGCCACTCCCGTTCTCAGATACGGAGTATGCGGGCCCCAGCAGCATCGAATGTGGCACGAAGTAGACCAAAAAAAATATTTTTTTCCAGACGACCCCGGCCCTGCTCGGAAAGCGTGAATTTTTTTTGTCTTCTTTCCTTTAAAATTCTTTGCTAGATGAGTAGAATGGAGCTTCAAACACGAGGAAAAGCCACTCCCGTCCTCAGATACGGAGTATGAGGGCCCCAGCAGCATCGAATGTGTCACGAAGTTGACCCAAAAAAAATTATGTTTTTTTTGACGACCCCGGCCCTGCTCGGAAAGCGTGAATTTTTTTCTCGTCTTTCCTCTAAATTTCTTTGCTAGATGGGTAGAATGGAGCTTCAAACACGAGGAAAAGCCACTTCCGTTCTCAGATACGGAGTATGAGGGCCCCAGCAGCATCGAATGTGGCACGAAGTAGACCAAAAAAAATAATTTTTTTCCAGACGACCCCGGCCCTGCTCGGAAAGCGTGAATTTTTTTTTCTTGTTTTTCCTTTAAATTGCCACTCCCGTCCTCAGATACGGAGTATGAGGGCCCCAGCAGCATCGAATGTGGCACGAAGTTGATCCAAAAAAAATATTTTTTTCCAGACGACCCCGGCCCTGCTCGGAAAGCGTGAATATTTGTTCTCGTCGTTCCTTTCAATTTCTTTGCTAGATGGGTAGCATGGAGCTTCAAACACGAGGAAAAGCCACTCCCGTCCTCAGATACGGAGTATGAGGGCCCCAGCAGCATCGAATGTGGCACGAAGTAGACCCAAAAAAAATATTTTTTTCCAGACGACCCCGGCCCTGCTCGGAAAGGGTGAATTTTTTTCTCTTCTTTCCTTTAAATTTCTTTGCCAGATGGGTAGAATGGAGCTTCAAACACGAGGAAAAGCCACTCCCGTCCTCAGATACGGAGTATGAGGGCCCCAGCAGCATCGAATGTGGCACGAAGTAGACCCAAAAAAAATATTTTTTCCAGACGACCCCGGCCCTGCTCAGAAAGCGTGAATTTTTTTCTCGTCTTTCCTTTAAATTTCTTTGCTAGATGGGTAGAATGGAGCTTCAAACACGAGGAAAAGCCACTCCCGTTCTCAGATACGGAGTATGAGGGCCCCAGCAGCATCGAATGTGGCACGAAGTAGACCCAAAAAAAATGATTTTTTTCCAGACGACCCCGGCCCTGCTCGGAAAGCGTGAATTTTTTTCTCGTCTTTCCTTTAAATTTCTTTGCTAGATGGGTAGAATGGAGCTTCAAACACGAGGAAAAGCCACTCCCGTTCTCAGATACGGAGTATGAGGGCCCCAGCAGCATCGAATGTGTCACGAAGTTGACCCAAAAAAAATTATGTTTTTTTTGACGACCCCGGCCCTGCTCGGAAAGCGTGAATTTTTTTCTCGTCTTTCCTTTAAATTTCTTTGCTAGATGGGTAGAATGGAGCTTCAAACACGAGGAAAAGCCACTCCCGTCCTCAGATACGGAGTATGAGGGCCCCAGCAGGATCGAATGTGGCACGAAGTAGACCAAAAAAAAATGATTTTTTTCCAGACGACCCCGGCCCTGCTCGGAAAGCGTGAATTTTTTTTCTCGTCTTTCCTTTAAATTTCTTTGCTAGATGGGTAGAATGGAGCTTCAAACACGAGGAAAAGCCACTCCCGTTCTCAGATACGGAGTATGAGGGCCCCAGCAGCATCGAATGTGTCACGAAGTTGACCCAAAAAAAATTATGTTTTTTTTGACGACCCCGGCCCTGCTCGGAAAGCGTGAATTTTTTTCTCGTCTTTCCTCTAAATTTCTTTGCTAGATGGGTAGAATGGAGCTTCAAACACGAGGAAAAGCCACTTCCGTTCTCAGATACGGAGTATGAGGGCCCCAGCAGCATCGAATGTGGCACGAAGTAGACCAAAAAAAATAATTTTTTTCCAGACGACCCCGGCCCTGCTCGGAAAGCGTGAATTTTTTTTTCTTGTTTTTCCTTTAAATTGCCACTCCCGTCCTCAGATACGGAGTATGAGGGCCCCAGCAGCATCGAATGTGGCACGAAGTTGATCCAAAAAAAATATTTTTTTCCAGACGACCCCGGCCCTGCTCGGAAGGCGTGAATATTTGTTCTCGTCGTCCTTTTCAATTTCTTTGCTAGATGGGTAGCATGGAGCTTCAAACACGAGGAAAAGCCACTCCCGTCCTCAGATACGGAGTATGAGGGCCCCAGCAGCATCGAATGTGGCACGAAGTAGACCAAAAAAAATGTTTTTTTTCCAGACGACCCCGGCCCTGCTCGGAAAGCGTGAATTTTTTTTCTCGTCTTTCCTTTAAATTTCTTTGCTAGATGGGTAGAATGGAGCTTCAAACACGAGGAAAAGCCACTCCCGTCCTCAGATACGGAGTATGAGGGCCCCAGCAGCATCGAATGCGGCACGAAGTAGACCCAAAAAATATGCTTTTTTTCCAGACGACCCCGGCCCTGCTCGGAAAGCGTGAATTTTATTTCCAGTCTTTCCTTTCAATTTCTTTGCTAGATGGGTAGAATGGAGCTTCAAACACGAGGAAAAGCTACTCCCGTTCTCAGATACGGAGTATGAGGGCCCCAGCAGCATCGAATGTGGCATGAAGTAGACCAAAAAAATGATTTTTTTCCAGACGACCCCGGCCCTGCTCGGAAAGCGTGAATTTTTTTTTCTTGTTTTTCCTTTAAATTGCCACTCCCGTCCTCAGATACGGAGTATGAGGGCCCCAGCAGCATCGAATGTGGCACGAAGTAGACAAAAAAAAAATGATTTTTTTCCAGACGACCCCGGCCCTGCTCGGAAAGCGTGAATTTTTTTCTCGTCTTTCCTTTAAATTTCTTTGCTAGATGGGTAGAATGGAGCTTCAAACACGAGGAAAAGCCACACCCGTTCTCAGATACGGAGTATGAGGGCCCCAGCAGCATCGAATGTGGCACGAAGTAGACAAAAAAAAATGATTTTTTTCCAGACGACCCCGGCCCTGCTCGGAAAGCGTGAATTTTTTTCTCGTCTTTCCTTTAAATTTCTTTGCTAGATGGGTAGAATGGAGCTTCAAACACGAGGAAAAGCCACTCCCGTTCTCAGATACGGAGTATGAGGGCCCCAGCAGCATCGAATGTGGCACGAAGTAGACCAAAAAAAATGATTTTTTTCCAGACGACCCCGGCTCTGCTCGGAAAGCGTGAATTTTTTTCTCGTCTTTCCTTTAAATTTCTTTGCTAGATGGGTAGAATGGAGCTTCAAACACGAGGAAAAGCCACTCCCGTGAATTTTTTTTCTCTTCTTTCCTTTAAATTTCTTTGCTAGATGGGTAGAATGGAGCTTCAAACACGAGGAAAAGCCACTCCCGTCCTCAGATACGGAGTATGAGGGCCCCAGCAGCATCGAATGTGTCACGAAGTTGACCCAAAAAAAATTATGTTTTTTTTGACGACCCCGGCCCTGCTCGGAAAGCGTGAATTTTTTTCTCGTCTTTCCTTTAAATTTCTTTGCTAGATGGGTAGAATGGAGCTTCAAACACGAGGAAAAGCCACTCCCGTTCTCAGATACGGAGTATGAGGGCCCCAGCAGCATCGAATGTGTCACGAAGTTGACCCAAAAAAAATTATGTTTTTTTTGACGACCCCGGCCCTGCTCGGAAAGCGTGAATTTTTTTCTCGTCTTTCCTTTAAATTTCTTTGCTAGATGGGTAGAATGGAGCTTCAAACACGAGGAAAAGCCACTCCCGTTCTCAGATACGGAGTATGAGGGCCCCAGCAGCATCGAATGTGGCACGAAGTAGACAAAAAAAAATGATTTTTTTCCAGACGACCCCGGCCCTGCTCGGAAAGCGTGAATTTTTTTTCTCTTCTTTCCTTTAAATTTCTTTGCTAGATGGGTAGAATGGAGCTTCAAACACGAGGAAAAGCCACTCCCGTCCTCAGATACGGAGTATGAGGGCCCCAGCAGCATCGAATGTGGCACGAAGTAGACCCAAAAAAAACGATTTTTTTCCAGACGACCCCGGCCCTGCTCGGAAAGCGGAATTTTTTTTCTCGTCTTTCCTTTAAATTTCTTTGCTAGATGGGTAGAATGGAGCTTCAAACACGAGGAAAAGCCACTCCCGTCCTCAGATACGGAGTATAAGGGCCCCAGCAGCATCGAATGTGGCACGAAGTAGACCCTAAAAAAAACATTTTTTTCCAGACGACCCCGGCCCTGCTCGGAAAGCGTGAATTTTTTTTCTCTTCTTTCCTTTAAATTTCTTTGCTAGATGGGTAGAATGGAGCTTCAAACACGAGGAAAAGCCACTCCCGTCCTCAGATACGGAGTATGAGGGCCCCAGCAGCATCGAATGTGGCACGAAGTAGACCCAAAAAAAACGATTTTTTTCCAGACGACCCCGGCCCTGCTCGGAAAGCGGAATTTTTTTTCTCGTCTTTCCTTTAAATTTCTTTGCTAGATGGGTAGAATGGAGCTTCAAACACGAGGAAAAGCCACTCCCGTCCTCAGATACGGAGTATGAGGGCCCCAGCAGCATCGAATGTGGCACCAAGTAGACCCAAAAAAAACGATTTTTTTCCAGACGACCCCGGCCCTGCTCGGAAAGCGTGAATTTTTTTCTCGTCTTTCCTTTAAATTTCTTTGCTAGATGGGTAGAATGGAGCTTCAAACACGAGGAAAAGCCACTCCCGTTCTCAGATACGGAGTATGAGGGCCCCAGCAGCATCGAATGTGTCACGAAGTTGACCCAAAAAAAATTATGTTTTTTTTGACGACCCCGGCCCTGCTCGGAAAGCGTGAATTTTTTTCTCGTCTTTCCTTTAAATTTCTTTGCTAGATGGGTAGAATGGAGCTTCAAACACGAGGAAAAGCCACTCCCGTCCTCAGATACGGAGTATGAGGGCCCCAGCAGCATCGAATGTGGCACGAAATAGTCTCAAAAAAAATGATTTTTTTTCCAGACGACCCCGGCCCTGCTCGGAAAGCGTGCATTTTTTTTCTCGTCGTTCCTTTCAATTCCTTTGCTAGATGGGTAGAATGGAGCTTCAAACACGAGGAAAAGCCACTCCCGTTCTCAGATACGGAGTATGAGGGCCCCAGCAGCATCGAATGTGGCACGAAGTAGACCAAAAAAAATGATTTTTTTCCAGACGACCCCGGCCCTGCTCGGAAAGCGTGCATTTTTTTTCTCGTCGTTCCTTTCAATTCCTTTGCTAGATGGGTAGAATGGAGCTTCAAACACGAGGAAAAGCCACTCCCGTTCTCAGATACGGAGTATGAGGGCCCCAGCAGCATCGAATGTGGCACGAAGTAGACCAAAAAAAATGATTTTTTTCCAGACGACCCCGGCTCTGCTCGGAAAGCGTGAATTTTTTTCTCGTCTTTCCTTTAAATTTCTTTGCTAGATGGGTAGAATGGAGCTTCAAACACGAGGAAAAGCCACTCCCGTGAATTTTTTTTCTCTTCTTTCCTTTAAATTTCTTTGCTAGATGGGTAGAATGGAGCTTCAAACACGAGGAAAAGCCACTCCCGTCCTCAGATACGGAGTATGAGGGCCCCAGCAGCATCGAATGTGTCACGAAGTTGACCCAAAAAAAATGATTTTTTTCCAGACGACCCCGGCCCTGCTCGGAAAGCGTGAATTATTTTTCTCGTCTTTCCTTTAAATTTCTTTGCTAGATGGGTAGAATGGAGCTTCAAACACGAGGAAAAGCCACTCCCGTGAATTTTTTTTCTCTTCTTTCCTTTAAATTTCTTTGCTAGATGGGTAGAATGGAGCTTCAAACACGAGGAAAAGCCACTTCCGTTCTCAGATACGGAGTATGAGGGCCCCAGCAGCATCGAATGTGGCACGAAGTAGACAAAAAAAAAATGATTTTTTTCCAGACGACCCCGGCCCTGCTCGGAAAGCGTGAGTTTTTGTTCTCGTCGTTTTTTCAATTTCTTTGCTAGATGGGTAGCATGGAGCTTCAAACACGAGGAAAAGCCACTCCCGTCCTCAGATACGGAGTATGAGGGCCCCAGCAGCATCGAATGTGGCACGAAGTAGACCAAAAAAAAATGATTTTTTTCCAGACGACCCCGGCCCTGCTCGGAAAGCGTGAATTTTTGTTCTCGTCGTTTCTTTCAATTTCTTTGCTAGATGGTTAGCATGGAGCTTCAAACACGAGGAAAAGCCACTCCCGTCCTCAGATACGGAGTATGAGGGCCCCAGCAGCATCGAATGTGGCACGAAGTAGACCAAAAAAAATTATTTTTTTCCAGACGACCCCGGCCCTGCACGGAAAGCGTGAATTTTTTTTCTCGTCTTTCCTTTAAATTTCTTTGCTAGATGCGTAGAATGGAGCTTCAAACACGAGGAAAAGCCACTCCCGTCCTCAGATACGGAGTATGAGGGCCCCAGCAGCATCGAATGTGTGTCACGAAGTAGACCCAACAAAAAATAATTTTTTTTGCAGACGACCCCGGCTCAGCTCGGAAAGCGTGCATTTTTTTTCTCTTCTTTCCTCTAAATTTCTTTGCTAGATGCGTAGAATGGAGCTTCAAACACGAGGAAAAGCCACTCCCGTCCTCAGATACGGAGTATGAGGGCCCCAGCAGCATCGAATGTGGCACGAAGTAGACCAAAAAAAAAAAATAATTTTTTTCCGGACGACCCCGGCTCTGCTCGGAAAGCGTGAATTTTTTTTCTCTTCTTTCCTTTAAATTGCTTTGCTAGATGGGTAGAATGGAGCTTCAAACACGAGGAAAAGCCACTCCCGTCCTCAGATACGGAGTATGAGGGCCCCAGCAGCATCGAATGTGGCACGAAGTAGACCCAAAAAAAATATTTTTTTCCAGACGACCCCGGCCCTGCTCGGAAAGCGTGAATTTTTGTTCTCTTCTTTCCTTTAAATTTCCTTGCTATATGGGTAGAATGGAGCTTCAAACACGAGGAAAAGCCACTCCCGTCCTCAGATACGGAGTATGAGGGCCCCAGCAGCATCGAATGTGGCACGAAGTAGACCCAAAAAAAATGATTTTTTTCCAGACGACCCCGGCCCTGCTCGGAAAGCGTGAATTTTTTTCTCGTCTTTCCTTTAAATTTCTTTGCTAGATGGGTAGAATGGAGCTTCAAACACGAGGAAAAGCCACTTCCGTTCTCAGATACGGAGTATGAGGGCCCCAGCAGCATCGAATGTGGCACGAAGTAGAACAAAAAAAATAATTTTTTTCCAGACGACCCCGGCCCTGCTCGGAAAGCGTGAATTTTTTTTCTCGTCTTTCCTTTAAATTTCTTTGCTAGATGGGTAGAATGGAGCTTCAAACACGAGGAAAAGCCACTCCCGTTCTCAGATACGGAGTATGAGGGCCCCAGCAGCATCGAATGTGTCACGAAGTTGACCCAAAAAAAATTATGTTTTTTTGACGACCCCGGCCCTGCTCGGAAAGCGTGAATTTTTTTCTCGTCTTTCCTTTAAATTTCTTTGCTAGATGGGTAGAATGGAGCTTCAAACACGAGGAAAAGCCACTTCCGTTCTCAGATACGGAGTATGAGGGCCCCAGCAGCATCGAATGTGGCACGAAGTAGACCAAAAAAAAGATTTTTTTCCAGACGACCCCGGCCCTGCTCGGAAAGCGTGAATTTTTTTTTCTTGTCTTTCCTTTAAATTTCCTTGCTAGATGGGTAAAATGGAGCTTCAAACACGAGGAAAAGCCACTCCCGTTCTCAGATACGGAGTATGAGGGCCCCAGCAGCATCGAATGTGGCACGAAGTAGACCCAAAAAAAATATTTTTTTCCAGACGACCCCGGCCCTGCTCGGAAAGGGTGAATTTTTTTCTCTTCTTTCCTTTAAATTTCTTTGCCAGATGGGTAGAATGGAGCTTCAAACACGAGGAAAAGCCACTCCCGTCCTCAGATACGGAGTATGAGGGCCCCAGCAGCATCGAATGCGGCACGAAGTAGACCCAAAAAATATGCTTTTTTTCCAGACGACCCCGGCCCTGCTCGGAAAGCGTGAATTTTATTTCCAGTCTTTCCTTTCAATTTCTTTGCTAGATGGGTAGAATGGAGCTTCAAACACGAGGAAAAGCCACTCCCGTTCTCAGATACGGAGTATGCGGGCCCCAGCAGCATCGAATGTGGCACGAAGTAGACCAAAAAAATGATTTTTTTCCAGACGACCCCGGCCCTGCTCGGAAAGCGTGAATTTTTTTTCTCGTCTTTCCTTTAAATTTCTTTGCTAGATGGGTAGAATGGAGCTTCAAACACGAGGAAAAGCCACTCCCGTTCTCAGATACGGAGTATGAGGGCCCCAGCAGCATCGAATGTGGCACGAAGTAGACAAAAAAAAATGATTTTTTTCCAGACGACCCCGGCCCTGCTCGGAAAGCGTGAATTATTTTTCTCGTCTTTCCTTTAAATTTCTTTGCTAGATGGGTAGAATGGAGCTTCAAACACGAGGAAAAGCCACTCCCGTCCTCAGATACGGAGTATGAGGGCCCCAGCAGCATCGAATGCGGCACGAAGTAGACCCAAAAAATATGCTTTTTTTCCAGACGACCCCGGCCCTGCTCGGAAAGCGTGAATTTTATTTCCAGTCTTTCCTTTCAATTTCTTTGCTAGATGGGTAGAATGGAGCTTCAAACACGAGGAAAAGCCACTCCCGTTCTCAGATACGGAGTATGCGGGCCCCAGCAGCATCGAATGTGGCACGAAGTAGACCAAAAAAATAATTTTTTTTGCAGACGAAACCGGCTCTGCTCGGAAAGCGTGCATTTTTTTTCTCTTCTTTCCTTTAAATATCCTTGCTATATGGGTAGAATGGAGCTTCAAACACGAGGAAAAGCCACTCCCGTCCTCAGATACGGAGTATGAGGGCCCCAGCAGCATCGAATGTGGCACGAAGTAGACCCAAAAAAAATGATTTTTTTCCAGACGACCCCGGCTCTGCTCGGAAAGCGTGAATTTTTTTCTCGTCTTTCCTTTAAATTTCTTTGCTAGATGGGTAGAATGGAGCTTCAAACACGAGGAAAAGCCACTCCCGTTCTCAGATACGGAGTATGAGGGCCCCAGCAGCATCGAATGTGGCACGAAGTAGACCCAAAAAAAATGATTTTTTTCCAGACGACCCCGGCTCTGCTCGGAAAGCGTGAATTTTTTTCTCGTCTTTCCTTTAAATTTCTTTGCTAGATGGGTAGAATGGAGCTTCAAACACGAGGAAAAGCCACTCCCGTCCTCAGATACGGAGTATGAGGGCCCCAGCAGCATCGAATGTGGCACGAAATAGTCTCAAAAAAAATGATTTTTTTTCCAGACGACCCCGGCCCTGCTCGGAAAGCGTGCATTTTTTTTCTCGTCGTTCCTTTCAATTCCTTTGCTAGATGGGTAGAATGGAGCTTCAAACACGAGGAAAAGCCACTCCCGTTCTCAGATACGGAGTATGAGGGCCCCAGCAGCATCGAATGTGGCACGAAGTAGACCAAAAAAAATGATTTTTTTCCAGACGACCCCGGCTCTGCTCGGAAAGCGTGAATTTTTTTCTCGTCTTTCCTTTAAATTTCTTTGCTAGATGGGTAGAATGGAGCTTCAAACACGAGGAAAAGCCACTCCCGTGAATTTTTTTTCTCTTCTTTCCTTTAAATTTCTTTGCTAGATGGGTAGAATGGAGCTTCAAACACGAGGAAAAGCCACTCCCGTCCTCAGATACGGAGTATGAGGGCCCCAGCAGCATCGAATGTGTCACGAAGTTGACCCAAAAAAAATTATGTTTTTTTTGACGACCCCGGCCCTGCTCGGAAAGCGTGAATTTTTTTTCTCGTCCTTCCTTTAAATTTCTTTGCTAGATGGGTAGAATGGAGCTTCAAACACGAGGAAAAGCCACTTCCGTTCTCAGATACGGAGTATGAGGGCCCCAGCAGCATCGAATGTGGCACGAAGTAGACCCAAAAAAAATGATTTTTTTCCAGACGACCCCGGCCCTGCTCGGAAAGCGTGAATTATTTTTCTCGTCTTTCCTTTAAATTTCTTTGCTAGATGGGTAGAATGGAGCTTCAAACACGAGGAAAAGCCACTCCCGTTCTCAGATACGGAGTATGGGGGCCCCAGCAGCATCGAATGTGGCACGAAGTAGACAAAAAAAAATGATTTTTTTCCAGACGACCCCGGCCCTGCTCGGAAAGCGTGAATTATTTTTCTCGTCTTTCCTTTAAATTTCTTTGCTAGATGGGTAGAATGGAGCTTCAAACACGAGGAAAAGCCACTCCCGTCCTCAGATACGGAGTATGAGGGCCCCAGCAGCATCGAATGCGGCACGAAGTAGACCCAAAAAATATGCTTTTTTTCCAGACGACCCCGGCCCTGCTCGGAAAGCGTGAATTTTATTTCCAGTCTTTCCTTTCAATTTCTTTGCTAGATGGGTAGAATGGAGCTTCAAACACGAGGAAAAGCCACTCCCGTTCTCAGATACGGAGTATGCGGGCCCCAGCAGCATCGAATGTGGCACGAAGTAGACCAAAAAAATAATTTTTTTTGCAGACGAAACCGGCTCTGATCGGAAAGCGTGCATTTTTTTTCTCTTCTTTCCTTTAAATATCCTTGCTATATGGGTAGAATGGAGCTTCAAACACGAGGAAAAGCCACTCCCGTCCTCAGATACGGAGTATGAGGGCCCCAGCAGCATCGAATGTGGCACGAAGTAGACCCAAAAAAAATGATTTTTTTCCAGACGACCCCGGCTCTGCTCGGAAAGCGTGAATTTTTTTCTCGTCTTTCCTTTAAATTTCTTTGCTAGATGGGTAGAATGGAGCTTCAAACACGAGGAAAAGCCACTCCCGTTCTCAGATACGGAGTATGAGGGCCCCAGCAGCATCGAATGTGTCACGAAGTTGACCCAAAAAAAATTATGTTTTTTTTGACGACCCCGGCCCTGCTCGGAAAGCGTGAATTTTTTTCTCGTCTTTCCTTTAAATTTCTTTGCTAGATGGGTAGAATGGAGCTTCAAACACGAGGAAAAGCCACTCCCGTCCTCAGATACGGAGTATGAGGGCCCCAGCAGCATCGAATGTGGCACGAAATAGTTTCAAAAAAAATGATTTTTTTTCCGGACGACCCCGGCCCTGCTCGGAAAGCGTGCATTTTTTTTCTCGTCGTTCCTTTCAATTCCTTTGCTAGATGGGTAGAATGGAGCTTCAAACACGAGGAAAAGCCACTCCCGTTCTCAGATACGGAGTATGAGGGCCCCAGCAGCATCGAATGTGGCACGAAGTAGACCAAAAAAAATGATTTTTTTCCAGACGACCCCGGCCCTGCTCGGAAAGCGTGCATTTTTTTTCTCGTCGTTCCTTTCAATTCCTTTGCTAGATGGGTAGAATGGAGCTTCAAACACGAGGAAAAGCCACTCCCGTTCTCAGATACGGAGTATGAGGGCCCCAGCAGCATCGAATGTGGCACGAAGTAGACCAAAAAAAATGATTTTTTTCCAGACGACCCCGGCTCTGCTCGGAAAGCGTGAATTTTTTTCTCGTCTTTCCTTTAAATTTCTTTGCTAGATGGGTAGAATGGAGCTTCAAACACGAGGAAAAGCCACTCCCGTCCTCAGATACGGAGTATGAGGGCCCCAGCAGCATCGAATGTGTCACGAAGTTGACCCAAAAAAAATTATGTTTTTTTTGACGACCCCGGCCCTGCTCGGAAAGCGTGAATTTTTTTCTCGTCTTTCCCTTAAATTTCTTTGCTAGATGGGTAGAATGGAGCTTCAAACACGAGGAAAAGCCACTTCCGTTCTCAGATACGGAGTATGAGGGCCCCAGCAGCATCGAATGTGGCACGAAGTAGACCCAAAAAAAACTATTTTTTTCCAGACGACCCCGGCCCTGCTCGGAAAGCGTGAATTATTTTTCTCGTCTTTCCTTTAAATTTCTTTGCTAGATGGGTAGAATGGAGCTTCAAACACGAGGAAAAGCCACTTCCGTTCTCAGATACGGAGTATGAGGGCCCCAGCAGCATCGAATGTGGCACGAAGTAGACAAAAAAAAATTATTTTTTTCCAGACGACCCCGGCCCTGCTCGGAAAGCGTGAGTTTTTGTTCTCGTCGTTTTTTCAATTTCTTTGCTAGATGGGTAGCATGGAGCTTCAAACACGAGGAAAAGCCACTCCCGTGAATTTTTTTTCTCTTCTTTCCTTTAAATTTCTTTGCTAGATGGGTAGAATGGAGCTTCAAACACGAGGAAAAGCCACTTCCGTTCTCAGATACGGAGTATGAGGGCCCCAGCAGCATCGAATGTGGCACGAAGTAGACAAAAAAAAAATGATTTTTTTCCAGACGACCCCGGCCCTGCTCGGAAAGCGTGAATTTTTGTTCTCGTCGTTTCTTTCAATTTCTTTGCTAGATGGTTAGCATGGAGCTTCAAACACGAGGAAAAGCCACTCCCGTCCTCAGATACGGAGTATGAGGGCCCCAGCAGCATCGAATGTGGCACGAAGTAGACCAAAAAAAATTATTTTTTTCCAGACGACCCCGGCCCTGCACGGAAAGCGTGAATTTTTTTTCTCGTCTTTCCTTTAAATTTCTTTGCTAGATGCGTAGAATGGAGCTTCAAACACGAGGAAAAGCCACTCCCGTCCTCAGATACGGAGTATGAGGGCCCCAGCAGCATCGAATGTGTGTCACGAAGTAGACCCAACAAAAAATAATTTTTTTTGCAGACGACCCCGGCTCAGCTCGGAAAGCGTGCATTTTTTTTCTCTTCTTTCCTCTAAATTTCTTTGCTAGATGCGTAGAATGGAGCTTCAAACACGAGGAAAAGCCACTCCCGTCCTCAGATACGGAGTATGAGGGCCCCAGCAGCATCGAATGTGGCACGAAGTAGACCAAAAAAAAAAAATAATTTTTTTCCGGACGACCCCGGCTCTGCTCGGAAAGCGTGAATTTTTTTTCTCTTCTTTCCTTTAAATTGCTTTGCTAGATGGGTAGAATGGAGCTTCAAACACGAGGAAAAGCCACTCCCGTCCTCAGATACGGAGTATGAGGGCCCCAGCAGCATCGAATGTGGCACGAAGTAGACCCAAAAAAAATATTTTTTTCCAGACGACCCCGGCCCTGCTCGGAAAGCGTGAATTTTTGTTCTCTTCTTTCCTTTAAATTTCCTTGCTATATGGGTAGAATGGAGCTTCAAACACGAGGAAAAGCCACTCCCGTCCTCAGATACGGAGTATGAGGGCCCCAGCAGCATCGAATGTGGCACGAAGTAGACCCAAAAAAAATGATTTTTTTCCAGACGACCCCGGCCCTGCTCGGAAAGCGTGAATTTTTTTCTCGTCTTTCCTTTAAATTTCTTTGCTAGATGGGTAGAATGGAGCTTCAAACACGAGGAAAAGCCACTCCCGTGAATTTTTTTTCTCTTCTTTCCTTTAAATTTCTTTGCTAGATGGGTAGAATGGAGCTTCAAACACGAGGAAAAGCCACTCCCGTTCTCAGATACGGAGAATGAGGGCCCCAGCAGCATCGAATGTGGCACGAAGTAGACCCAAAAAAAATGATTTTTTTCCAGACGACCCCGGCCCTGCTCGGAAAGCGTGAATTTTTTTCTCGTCTTTCCTTTAAATTTCTTTGCTAGATGGGTAGAATGGAGCTTCAAACACGAGGAAAAGCCACTTCCGTTCTCAGATACGGAGTATGAGGGCCCCAGCAGCATCGAATGTGGCACGAAGTAGAACAAAAAAAATAATTTTTTTCCAGACGACCCCGGCCCTGCTCGGAAAGCGTGAATTTTTTTTCTCGTCTTTCCTTTAAATTTCTTTGCTAGATGGGTAGAATGGAGCTTCAAACACGAGGAAAAGCCACTCCCGTTCTCAGATACGGAGTATGAGGGCCCCAGCAGCATCGAATGTGTCACGAAGTTGACCCAAAAAAAATTATGTTTTTTTGACGACCCCGGCCCTGCTCGGAAAGCGTGAATTTTTTTCTCGTCTTTCCTTTAAATTTCTTTGCTAGATGGGTAGAATGGAGCTTCAAACACGAGGAAAAGCCACTTCCGTTCTCAGATACGGAGTATGAGGGCCCCAGCAGCATCGAATGTGGCACGAAGTAGAACAAAAAAAATTATTTTTTTCTAGACGACCCCGGCCCTGCTCGGAAAGCGTGAATTTTTTTCTCGTCTTTCCTTTAAATTTCTTTGCTAGATGGGTAGAATGGAGCTTCAAACACGAGGAAAAGCCACTTCCGTTCTCAGATACGGAGTATGAGGGCCCCAGCAGCATCGAATGTGGCACGAAGTAGACCAAAAAAAAGATTTTTTTCCAGACGACCCCGGCCCTGCTCGCAAAGCGTGAATTTTTTTTTCTTGTCTTTCCTTTAAATTTCCTTGCTAGATGGGTAAAATGGAGCTTCAAACACGAGGAAAAGCCACTCCCGTCCTCAGATACGGAATATGAGGGCCCCAGCAGCATCGAATGTGGCACGAAGTAGACCCAAAAAAAATATTTTTTTCCAGACGACCCCGGCCCTGCTCGGAAAGCGTGAATTTTTTTCTCGTCTTTCCTTTAAATTTCTTTGCTAGATGGGTAGAATGGAGCTTCAAACACGAGGAAAAGCCACTCCCGTTCTCAGATACGGAGTATGAGGGCCCCAGCAGCATCGAATGTGGCACGAAGTAGACCCAAAAAAAATATTTTTTTCCAGACGACCCCGGCCCTGCTCGGAAAGGGTGAATTTTTTTCTCTTCTTTCCTTTAAATTTCTTTGCCAGATGGGTAGAATGGAGCTTCAAACACGAGGAAAAGCCACTCCCGTCCTCAGATACGGAGTATGAGGGCCCCAGCAGCATCGAATGCGGCACGAAGTAGACCCAAAAAATATGCTTTTTTTCCAGACGACCCCGGCCCTGCTCGGAAAGCGTGAATTTTATTTCCAGTCTTTCCTTTCAATTTCTTTGCTAGATGGGTAGAATGGAGCTTCAAACACGAGGAAAAGCCACCCCCGTTCTCAGATACGGAGTATGCGGGCCCCAGCAGCATCGAATGTGGCACGAAGTAGACCAAAAAAATGATTTTTTTCCAGACGACCCCGGCCCTGCTCGGAAAGCGTGAATTTTTTTTCTCGTCTTTCCTTTAAATTTCTTTGCTAGATGGGTAGAATGGAGCTTCAAACACGAGGAAAAGCCACTCCCGTTCTCAGATACGGAGTATGAGGGCCCCAGCAGCATCGAATGTGGCACGAAGTAGACAAAAAAAAATGATTTTTTTCCAGACGACCCCGGCCCTGCTCGGAAAGCGTGAATTATTTTTCTCGTCTTTCCTTTAAATTTCTTTGCTAGATGGGTAGAATGGAGCTTCAAACACGAGGAAAAGCCACTCCCGTCCTCAGATACGGAGTATGAGGGCCCCAGCAGCATCGAATGCGGCACGAAGTAGACCCAAAAAATATGCTTTTTTTCCAGACGACCCCGGCCCTGCTCGGAAAGCGTGAATTTTATTTCCAGTCTTTCCTTTCAATTTCTTTGCTAGATGGGTAGAATGGAGCTTCAAACACGAGGAAAAGCCACTCCCGTTCTCAGATACGGAGTATGCGGGCCCCAGCAGCATCGAATGTGGCACGAAGTAGACCAAAAAAATAATTTTTTTTGCAGACGAAACCGGCTCTGCTCGGAAAGCGTGCATTTTTTTTCTCTTCTTTCCTTTAAATATCCTTGCTATATGGGTAGAATGGAGCTTCAAACACGAGGAAAAGCCACTCCCGTCCTCAGATACGGAGTATGAGGGCCCCAGCAGCATCGAATGTGGCACGAAGTAGACCAAAAAAAATGATTTTTTTCCAGACGACCCCGGCTCTGCTCGGAAAGCGTGAATTTTTTTCTCGTCTTTCCTTTAAATTTCTTTGCTAGATGGGTAGAATGGAGCTTCAAACACGAGGAAAAGCCACTCTCGTTCTCAGATACGGAGTATGAGGGCCCCAGCAGCATCGAATGTGGCACGAAGTAGACCCAAAAAAAATGATTTTTTTCCAGACGACCCCGGCTCTGCTCGGAAAGCGTGAATTTTTTTCTCGTCTTTCCTTTAAATTTCTTTGCTAGATGGGTAGAATGGAGCTTCAAACACGAGGAAAAGCCACTCCCGTCCTCAGATACGGAGTATGAGGGCCCCAGCAGCATCGAATGTGGCACGAAATAGTCTCAAAAAAAATGATTTTTTTTTGGACTACCCCGGCCCTGCTCCTAAAGCGTGAATTTTTTTTCTCGTCGTTCCTTTCAATTCCTTTGCTAGATGGGTAGAATGGAGCTTCAAACACGAGGAAAAGCCACTCCCGTTCTCAGATACGGAGTATGAGGGCCCCAGCAGCATCGAATGTGGCACGAAGTAGACCAAAAAAAATGATTTTTTTCCAGACGACCCCGGCTCTGCTCGGAAAGCGTGAATTTTTTTCTCGTCTTTCCTTTAAATTTCTTTGCTAGATGGGTAGAATGGAGCTTCAAACACGAGGAAAAGCCACTCCCGTGAATTTTTTTTCTCTTCTTTCCTTTAAATTTCTTTGCTAGATGGGTAGAATGGAGCTTCAAACACGAGGAAAAGCCACTCCCGTCCTCAGATACGGAGTATGAGGGCCCCAGCAGCATCGAATGTGTCACGAAGTTGACCCAAAAAAAATTATGTTTTTTTTGACGACCCCGGCCCTGCTCGGAAAGCGTGAATTTTTTTTCTCGTCCTTCCTTTAAATTTCTTTGCTAGATGGGTAGAATGGAGCTTCAAACACGAGGAAAAGCCACTTCCGTTCTCAGATACGGAGTATGAGGGCCCCAGCAGCATCGAATGTGGCACGAAGTAGACCCAAAAAAAATGATTTTTTTCCAGACGACCCCGGCCCTGCTCGGAAAGCGTGAATTATTTTTCTCGTCTTTCCTTTAAATTTCTTTGCTAGATGGGTAGAATGGAGCTTCAAACACGAGGAAAAGCCACTCCCGTGAATTTTTTTTCTCTTCTTTCCTTTAAATTTCTTTGCTAGATGGGTAGAATGGAGCTTCAAACACGAGGAAAAGCCACTTCCGTTCTCAGATACGGAGTATGAGGGCCGCAGCAGCATCGAATGTGGCACGAAGTAGACAAAAAAAAATGATTTTTTTCCAGACGACCCCGGCCCTGCTCGGAAAGCGTGAGTTTTTGTTCTCGTCGTTTCTTTCAATTTCTTTGCTAGATGGTTAGCATGGAGCTTCAAACACGAGGAAAAGCCACTCCCGTCCTCAGATACGGAGTATGAGGGCCCCAGCAGCATCGAATGTGGCACGAAGTAGACCAAAAAAAATTATTTTTTTCCAGACGACCCCGGCCCTGCACGGAAAGCGTGAATTTTTTTTCTCGTCTTTCCTTTAAATTTCTTTGCTAGATGCGTAGAATGGAGCTTCAAACACGAGGAAAAGCCACTCCCGTCCTCAGATACGGAGTATGAGGGCCCCAGCAGCATCGAATGTGTGTCACGAAGTAGACCCAACAAAAAATAATTTTTTTTGCAGACGACCCCGGCTCAGCTCGGAAAGCGTGCATTTTTTTTCTCTTCTTTCCTCTAAATTTCTTTGCTAGATGCGTAGAATGGAGCTTCAAACACGAGGAAAAGCCACTCCCGTCCTCAGATACGGAGTATGAGGGCCCCAGCAGCATCGAATGTGGCACGAAGTAGACAAAAAAAAAAAATAATTTTTTTCCGGACGACCCCGGCTCTGCTCGGAAAGCGTGAATTTTTTTTCTCTTCTTTCCTTTAAATTTCTTTGCTAGATGGGTAGAATGGAGCTTCAAACACGAGGAAAAGCCACTCCCGTTCTCAGATACGGAGTATGAGGGCCCCAGCAGCATCGAATGTGGCACGAAGTAGACCCAAAAAAAATATTTTTTTCCAGACGACCCCGGCCCTGCTCGGAAAGCGTGAATTTTTGTTCTCTTCTTTCCTTTAAATTTCCTTGCTATATGGGTAGAATGGAGCTTCAAACACGAGGAAAAGCCACTCCCGTCCTCAGATACGGAGTATGAGGGCCCCAGCAGCATCGAATGTGGCACGAAGTAGACCCAAAAAAACGATTTTTTTCCAGACGACCCCGGCCCTGCTCGGAAAGCGTGAATTTTTTTTCTCGTCTTTCCTTTAAATTTCTTTGCTAGATGGATAGAATGGAGCTTCAAACACGAGGAAAAGCCACTCCCGTCCTCAGATACGGAGTATGAGGGCCCCAGCAGCATCGAATGTGGCACGAAGTAGACCAAAAAAAATGATTTTTTTCCAGACGACCCCGGCCCTGCTCGGAAAGCGTGAATTTTGGTTCTCGTCGTTTCTTTCAATTTCTTTGCTAGATGGGTAGCATGGAGCTTCAAACACGAGGAAAGGCCACTCCCGTCCTCAGGTACGGAGTATGAGGGCCCCAGCAGCATCGAATGTGGCACGAGGAAAAGCCACTCCCGTGAATTTTTTTTCTCTTCTTTCCTTTAAATTTCTTTGCTAGATGGGTAGAATGGAGCTTCAAACACGAGGAAAAGCCACTCCCGTCCTCAGATACGGAGTATGAGGGCCCCAGCAGCATCGAATGTGTCACGAAGTTGACCCAAAAAAAATTATGTTTTTTTTGACGACCCCGGCCCTGCTCGGAAAGCGTGAATTTTTTTTCTCGTCCTTCCTTTAAATTTCTTTGCTAGATGGGTAGAATGGAGCTTCAAACACGAGGAAAAGCCACTTCCGTTCTCAGATACGGAGTATGAGGGCCCCAGCAGCATCGAATGTGGCACGAAGTAGACCCAAAAAAAATGATTTTTTTCCAGACGACCCCGGCCCTGCTCGGAAAGCGTGAATTATTTTTCTCGTCTTTCCTTTAAATTTCTTTGCTAGATGGGTAGAATGGAGCTTCAAACACGAGGAAAAGCCACTCCCGTGAATTTTTTTTCTCTTCTTTCCTTTAAATTTCTTTGCTAGATGGGTAGAATGGAGCTTCAAACACGAGGAAAAGCCACTTCCGTTCTCAGATACGGAGTATGAGGGCCGCAGCAGCATCGAATGTGGCACGAAGTAGACAAAAAAAAATGATTTTTTTCCAGACGACCCCGGCCCTGCTCGGAAAGCGTGAGTTTTTGTTCTCGTCGTTTCTTTCAATTTCTTTGCTAGATGGTTAGCATGGAGCTTCAAACACGAGGAAAAGCCACTCCCGTCCTCAGATACGGAGTATGAGGGCCCCAGCAGCATCGAATGTGGCACGAAGTAGACCAAAAAAAATTATTTTTTTCCAGACGACCCCGGCCCTGCACGGAAAGCGTGAATTTTTTTTCTCGTCTTTCCTTTAAATTTCTTTGCTAGATGCGTAGAATGGAGCTTCAAACACGAGGAAAAGCCACTCCCGTCCTCAGATACGGAGTATGAGGGCCCCAGCAGCATCGAATGTGTGTCACGAAGTAGACCCAACAAAAAATAATTTTTTTTGCAGACGACCCCGGCTCAGCTCGGAAAGCGTGCATTTTTTTTCTCTTCTTTCCTCTAAATTTCTTTGCTAGATGCGTAGAATGGAGCTTCAAACACGAGGAAAAGCCACTCCCGTCCTCAGATACGGAGTATGAGGGCCCCAGCAGCATCGAATGTGGCACGAAGTAGACAAAAAAAAAAAATAATTTTTTTCCGGACGACCCCGGCTCTGCTCGGAAAGCGTGAATTTTTTTTCTCTTCTTTCCTTTAAATTTCTTTGCTAGATGGGTAGAATGGAGCTTCAAACACGAGGAAAAGCCACTCCCGTTCTCAGATACGGAGTATGAGGGCCCCAGCAGCATCGAATGTGGCACGAAGTAGACCCAAAAAAAATATTTTTTTCCAGACGACCCCGGCCCTGCTCGGAAAGCGTGAATTTTTGTTCTCTTCTTTCCTTTAAATTTCCTTGCTATATGGGTAGAATGGAGCTTCAAACACGAGGAAAAGCCACTCCCGTCCTCAGATACGGAGTATGAGGGCCCCAGCAGCATCGAATGTGGCACGAAGTAGACCCAAAAAAACGATTTTTTTCCAGACGACCCCGGCCCTGCTCGGAAAGCGTGAATTTTTTTTCTCGTCTTTCCTTTAAATTTCTTTGCTAGATGGATAGAATGGAGCTTCAAACACGAGGAAAAGCCACTCCCGTCCTCAGATACGGAGTATGAGGGCCCCAGCAGCATCGAATGTGGCACGAAGTAGACCAAAAAAAATGATTTTTTTCCAGACGACCCCGGCCCTGCTCGGAAAGCGTGAATTTTGGTTCTCGTCGTTTCTTTCAATTTCTTTGCTAGATGGGTAGCATGGAGCTTCAAACACGAGGAAAGGCCACTCCCGTCCTCAGGTACGGAGTATGAGGGCCCCAGCAGCATCGAATGTGGCACGAAGTAGACCAAAAAAAATGATTTTTTTCCAGACGACCCCGGCCCTGCTCGGAAAGCGTGAATTTTTTTTCTCGTCTTTCCTTTAAATTTCCTTGCTATATGGGTAGAATGCAGCTTCAAACACGAGGAAAAGCCACTCCCGTCCTCAGATACGGAGTATGAGGGCCCCAGCAGCATCGAATGTGGCACGAAGTAGACCAAAAAAAATGATTTTTTTCCAGACGACCCCGGCCCTGCTCGGAAAGCGTGAATTTTATTTCCAGTCTTTCCTTTCAATTTCTTTGCTAGATGGGTAGAATGGAGCTTCAAACACGAGGAAAAGCCACTCCCGTCCTCAGATACGGAGTATGAGGGCCCCAGCAGCATCGAATGTGGCACGAAGTAGACCAAAAAAAATGATTTTTTTCCAGACGACCCCGGCCCTGCTCGGAAAGCGTGAATTTTTTTTCTCTTCTTTCCTTTAAATTTCCTTGCTAGATGGGTAAAATGGAGCTTCAAACACGAGGAAAAGCCACTCCCGTCCTCAGATACGGAATATGAGGGCCCCAGCAGCATCGAATGTGGCACGAAGTAGACCAAAAAAAAATGATTTTTTTCCAGACGAGCCCGGCCCTGCTCGGAAAGCGTGAATTTTTGTTCTCGTCGTTTCTTTCAATTTCTTTGCTAGATGGGTAGCATGGAGCTTCAAACACGAGGAAAGGCCACTCCCGTCCTCAGATACGGAGTATGAGGGCCCCAGCAGCATCGAATGTGGCACGAAGTAGACCCAAAAAAATGATTTTTTTCCAGACGACCCCGGCCCTGCTCGGAAAGCGTGAATTTTTTTTCTCGTCTTTCCTTTAAATTTCTTTGCTAGATGCGTAGAATAGAGCTTCAAACACGAGGAAAAGCCACTCCCGTCCTCAGATACGGAGTATGAGGGCCCCAGCAGCATCGAATGTGTGTCACGAAGTAGACCCAACAAAAAATATTTTTTTTTGCAGACGACCCCGGCTCTGCTCGGAAAGCGTGAATTTTTTTTCTCTTCTTTCCTCTAAATTTCTTTGCTAGATGCGTAGAATGGAGCTTCAAACACGAGGAAAAGCCACTCCCGTCCTCAGATACGGAGTATGAGGGCCCCAGCAGCATCGAATGTGGTACGAAGTAGACCTAAAAAAATGATTTTTTTCCGGACGACCCCGGCCCTGCTCGGAAAGCGTGAATTTTTTTCTCGTCTTTCCTTTAAATTTCTTTGCTAGATGGGTAGAATGGAGCTTCAAACACGAGGAAAAGCCACTCCCGTGAATTTTTTTTCTCTTCTTTCCTTTAAATTTCTTTGCTAGATGGGTAGAATGGAGCTTCAAACACGAGGAAAAGCCACTTCCGTTCTCAGATACGGAGTATGAGGGCCCCAGCAGCATCGAATGTGGCACGAAGTAGAACAAAAAAAATTATTTTTTTCTAGACGACCCCGGCCCTGCTCGGAAAGCGTGAATTTTTTTCTCGTCTTTCCTTTAAATTTCTTTGCTAGATGGGTAGAATGGAGCTTCAAACACGAGGAAAAGCCACTTCCGTTCTCAGATACGGAGTATGAGGGCCCCAGCAGCATCGAATGTGGCACGAAGTAGACCAAAAAAAAGATTTTTTTCCAGACGACCCCGGCCCTGCTCGGAAAGCGTGAATTTTTTTTTCTTGTCTTTCCTTTAAATTTCCTTGCTAGATGGGTAAAATGGAGCTTCAAACACGAGGAAAAGCCACTCCCGTCCTCAGATACGGAATATGAGGGCCCCAGCAGCATCGAATGTGGCACGAAGTAGACCCAAAAAAACGATTTTTTTCCAGACGACCCCGGCCCTGCTCGGAAAGCGTGAATTTTTTTTCTCGTCTTTCCTTTAAATTTCTTTGCTAGATGGATAGAATGGAGCTTCAAACACGAGGAAAAGCCACTCCCGTCCTCAGATACGGAGTATGACGGCCCCAGCAGCATCGAATGTGGCACGAAGTAGACCAAAAAAAATGATATTTTTCCAGACGACCCCGGCCCTGCTCGGAAAGCGTGAATTTTTGTTCTCTTCTTTCCTTTAAATTTCCTTGCTATATGGGTAGAATGGAGCTTCAAACACGAGGAAAAGCCACTCCCGTCCTCAGATACGGAGTATGAGGGCCCCAGCAGCATCGAATGTGGCACGAAGTAGACCCAAAAAAAATGATTTTTTTCCAGACGACCCCGGCCCTGCTCGGAAAGCGTGCTTTTTATTTCTCTTCTTTCCTTTAAATTTCCTTGCTAGATGGGTAGAATGGAGCTTCAAACACGAGGAAAAGCCACTCCCGTCCTCAGATACGGAGTATGAGGGCCCCAGCAGCATCGAGTGTGGCACGAAGTAGACCCAACAAAAAATAATTTTTTTTTGCAGACGACCCCGGCTCTGCTCGGAAAGCGTGCATTTTTTTCTCTTCTTTCCTTTAAATTTCCTTGCTATATGGGTAGAATGGAGCTTCAAACACGAGGAAAAGCCACTCCCGTCCTCAGATACGGAGTATGAGGGCCCCAGCAGCATCGAATGTGGCACGAAGTAGACCCAAAAAAAATGATTTTTTTCCAGACGACCCCGGCCCTGCTCGGAAAGCGTGAATTTTTGTTCTCTTCTTTCCTTTAAATTTCCTTGCTATATGGGTAGAATGGAGCTTCAAACACGAGGAAAAGCCACTCCCGTCCTCAGATACGGAGTATGAGGGCCCCAGCAGCATCGAATGTGGCACGAAGTAGACCAAAAAAAATGATTTTTTTCCAGACGACCCCGGCCCTGCTCGGAAAGCGTGAATTTTTTTTCTCGTCTTTCCTTTAAATTTCCTTGCTATATGGGTAGAATGGAGCTTCAAACACGAGGAAAAGCCACTCCCGTCCTCAGATACGGAGTATGAGGGCCCCAGCAGCATCGAATGTGGCACGAAGTAGACCAAAAAAAATGATTTTTTTCCAGACGACCCCGGCCCTGCTCGGAAAGCGTGAATTTTATTTCCAGTCTTTCCTTTCAATTTCTTTGCTAGATGGGTAGAATGGAGCTTCAAACACGAGGAAAAGCCACTCCCGTCCTCAGATACGGAGTATGAGGGCCCCAGCAGCATCGAATGTGGCACGAAGTAGACCAAAAAAAATGATTTTTTTCCAGACGACCCCGGCCCTGCTCGGAAAGCGTGAATTTTTTTTCTCTTCTTTCCTTTAAATTTCCTTGCTAGATGGGTAAAATGGAGCTTCAAACACGAGGAAAAGCCACTCCCGTCCTCAGATACGGAATATGAGGGCCCCAGCAGCATCGAATGTGGCACGAAGTAGACCAAAAAAAAATGATTTTTTTCCAGACGAGCCCGGCCCTGCTCGGAAAGCGTGAATTTTTGTTCTCGTCGTTTCTTTCAATTTCTTTGCTAGATGGGTAGCATGGAGCTTCAAACACGAGGAAAGGCCACTCCCGTCCTCAGATACGGAGTATGAGGGCCCCAGCAGCATCGAATGTGGCACGAAGTAGACCCAAAAAAATGATTTTTTTCCAGACGACCCCGGCCCTGCTCGGAAAGCGTGAATTTTTTTTCTCGTCTTTCCTTTAAATTTCTTTGCTAGATGCGTAGAATAGAGCTTCAAACACGAGGAAAAGCCACTCCCGTCCTCAGATACGGAGTATGAGGGCCCCAGCAGCATCGAATGTGTGTCACGAAGTAGACCCAACAAAAAATATTTTTTTTTGCAGACGACCCCGGCTCTGCTCGGAAAGCGTGAATTTTTTTTCTCTTCTTTCCTCTAAATTTCTTTGCTAGATGCGTAGAATGGAGCTTCAAACACGAGGAAAAGCCACTCCCGTCCTCAGATACGGAGTATGAGGGCCCCAGCAGCATCGAATGTGGTACGAAGTAGACCTAAAAAAATGATTTTTTTCCGGACGACCCCGGCCCTGCTCGGAAAGCGTGAATTTTTTTTCTCTTCTTTCCTTTAAATTTCCTTGCTATATGGGTAGAATGGAGCTTCAAACACGAGGAAAAGCCACTCCCGTCCTCAGATACGGAGTATGAGGGCCCCAGCAGCATCGAATGTGGCACGAAGTAGACCCAAAAAAAATGATTTTTTTCCAGACGACCCCGGCCCTGCTCGGAAAGCGTGCTTTTTATTTCTCTTCTTTCCTTTAAATTTCCTTGCTAGATGGGTAGAATGGAGCTTCAAACACGAGGAAAAGCCACTCCCGTCCTCAGATACGGAGTATGAGGGCCCCAGCAGCATCGAGTGTGGCACGAAGTAGACCCAACAAAAAATAATTTTTTTTTGCAGACGACCCCGGCTCTGCTCGGAAAGCGTGCATTTTTTTTCTCTTCTTTCCTTTAAATTTCCTTGCTATATGGGTAGAATGGAGCTTCAAACACGAGGAAAAGCCACTCCCGTCCTCAGATACGGAGTATGAGGGCCCCAGCAGCATCGAATGTGGCACGAAGTAGACCCAAAAAAAATGATTTTTTTCCAGACGACCCCGGCCCTGCTCGGAAAGCGTGAATTTTTTTTCTCTTCTTTCCTTTAAATTTCCTTGCTATATGGGTAGAATGGAGCTTCAAACACGAGGAAAAGCCACTCCCGTCCTCAGATACGGAGTACGAGGGCCCCAGCAGCATCGAATGTGGCACGAAATAGACTCAAAAAAAATGATTTTTTTTCCAGACGACCCCGGCCCTGCTCGGAAAGTGTGAATTTTTTTTCTCGTCGTTCCTTTCAATTCCTTTGCTAGATGGGTAGAATGGGGCTTCAAACACGAGGAAAAGCCACTCCCGTCCTCAGATACGGAGTATGAGGGACCCAGCAGCATCGAATGTGGCACGAAATAGACTCAAAAAAAATGATTTTTTTCCAGACGACTCCGGCCCTGCTCGGAAAGCGTGAATTTTTTTTCTCGTCTTTCCTTTAAATTTCTTTGCTAGATGGGTAGAATGGAGATTCAAACACGAGGAAAAGCCACTCCCGTCCTCAGATACGGAGCATGAGGGTCTCAGCAGCATCGAATGTGGCACGAAGTAGACAAAAAAAAATGATTTTTTTCCAGACGACCCCGGCCCTGCTCGGAAAGCGTGCATTTTTTTTCTCTTCTTTCCTTTAAATTTCCTTGCTAGATGGGTAGAATGGAGCTTCAAACACGAGGAAAAGCCACTCCCGTCCTCAGATACGGAGTATGAGGGCCCCAGCAGCATCGAATGTGGCACGAAGTAGACCAAAAAAATGTTTTTTTTTTTGCCGACCCCGGCCCTGCTCGGAAAGCGTGAATTTTTTTTCTCGTCTTTCTATTAAATTTCTTTGCTAGATGGGTAGAATGGAGATTCAAACACGAGGAAAAGCCACTCCCGTCCTCAGATACGGAGTATGAGGGCCCCAGCAGCATCGAATGTGGCACGAAGTAGACCCAAAAAAAATGATTTTTTTCCAGACGACCCCGGCTCTGCTCGGAAACCGTGAATTTTTTTTCTCTTCTTTCTTTTAAATTTCCTTGCTATATGGGTAGAATGGAGCTTCAAACACGAGGAAAAGCCACTCCCGTCCTCAGATACGGAGTATGAGGGCCCCAGCAGCATCGAATGTGGCACGAAGTAGACCAAAAAAAAATGATTTTTTTCCAGACGACCCCGGCCCTGCTCGGAAAGCGTGAATTTTTGTTCTCGTCGTTCCCTTCAATTTCTTTGCTAGATGGGTAGAATGGAGCTTCAAACACGAGGAAAAGCCACTCCCGTCCTCAGATACGGAGTATGACGGCCCCAGCAGCATCGAATGTGGCACGAAGTAGACCCAAAAAAAACGATTTTTTTCCAGACGACCCCGGCCCTGCTCAGAAATCGTGAATTTTTTTTCTCGTCTTTCCTTTAAATTTCTTTGCTAGATGGGTAGAATGGAGCTTCAAACACGAGGAAAAGCCACTCCCGTCCTCAGATACGGAGTATGAGGGCCCCAGCAGCATCGAATGTGGCACGAAGTAGACCCAAAAAAACGATTTTTTTCCAGACGACCCCGGCCCTGCTCGGAAAGCGTGAATTTTTTTTCTCGTCTTTCCTTTAAATTTCTTTGCTAGATGGGTAGAATGGAGATTCAAACACGAGGAAAAGCCACTCCCGTCCTCAGATACGGAGCATGAGGGTCTCAGCAGCATCGAATGTGGCACGAAGTAGACCAAAAAAATGATTTTTTTCCAGACGACCCCGGCCCTGCTCGGAAAGCGTGAATTTTTTTTTTCTTCTTTCCTTTTAATTTCTTTGCTAGATGGGTAGAATGGAGTTTCAAACATGAGGAAAAGCAACTCCCGTCCTCAGATACGGAGTATGAGGGCCCCAGCAGCATCGAGTGTGTCACGAAGTAGACCAAAAAATAAATAATTTTTTTGCAGACGACCCCGGCTCTGCTCGGAAAGCGTGCATTTTTTTTCTCTTCTTTCCTTTAAATTTCCTTGCTAGATGGGTAGAATGGAGCTTCAAACACGAGGAAAAGCCACTCCCGTCCTCAGATACGGAGTATGAGGGCCCCAGCAGCATCGAATGCGGCACGAGGTAGACCCAAAAAATATGCTTTTTTTCCAGACGACCCCGGCCCTGCTCGGAAAGCGTGAATTTTATTTCCAGTCTTTCCTTTCAATTTCTTTGCTAGATGGGTAGAATGGAGCTTCAAACACGAGGAAAAGCCACTCCCGTTCTCAGATACGGAGTATGCGGGCCCCAGCAGCATCGAATGTGGCACGAAGTAGACCAAAAAAATAATTTTTTTTGCAGACGAAACCGGCTCTGCTCGGAAAGCGTGCATTTTTTTTCTCTTCTTTCCTTTAAATATCCTTGCTATATGGGTAGAATGGAGCTTCAAACACGAGGAAAAGCCACTCCCGTCCTCAGATACGGAGTATGAGGGCCCCAGCAGCATCGAATGTGGCACGAAGTAGACCCAAAAAAAATGATTTTTTTCCAGACGACCCCGGCTCTGCTCGGAAAGCGTGAATTTTTTTCTCGTCTTTCCTTTAAATTTCTTTGCTAGATGGGTAGAATGGAGCTTCAAACACGAGGAAAAGCCACTCCCGTTCTCAGATACGGAGTATGAGGGCCCCAGCAGCATCAAATGTGGCACGAAGTAGACCCAAAAAAAATGATTTTTTTCCAGACGACCCCGGCTCTGCTCGGAAAGCGTGAATTTTTTTCTCGTCTTTCCTTTAAATTTCTTTGCTAGATGGGTAGAATGGAGCTTCAAACACGAGGAAAAGCCACTCCCGTCCTCAGATACGGAGTATGAGGGCCCCAGCAGCATCGAATGTGGCACGAAATAGTCTCAAAAAAAATGATTTTTTTTCCAGACGACCCCGGCCCTGCTCGGAAAGCGTGCATTTTTTTTCTCGTCGTTCCTTTCAATTCCTTTGCTAGATGGGTAGAATGGAGCTTCAAACACGAGGAAAAGCCACTCCCGTTCTCAGATACGGAGTATGAGGGCCCCAGCAGCATCGAATGTGGCACGAAGTAGACCAAAAAAAATGATTTTTTTCCAGACGACCCCGGCTCTGCTCGGAAAGCGTGAATTTTTTTCTCGTCTTTCCTTTAAATTTCTTTGCTAGATGGGTAGAATGGAGCTTCAAACACGAGGAAAAGCCACTCCCGTGAATTTTTTTTCTCTTCTTTCCTTTAAATTTCTTTGCTAGATGGGTAGAATGGAGCTTCAAACACGAGGAAAAGCCACTCCCGTCCTCAGATACGGAGTATGAGGGCCCCAGCAGCATCGAATGTGGCACGAAATAGTCTCAAAAAAAATGATTTTTTTTCCAGACGACCCCGGCCCTGCTCGGAAAGCGTGCATTTTTTTTCTCGTCGTTCCTTTCAATTCCTTTGCTAGATGGGTAGAATGGAGCTTCAAACACGAGGAAAAGCCACTCCCGTTCTCAGATACGGAGTATGAGGGCCCCAGCAGCATCGAATGTGGCACGAAGTAGACCAAAAAAAATGATTTTTTTCCAGACGACCCCGGCTCTGCTCGGAAAGCGTGAATTTTTTTCTCGTCTTTCCTTTAAATTTCTTTGCTAGATGGGTAGAATGGAGCTTCAAACACGAGGAAAAGCCACTCCCGTGAATTTTTTTTCTCTTCTTTCCTTTAAATTTCTTTGCTAGATGGGTAGAATGGAGCTTCAAACACGAGGAAAAGCCACTCCCGTTCTCAGATACGGAGTATGAGGGCCCCAGCAGCATCGAATGTGGCACGAAGTAGACCCAAAAAAAAAGATTTTTTTCCAGACGACCCCGGCTCTGCTCGGAAAGCGTGAATTTTTTTCTCGTCTTTCCTTTAAATTTCTTTGCTAGATGGGTAGAATGGAGCTTCAAACACGAGGAAAAGCCACTCCCGTTCTCAGATACGGAGTATGAGGGCCCCAGCAGCATCGAATGTGGCACGAAGTAGACCAAAAAAAATGATTTTTTTCCAGACGACCCCGGCTCTGCTCGGAAAGCGTGAATTTTTTTCTCGTCTTTCCTTTAAATTTCTTTGCTAGATGGGTAGAATGGAGCTTCAAACACGAGGAAAAGCCACTCCCGTGAATTTTTTTTCTCTTCTTTCCTTTAAATTTCTTTGCTAGATGGGTAGAATGGAGCTTCAAACACGAGGAAAAGCCACTCCCGTCCTCAGATACGGAGTATGAGGGCCCCAGCAGCATCGAATGTGGCACGAAGTAGACCCAAAAAAAAAACGATTTTTTTCCAGACGACCCCGGCCCTGCTCGGAAAGCGTGAATTTTTTTCTTCTTTCCTTTAAATTTCTTTGCTAGATGGGTAGACAGGAGCTTCAAACACGAGGAAAAGCCACTCCCGTCCTCAGATACGGAGTATGAGGGCCCCAGCAGCATCGAATGTGGCACGAAGTAGACCCAAAAAAAATGATTTTTTTCCAGACGACCCCGGCCCTGCTCGGAAAGCGTGAATTTTTTTTCTTCTTTGGTTTAAATTTCTTTGGTAGATGGGTAGAATGGAGCTTCAAACACGTGGAAAAGCCACTCCCGTCCTCAGATACGGAGTATGAGGGCCCCAGCAGCATCGAATGTGTCACGAAGTTGACCCAAAAAAAATTATGTTTTTTTTGACGACCCCGGCCCTGCTCGGAAAGCGTGAATTTTTTTTCTCGTCCTTCCTTTAAATTTCTTTGCTAGATGGGTAGAATGGAGCTTCAAACACGAGGAAAAGCCACTTCCGTTCTCAGATACGGAGTATGAGGGCCCCAGCAGCATCGAATGTGGCACGAAGTAGACCCAAAAAAAACCATTTTTTTCCAGACGACCCCGGCCCTGCTCGGAAAGCGTGAATTATTTTTCTCGTCTTTCCTTTAAATTTCTTTGCTAGATGGGTAGAATGGAGCTTCAAACACGAGGAAAAGCCACTTCCGTTCTCAGATACGGAGTATGAGGGCCCCAGCAGCATCGAATGTGGCACGAAGTAGACAAAAAAAAATGATTTTTTTCCAGACGACCCCGGCCCTGCTCGGAAAGCGTGAGTTTTTGTTCTCGTCGTTTTTTCAATTTCTTTGCTAGATGGGTAGCATGGAGCTTCAAACACGAGGAAAAGCCACTCCCGTCCTCAGATACGGAGTATGAGGGCCCCAGCAGCATCGAATGTGGCACGAAGTAGACCAAAAAAAAATGATTTTTTTCCAGACGACCCCGGCCCTGCTCGGAAAGCGTGAATTTTTGTTCTCGTCGTTTCTTTCAATTTCTTTGCTAGATGGTTAGCATGGAGCTTCAAACACGAGGAAAAGCCACTCCCGTTCTCAGATACGGAGTATGAGGGCCCCAGCAGCATCGAATGTGGCACGAAGTAGACCAAAAAAAATTATTTTTTTCCAGACCACCCCGGCCCTGCACGGAAAGCGTGAATTTTTTTTCTCTTCTTTCCTTTAAATTTCTTTGCTAGATGGGTAGAATGGAGCTTCAAACACGAGGAAAAGCCACTCCCGTCCTCAGATACGGAGTATGAGGGCCCCAGCAGCATCGAATGTGGCACGAAGTAGACCCAAAAAAAATATTTTTTTCCAGACGACCCCGGCCCTGCTCGGAAAGCGTGAATTTTTGTTCTCTTCTTTCCTTTAAATTTCCTTGCTATATGGGTAGAATGGAGCTTCAAACACGAGGAAAAGCCACTCCCGTCCTCAGATACGGAGTATGAGGGCCCCAGCAGCATCGAATGTGGCACGAAGTAGACCCAAAAAAAATGATTTTTTTCCAGACGACCCCGGCCCTGCTCGGAAAGCGTGAATTTTTTTCTCGTCTTTCCTTTAAATTTCTTTGCTAGATGGGTAGAATGGAGCTTCAAACACGAGGAAAAGCCACTCCCGTGAATTTTTTTTCTCTTCTTTCCTTTAAATTTCTTTGCTAGATGGGTAGAATGGAGCTTCAAACACGAGGAAAAGCCACTCCCGTTCTCAGATACGGAGAATGAGGGCCCCAGCAGCATCGAATGTGGCACGAAGTAGACCCAAAAAAAATGATTTTTTTCCAGACGACCCCGGCCCTGCTCGGAAAGCGTGAATTTTTTTCTCGTCTTTCCTTTAAATTTCTTTGCTAGATGGGTAGAATGGAGCTTCAAACACGAGGAAAAGCCACTTCCGTTCTCAGATACGGAGTATGAGGGCCCCAGCAGCATCGAATGTGGCACGAAGTAGAACAAAAAAAATATTTTTTTTCCAGACGACCCCGGCCCTGCTCGGAAAGCGTGAATTTTTTTTCTCGTCTTTCCTTTAAATTTCTTTGCTAGATGGGTAGAATGGAGCTTCAAACACGAGGAAAAGCCACTCCCGTTCTCAGATACGGAGTATGAGGGCCCCAGCAGCATCGAATGTGTCACGAAGTTGACCCAAAAAAAATTATGTTTTTTTGACGACCCCGGCCCTGCTCGGAAAGCGTGAATTTTTTTCTCGTCTTTCCTTTAAATTTCTTTGCTAGATGGGTAGAATGGAGCTTCAAACACGAGGAAAAGCCACTTCCGTTCTCAGATACGGAGTATGAGGGCCCCAGCAGCATCGAATGTGGCACGAAGTAGAACAAAAAAAATTATTTTTTTCTAGACGACCCCGGCCCTGCTCGGAAAGCGTGAATTTTTTTCTCGTCTTTCCTTTAAATTTCTTTGCTAGATGGGTAGAATGGAGCTTCAAACACGAGGAAAAGCCACTTCCGTTCTCAGATACGGAGTATGAGGGCCCCAGCAGCATCGAATGTGGCACGAAGTAGACCAAAAAAAAGATTTTTTTCCAGACGACCCCGGCCCTGCTCGGAAAGCGTGAATTTTTTTTTCTTGTCTTTCCTTTAAATTTCCTTGCTAGATGGGTAAAATGGAGCTTCAAACACGAGGAAAAGCCACTCCCGTCCTCAGATACGGAATATGAGGGCCCCAGCAGCATCGAATGTGGCACGAAGTAGACCCAAAAAAACGATTTTTTTCCAGACGACCCCGGCCCTGCTCGGAAAGCGTGAATTTTTTTTCTCGTCTTTCCTTTAAATTTCTTTGCTAGATGGATAGAATGGAGCTTCAAACACGAGGAAAAGCCACTCCCGTCCTCAGATACGGAGTATGAGGGCCCCAGCAGCATCGAATGTGGCACGAAGTAGACCAAAAAAAATGATTTTTTTCCAGACGACCCCGGCCCTGCTCGGAAAGCGTGAATTTTGGTTCTCGTCGTTTCTTTCAATTTCTTTGCTAGATGGGTAGCATGGAGCTTCAAACACGAGGAAAGGCCACTCCCGTCCTCAGGTACGGAGTATGAGGGCCCCAGCAGCATCGAATGTGGCACGAAGTAGACCAAAAAAATGATTTTTTTCCAGACGACCCCGGCCCTGCTCGGAAAGCGTGAATTTTTTTTCTCGTCTTTCCTTTAAATTTCCTTGCTATATGTTTAGAATGGAGCTTCAAACACGAGGAAAAGCCACTCCCGTCCTCAGATACGGAGTATGAGGGCCCCAGCAGCATCGAATGTGGCACGAAGTAGACCAAAAAAAATGATTTTTTTCCAGACGACCCCGGCCCTGCTCGGAAAGCGTGAATTTTATTTCCAGTCTTTCCTTTCAATTTCTTTGCTAGATGGGTAGAATGGAGCTTCAAACACGAGGAAAAGCCACTCCCGTCCTCAGATACGGAGTATGAGGGCCCCAGCAGCATCGAATGTGGCACGAAGTAGACCAAAAAAAATGATTTTTTTCCAGACGACCCCGGCCCTGCTCGGAAAGCGTGAATTTTTGTTCTCTTCTTTCCTTTAAATTTCCTTGCTAGATGGGTAAAATGGAGCTTCAAACACGAGGAAAAGCCACTCCCGTCCTCAGATACGGAATATGAGGGCCCCAGCAGCATCGAATGTGGCACGAAGTAGACCAAAAAAAAATGATTTTTTTCCAGACGACCCCGGCCCTGCTCGGAAAGCGTGAATTTTTGTTCTCGTCGTTTCTTTCAATTTCTTTGCTAGATGGGTAGAATGGAGCTTCAAACACGAGGAAAGGCCACTCCCGTCCTCAGATACGGAGTATGAGGGCCCCAGCAGCATCGAATGTGGCACGAAGTAGACCCAAAAAAATGATTTTTTTCCAGACGACCCCGGCCCTGCTCGGAAAGCGTGAATTTTTTTTCTCGTCTCTCGTCTTTCCTTTAAATTTCTTTGCTAGATGCGTAGAATAGAGCTTCAAACACGAGGAAAAGCCACTCCCGTCCTCAGATACGGAGTATGAGGGCCCCAGCAGCATCGAATGTGTGTCACGAAGTAGACCCAACAAAAAATATTTTTTTTTGCAGACGACCCCGGCTCTGCTCGGAAAGCGTGAATTTTTTTTCTCTTCTTTCCTCTAAATTTCTTTGCTAGATGCGTAGAATGGAGCTTCAAACACGAGGAAAAGCCACTCCCGTCCTCAGATACGGAGTATGAGGGCCCCAGCAGCATCGAATGTGGTACGAAGTAGACCTAAAAAAATGATTTTTTTCCGGACGACCCCGGCCCTGCTCGGAAAGCGTGAATTTTTTTTCTCTTCTTTCCTTTAAATTTCCTTGCTATATGGGTAGAATGGAGCTTCAAACACGAGGAAAAGCCACTCCCGTCCTCAGATACGGAGTATGAGGGCCCCAGCAGCATCGAATGTGGCACGAAGTAGACCCAAAAAAAATGATTTTTTTCCAGACGACCCCGGCCCTGCTCGGAAAGCGTGCTTTTTATTTCTCTTCTTTCCTTTAAATTTCCTTGCTAGATGGGTAGAATGGAGCTTCAAACACGAGGAAAAGCCACTCCCGTCCTCAGATACGGAGTATGAGGGCCCCAGCAGCATCGAGTGTGGCACGAAGTAGACCCAACAAAAAATAATTTTTTTTTGCAGACGACCCCGGCTCTGCTCGGAAAGCGTGCATTTTTTTTCTCTTCTTTCCTTTAAATTTCCTTGCTATATGGGTAGAATGGAGCTTCAAACACGAGGAAAAGCCACTCCCGTCCTCAGATACGGAGTATGAGGGCCCCAGCAGCATCGAATGTGGCACGAAGTAGACCCAAAAAAATGATTTTTTTCCAGACGACCCCGGCCCTGCTCGGAAAGCGTGAATTTTTGTTCTCTTCTTTCCTTTAAATTTCCTTGCTATATGGGTAGAATGGAGCTTCAAACACGAGGAAAAGCCACTCCCGTCCTCAGATACGGAGTATGAGGGCCCCAGCAGCATCGAATGTGGCACGAAATAGACTCAAAAAAAATGATTTTTTTTCCAGACGACCCCGGCCCTGCTCGGAAAGTGTGAATTTTTTTTCTCGTCGTTCCTTTCAATTCCTTTGCTAGATGGGTAGAATGGGGCTTCAAACACGAGGAAAAGCCACTCCCGTCCTCAGATACGGAGTATGAGGGACCCAGCAGCATCGAATGTGGCACGAAATAGACTCAAAAAAATGATTTTTTTCCAGACGACTCCGGCCCTGCTCGGAAAGCGTGAATTTTTTTTCTCTTCTTTCCTTTAAATTTCTTTGCTAGATGGGTAGAATGGAGATTCAAACACGAGGAAAAGCCACTCCCGTCCTCAGATACGGAGCATGAGGGTCTCAGCAGCATCGAATGTGGCACGAAGTAGACAAAAAAAAATGATTTTTTTCCAGACGACCCCGGCCCTGCTCGGAAAGCGTGCATTTTTTTTCTCTTCTTTCCTTTAAATTTCCTTGCTAGATGGGTAGAATGGAGCTTCAAACACGAGGAAAAGCCACTCCCGTCCTCAGATACGGAGTATGAGGGCCCCAGCAGCATCGAATGTGGCACGAAGTAGACCAAAAAAATGTTTTTTTTTTGCCGACCCCGGCCCTGCTCGGAAAGCGTGAATTTTTTTTCTCGTCTTTCTATTAAATTTCTTTGCTAGATGGGTAGAATGGAGATTCAAACACGAGGAAAAGCCACTCCCGTCCTCAGATACGGAGTATGAGGGCCCCAGCAGCATCGAATGTGGCACGAAGTAGACCCAAAAAAAATGATTTTTTTCCAGACGACCCCGGCTCTGCTCGGAAACCGTGAATTTTTTTTCTCTTCTTTCTTTTAAATTTCCTTGCTATATGGGTAGAATGGAGCTTCAAACACGAGGAAAAGCCACTCCCGTCCTCAGATACGGAGTATGAGGGCCCCAGCAGCATCGAATGTGGCACGAAGTAGACCAAAAAAAAATGATTTTTTTCCAGACGACCCCGGCCCTGCTCGGAAAGCGTGAATTTTTGTTCTCGTCGTTCCTTTAAATTTCTTTGCTAGATGGGTAGAATGGAGCTTCAAACACGAGGAAAAGCCACTCCCGTCCTCAGATACGGAGTATGAGGGCCCCAGCAGCATCGAATGTGGCACGAAGTAGACCCAAAAAAAACGATTTTTTTCCAGACGACCCCGGCCCTGCTCAGAAATCGTGAATTTTTTTTCTCGTCTTTCCTTTAAATTTCTTTGCTAGATGGGTAGAATGGAGCTTCAAACACGAGGAAAAGCCACTCCCGTCCTCAGATACGGAGTATGAGGGCCCCAGCAGCATCGAATGTGGCACGAAGTAGACCCAAAAAAACGATTTTTTTCCAGACGACCCCGGCCCTGCTCGGAAAGCGTGAATTTTTTTTCTCGTCTTTCCTTTAAATTTCTTTGCTAGATGGATAGAATGGAGCTTCAAACACGAGGAAAAGCCACTCCCGTCCTCAGATACGGAGTATGAGGGCCCCAGCAGCATCGAATGTGGCACGAAGTAGACCCAAAAAAAACCATTTTTTTCCAGACGACCCCGGCCCTGCTCGGAAAGCGTGAATTTTTTTTCTCGTCTTTCCTTTAAATTTCTTTGCTAGATGGGTAGAATGGAGATTCAAACACGAGGAAAAGCCACTTCCGTTCTCAGATACGGAGTATGAGGGTCTCAGCAGCATCGAATGTGGCACGAAGTAGACCAAAAAAATGATTTTTTTCCAGACGACCCTGCTCGGAAAGCGTGAATTTTTTTTTTCTTCTTTCCTTTTAATTTCTTTGCTAGATGGGTAGAATGGAGTTTCAAACATGAGGAAAAGCAACTCCCGTCCTCAGATACGGAGTATGAGGGCCCCAGCAGCATCGAGTGTGTCACGAAGTAGACCAAAAAATAAATAATTTTTTTGCAGACGACCCCGGCTCTGCTCGGAAAGCGTGCATTTTTTTTCTCTTCTTTCCTTTAAATTTCCTTGCTAGATGGGTAGAATGGAGCTTCAAACACGAGGAAAAGCCACTCCCGTCCTCAGATACGGAGTATGAGGGCCCCAGCAGCATCGAATGTGTCACGAAGTAGACCCAAAAAAAATATTTTTTTCTAGACGACCCCGGCCCTGCTCGGAAAGCGTGAATTTTTTTTCTCTTCTTTCCTTTAAATTTCTTTGCTAGATGGGTAGAATGGAGCTTCAAACACGAGGAAAAGCCACTCCCGTCCTCAGATACGGAGTATGAGGGCCCCAGCAGCATCGAATGTGGCACGAAGTAGACAGAAAAAAAACTATTTTTTTTTAGGCGACCCCGGCCCTGCTCAGAAAGCGTGAATTTTTTTTCTCGTCTTTCCTTTAAATTTCTTTGCTAGATGGGTAGAATGGAGCTTCAAACACGAGGAAAAGCCACTCCCGTCCTCAGATACGGAGTATGAGGGCCCCAGCAGCATCGAATGTGGCACGAAGTAGACTCAAAAAAAAACGATTTTTTTCCAGACGACCCCGGCCCTGCTCAGAAAGCGTGAATTTTTTTTCTCTTCTTTCCTTTAAATTTCTTTGCTAGATGGGTAGAATGGAGCTTCAAACACGAGGAAAAGCCACTCCCGTCCTCAGATACGGAGTATGAGGGCCCCAGCAGCATCGAATGTGGCACGAAGTAGACCAAAAAACAATTATTTTTTTCCAGACGACCCCGGCCCTGCTCGGAAAGCGTGAATTTTTGTTCTCGTCGTTCCTTTCAATTTCTTTGCTAGATGGGTAGAATGGAGCTTCAAACACGAGGAAAAGCCACTCCCGTCCTCAGATACGGAGTATGAGGGCCCCAGCAGCATCGAATGTGGCACGAAGTAGACCCAAAAAAAACGATTTTTTTCCAGACGACCCCGGCCCTGCTCAGAAATCGTGAATTTTTTTTCTCGTCTTTCCTTTAAATTTCTTTGCTAGATGGGTAGAATGGAGCTTCAAACACGAGGAAAAGCCACTCCCGTCCTCAGATACGGAGTATGAGGGCCCCAGCAGCATCGAATGTGGCACGAAGTAGACCCAAAAAAAACGATTTTTTTCCAGACGACCCCGGCCCTGCTCAGAAATCGTGAATTTTTTTTCTCGTCTTTCCTTTAAATTTCTTTGCTAGATGGGTAGAATGGAGCTTCAAACACGAGGAAAAGCCACTCCCGTCCTCAGATACGGAGTATGAGGGCCCCAGCAGCATCGAATGTGGCACGAAGTAGACCCAAAAAAACGATTTTTTTTCAGACGACCCCGGCCCTGCTCGGAAAGCGTGAATTTTTTTTCTCGTCTTTCCTTTAAATTTCTTTGCTAGATGGATAGAATGGAGCTTCAAACACGAGGAAAAGCCACTCCCGTCCTCAGATACGGAGTATGAGGGCCCCAGCAGCATCGAATGTGGCACGAAGTAGACCCAAAAAAAACCATTTTTTTCCAGACGACCCCGGCCCTGCTCGGAAAGCGTGAATTTTTTTTCTCGTCTTTCCTTTAAATTTCTTTGCTAGATGGGTAGAATGGAGATTCAAACACGAGGAAAAGCCACTCCCGTCCTCAGATACGGAGCATGAGGGTCTCAGCAGCATCGAATGTGGCACGAAGTAGACCAAAAAAATGATTTTTTTCCAGACGACCCTGCTCGGAAAGCGTGAATTTTTTTTTTCTTCTTTCCTTTTAATTTCTTTGCTAGATGGGTAGAATGGAGTTTCAAACATGAGGAAAAGCAACTCCCGTCCTCAGATACGGAGTATGAGGGCCCCAGCAGCATCGAGTGTGTCACGAAGTAGACCAAAAAATAAATAATTTTTTTGCAGACGACCCCGGCTCTGCTCGGAAAGCGTGCATTTTTTTTCTCTTCTTTCCTTTAAATTTCCTTGCTAGATGGGTAGAATGGAGCTTCAAACACGAGGAAAAGCCACTCCCGTCCTCAGATAGGGAGTATGAGGGCCCCAGCAGCATCGAATGTGTCACGAAGTAGACCCAAAAAAAATATTTTTTTCTAGACGACCCCGGCCCTGCTCGGAAAGCGTGCATTTTTTTTCTCTTCTTTCCTTTAAATTTCTTTGCTAGATGGGTAGAATGGAGCTTCAAACACGAGGAAAAGCCACTCCCGTCCTCAGATACGGAGTATGAGGGCCCCAGCAGCATCGAATGTGGCACGAAGTAGACAGAAAAAAAACTATTTTTTTTTAGGCGACCCCGGCCCTGCTCAGAAAGCGTGAATTTTTTTTCTCGTCTTTCCTTTAAATTTCTTTGCTAGATGGGTAGAATGGAGCTTCAAACACGAGGAAAAGCCACTCCCGTCCTCAGATACGGAGTATGAGGGCCCCAGCAGCATCGAATGTGGCACGAAGTAGACTCAAAAAAAACGATTTTTTTCCAGACGACCCCGGCCCTGCTCAGAAAGCGTGAATTTTTTTTCTCTTCTTTCCTTTAAATTTCTTTGCTAGATGGGTAGAATGGAGCTTCAAACACGAGGAAAAGCCACTCCCGTCCTCAGATACGGAGTATGAGGGCCCCAGCAGCATCGAATGTGGCACGAAGTAGACCAAAAAAAAATGATTTTTTTCCAGACGACCCCGGCCCTGCTCGGAAAGCGTGAATTTTTGTTCTCGTCGTTCCTTTCAATTTCTTTGCTAGATGGGTAGAATGGAGCTTCAAACACGAGGAAAAGCCACTCCCGTCCTCAGATACGGAGTATGAGGGCCCCAGCAGCATCGAATGTGGCACGAAGTAGACCCAAAAAAAACGATTTTTTTCCAGACGACCCCGGCCCTGCTCAGAAATCGTGAATTTTTTTTCTCGTCTTTCCTTTAAATTTCTTTGCTAGATGGGTAGAATGGAGATTCAAACACGAGGAAAAGCCACTCCCGTCCTCAGATACGGAGTATGAGGGCCCCAGCAGCATCGAATGTGGCACGAAGTAGACCCAAAAAAACGATTTTTTTCCAGACGACCCCGGCCCTGCTCGGAAAGCGTGAATTTTTTTTCTCGTCTTTCCTTTAAATTTCTTTGCTAGATGGATAGAATGGAGCTTCAAACACGAGGAAAAGCCACTCCCGTCCTCAGATACGGAGTATGAGGGCCCCAGCAGCATCGAATGTGGCACGAAGTAGACCCAAAAAAAACCATTTTTTTCCAGACGACCCCGGCCCTGCTCGGAATGCGTGAATTTTTTTTCTCGTCTTTCCTTTAAATTTCTTTGCTAGATGGGTAGAATGGAGATTCAAACACGAGGAAAAGCCACTCCCGTCCTCAGATACGGAGCATGAGGGTCTCAGCAGCATCGAATGTGGCACGAAGTAGACCAAAAAAAATGATTTTTTTCCAGACGACCCCGGCCCTGCTCGGAAAGCGTGAATTTTTTTTTTCTTCTTTCCTTTTAATTTCTTTGCTAGATGGGTAGAATGGAGTTTCAAACATGAGGAAAAGCAACTCCCGTCCTCAGATACGGAGTATGAGGGCCCCAGCAGCATCGAGTGTGTCACGAAGTAGACCAAAAAAAAAATAATTTTTTTGCAGACGACCCCGGCTCTGCTCGGAAAGCGTGCATTTTTTTTCTCTTCTTTCCTTTAAATTTCCTTGCTAGATGGGTAGAATGGAGCTTCAAACACGAGGAAAAGCCACTCCCGTCCTCAGATACGGAGTATGAGGGCCCCAGCAGCATCGAATGTGTCACGAAGTAGACCCAAAAAAAATATTTTTTTCTAGACGACCCCGGCCCTGCTCGGAAAGCGTGAATTTTTTTTCTCTTCTTTCCTTTAAATTTCTTTGCTAGATGGGTAGAATGGAGCTTCAAACACGAGGAAAAGCCACTCCCGTCCTCAGATACGGAGTATGAGGGCCCCAGCAGCATCGAATGTGGCACGAAGTAGACAGAAAAAAAACTATTTTTTTTTAGGCGACCCCGGCCCTGCTCAGAAAGCGTGAATTTTTTTTCTCGTCTTTCCTTTAAATTTCTTTGCTAGATGGGTAGAATGGAGCTTCAAACACGAGGAAAAGCCACTCCTGTCCTCAGATACGGAGTATGAGGGCCCCAGCAGCATCGAATGTGGCACGAAGTAGACCCAAAAAAAACGATTTTTTTCCAGACGACCCCGGCCCTGCTCAGAAAGCGTGAATTTTTTTTCTCTTCTTTCCTTTAAATTTCCTTGCTAGATGGGTAGAATGGAGCTTCAAACACGAGGAAAAGCCACTCCCGTCCTCAGATACGGAGTATGAGGGCCCCAGCAGCATCGAATGTGTCACGAAGTAGACCCAAAAAAAAAATTTTTTTCTAGACGACCCCGGCCCTGCTCGGAAAGCGTGAATTTTTTTTCTCTTCTTTCCTTTAAATTTCTTTGCTAGATGGGTAGAATGGAGCTTCAAACACGAGGAAAAGCCACTCCCGTCCTCAGATACGGAGTATGAGGGCCCCAGCAGCATCGAATGTGGCACGAAGTAGACAGAAAAAAAACTATTTTTTTTTAGGCGACCCCGGCCCTGCTCAGAAAGCGTGAATTTTTTTTCTCGTCTTTCCTTTAAATTTCTTTGCTAGATGGGTAGAATGGAGCTTCAAACACGAGGAAAAGCCACTCCTGTCCTCAGATACGGAGTATGAGGGCCCCAGCAGCATCGAATGTGGCACGAAGTAGACCAAAAAAAAACGATTTTTTTCCAGACGACCCCGGCCCTGCTCAGAAAGCGTGAATTTTTTTTCTCTTCTTTCCTTTAAATTTCTTTGCTAGATGGGTAGAATGGAGCTTCAAACACGAGGAAAAGCCACTCCCGTCCTCAGATACGGAGTATGAGGGCCCCAGCAGCATCGAATGTGGCACGAAGTAGACCCAAAAAAAACCATTTTTTTTAGGCGACCCCGGCCCTGCTCAGAAAGCGTGAATTTTTTTTCTCGACTTTCCTTTAAATTTCTTTGCTAGATGGGTAGAATGGAGCTTCAAACACGAGGAAAAGCCACTCCCGTCCTCAGATACGGAGTATGAGGGCCCCAGCAGCATCGAATGTGGCACGAAGTAGACCCAAAAAAACGATTTTTTTCCAGACGACCCCGGCCCTGCTCGGAAAGCGTGAATTTTTTTTCTCGTCTTTCCTTTAAATTTCTTTGCTAGATGGATAGAATGGAGCTTCAAACACGAGGAAAAGCCACTCCCGTCCTCAGATACGGAGTATGAGGGCCCCAGCAGCATCGAATGTGGCACGAAGTAGACCAAAAAAAATGATTTTTTTCCAGACGACCCCGGCCCTGCTCGGAATGCGTGAATTTTTTTTCTCGTCTTTCCTTTAAATTTCTTTGCTAGATGGGTAGAATGGAGCTTCAAACACGAGGAAAAGCCACTCCCGTCCTCAGATACGGAGTATGAGGGCCCCAGCAGCATCGAATGTGGCACGAAGTAGACCCAAAAAAAAACGATTTTTTTCCAGACGACCCCGGCCCTGCTCGGAAAGCGTGAATTTTTTTTCTCTTCTTTCCTTTAAATTTCTTTGCTAGATGGGTAGAATGGAGCTTCAAACACGAGGAAAAGCCACTCCCGTCCTCAGATACGGAGTATGAGGGCCCCAGCAGCATCGAATGTGGCACGAAGTAGACCCAAAAAAAACTATTTTTTTTAGGCGACCCCGGCCCTGCTCAGAAAGCGTGAATTTTTTTTCTCGTCTTTCCTTTAAATTTCTTTGCTAGATGGGTAGAATGGAGCTTCAAACACGAGGAAAAGCCACTCCCGTCCTCAGATACGGAGTATGAGGGCCCCAGCAGCATCGAATGTGGCACGAAGTAGACCCAAAAAAACGATTTTTTTCCAGACGACCCCGGCCCTGCTCGGAAAGCGTGAATTTTTTTTCTCTTCTTTCCTTTAAATTTCTTTGCTAGATGGATAGAATGGAGCTTCAAACACGAGGAAAAGCCACTCCCGTCCTCAGATACGGAGTATGAGGTCCCCAGCAGCATCGAATGTGGCACGAAGTAGACCCAAAAAAAACGATTTTTTTCCAGACGACCCCGGCCCTGCTCGGAAAGCGTGAATTGTTTTTCTCGTCTTTCCTTTAAATTTCTTTGCTAGATGGGTAGAATGGAGATTCAAACACGAGGAAAAGCCACTCCCGTCCTCAGATACGGAGCATGAGGGTCTCAGCAGCATCGAATGTGGCACGAAGTAGACCAAAAAAAATGATTTTTTTCCAGACGACCCCGGCCCTGCTCGGAAAGCGTGCATTTTTTTTCTATTCTTTCCTTTAAATTTCCTTGCTAGATGGGTAGAATGGAGCTTCAAACACGAGGAAAAGCCACTCCCGTCCTCAGATACGGAGTATGAGGGCCCCAGCAGCATCGAATGTGTCACGAAGTAGACCCAAAAAAAATATTTTTTTCTAGGCGACCCCGGCCCTGCTCGGAAAGCGTGAATTTTTTTTCTCTTCTTTCCTTTAAATTTCTTTGCTAGATGGGTAGAATGGAGCTTCAAACACGAGGAAAAGCCACTCCCGTCCTCAGATACGGAGTATGAGGGCCCCAGCAGCATCGAATGTGGCACGAAGTAGACCCAAAAAAAACGATTTTTTTCCAGACGACCCCGGCCCTGCTCGGAAAGCGTGCATTTTTTTTCTATTCTTTCCTTTAAATTTCCTTGCTAGATGGGTAGAATGGAGCTTCAAACACGAGGAAAAGCCACTCCCGTCCTCAGATACGGAGTATGAGGGCCCCAGCAGCATCGAATGTGTCACGAAGTAGACCCAAAAAAAATATTTTTTTCTAGACGACCCCGGCCCTGCTCGGAAAGCGTGAATTTTTTTTCTCTTCTTTCCTTTAAATTTCTTTGCTAGATGGGTAGAATGGAGCTTCAAACACGAGGAAAAGCCACTCCCGTCCTCAGATACGGAGTATGAGGGCCCCAGCAGCATCGAATGTGGCACGAAGTAGACCCAAAAAAAACGATTTTTTTCCAGACGACCCCGGCCCTGCTCGGAAAGCGTGAATTTTTTTTCTCGTCTTTCCTTTAAATTTCTTTGCTAGATGGGTAGAATGGAGATTCAAACACGAGGAAAAGCCACTCCCGTCCTCAGATACGGAGCATGAGGGTCTCAGCAGCATCGAATGTGGCACGAAGTAGACCAAAAAAAATGATTTTTTTCCAGACGACCCCGGCCCTGCTCGGAAAGCGTGAATTTTTTTTCTCGTCTTTCCTTTAAATTTCTTTGCTAGATGGGTAGAATGGAGCTTCAAACACGAGGAAAAGCCACTCCCGTCCTCAGATACGGAGTATGAGGGCCCCAGCAGCATCGAATGTGGCACGAAGTAGACCCAAAAAAAACGATTTTTTTCCAGACGACCCCGGCCCTGCTCGGAAAGCGTGAATTTTTTTTCTCTTCTTTCCTTTTAATTTCTTTGCTAGATGGGTAGAATGGAGCTTCAAACACGAGGAAAAGCCACTCCCATCCTCAGATACGGAGTATGAGGGCCCCAGTTGCATCGAATGTGGCACGAAGTAGACCCAAAAAAAACTATTTTTTTTAGGCGACCCCGGCCCTGCTCAGAAAGCGTGAATTTTTTTTCTCGTCTTTCCTTTAAATTTCTTTGCTAGATGGGTAGAATGGAGCTTCAAACACGAGGAAAAGCCACTCCCGTCCTCAGATACGGAGTATGAGGGCCCCAGCAGCATCGAATGTGGCACGAAGTAGACCCAAAAAAAACGATTTTTTTCCAGACGACCCCGGCCCTGCTCGGAAAGCGTGAATTTTTTTTCTCGTCTTTCCTTTAAATTTCTTTGCTAGATGGATAGAATGGAGCTTCAAACACGAGGAAAAGCCACTCCCGTCCTCAGATACGGAGTATGAGGGCCCCAGCAGCATCGAATGTGGCACGAAGTAGACCCAAAAAAACGATTTTTTTCCAGACGACCCCGGCCCTGCTCGGAAAGCGTGAATTTTTTTTCTCGTCTTTCCTTTAAATTTCTTTGCTAGATGGGTAGAATGGAGATTCAAACACGAGGAAAAGCCACTCCCGTCCTCAGATACGGAGCATGAGGGTCTCAGCAGCATCGAATGTGGCACGAAGTAGACCAAAAAAAATGATTTTTTTCCAGACGACCCCGGCCCTGCTCGGAAAGCGTGCATTTTTTTTCTATTCTTTCCTTTAAATTTCCTTGCTAGATGGGTAGAATGGAGCTTCAAACACGAGGAAAAGCCACTCCCGTCCTCAGATACGGAGTATGAGGACCCCAGCAGCATCGAATGTGGCACGAAGTAGACCCAAAAAAACGATTTTTTTCCAGACGACCCCGGCCCTGCTCGGAAAGCGTGAATTTTTTTTCTCGTCTTTCCTTTAAATTTCTTTGCTAGATGGGTAGAATGGAGATTCAAACACGAGGAAAAGCCACTCCCGTCCTCAGATACGGAGCATGAGGGTCTCAGCAGCATCGAATGTGGCACGAAGTAGACCAAAAAAAATGATTTTTTTCCAGACGACCCCGGCCCTGCTCGGAAAGCGTGCATTTTTTTTCTATTCTTTCCTTTAAATTTCCTTGCTAGATGGGTAGAATGGAGCTTCAAACACGAGGAAAAGCCACTCCCGTCCTCAGATACGGAGTATGAGGGCCCCAGCAGCATCGAATGTGGCACGAAGTAGACCCAAAAAAACGATTTTTTTCCAGACGACCCCGGCCCTGCTCGGAAAGCGTGAATTTTTTTTCTCGTCTTTCCTTTAAATTTCTTTGCTAGATGGATAGAATGGAGCTTCAAACACGAGGAAAAGCCACTCCCGTCCTCAGATACGGAGTATGAGGGCCCCAGCAGCATCGAATGTGGCACGAAGTAGACCCAAAAAAACGATTTTTTTCCAGACGACCCCGGCCCTGCTCGGAAAGCGTGAATTTTTTTTCTCGTCTTTCCTTTAAATTTCTTTGCTAGATGGGTAGAATGGAGATTCAAACACGAGGAAAAGCCACTCCCGTCCTCAGATACGGAGCATGAGGGTCTCAGCAGCATCGAATGTGGCACGAAGTAGACCAAAAAAAATGATTTTTTTCCAGACGACCCCGGCCCTGCTCGGAAAGCGTGCATTTTTTTTCTATTCTTTCCTTTAAATTTCCTTGCTAGATGGGTAGAATGGAGCTTCAAACACGAGGAAAAGCCACTCCCGTCCTCAGATACGGAGTATGAGGACCCCAGCAGCATCGAATGTGGCACGAAGTAGACCCAAAAAAACGATTTTTTTCCAGACGACCCCGGCCCTGCTCGGAAAGCGTGAATTTTTTTTCTCGTCTTTCCTTTAAATTTCTTTGCTAGATGGGTAGAATGGAGATTCAAACACGAGGAAAAGCCACTCCCGTCCTCAGATACGGAGCATGAGGGTCTCAGCAGCATCGAATGTGGCACGAAGTAGACCAAAAAAAATGATTTTTTTCCAGACGACCCCGGCCCTGCTCGGAAAGCGTGCATTTTTTTTCTATTCTTTCCTTTAAATTTCCTTGCTAGATGGGTAGAATGGAGCTTCAAACACGAGGAAAAGCCACTCCCGTCCTCAGATACGGAGTATGAGGGCCCCAGCAGCATCGAATGTGGCACGAAGTAGACCCAAAAAAACGATTTTTTTCCAGACGACCCCGGCCCTGCTCGGAAAGCGTGAATTTTTTTTCTCGTCTTTCCTTTAAATTTCTTTGCTAGATGGATAGAATGGAGCTTCAAACACGAGGAAAAGCCACTCCCGTCCTCAGATACGGAGTATGAGGGCCCCAGCAGCATCGAATGTGGCACGAAGTAGACCCAAAAAAACGATTTTTTTCCAGACGACCCCGGCCCTGCTCGGAAAGCGTGAATTTTTTTTCTCGTCTTTCCTTTAAATTTCTTTGCTAGATGGGTAGAATGGAGATTCAAACACGAGGAAAAGCCACTCCCGTCCTCAGATACGGAGCATGAGGGTCTCAGCAGCATCGAATGTGGCACGAAGTAGACCAAAAAAAAATGATTTTTTTCCAGACGACCCCGGCCCTGCTCGGAAAGCGTGCATTTTTTTCTATTCTTTCCTTTAAATTTCCTTGCTAGATGGGTAGAATGGAGCTTCAAACACGAGGAAAAGCCACTCCCGTCCTCAGATACGGAGTATGAGGGCCCCAGCAGCATCGAATGTGTCACGAAGTAGACCCAAAAAAAATATTTTTTTCTAGACGACCCCGGCCCTGCTCGGAAAGCGTGAATTTTTTTTCTCTTCTTTCCTTTAAATTTCTTTGCTAGATGGGTAGAATGGAGCTTCAAACACGAGGAAAAGCCACTCCCGTCCTCAGATACGGAGTATGAGGGCCCCAGCAGCATCGAATGTGGCACGAAGTAGACCCAAAAAAAATATTTTTTTCTAGGCGACCCCGGCCCTGCTCAGAAAGCGTGAATTTTTTTTCTCGTCTTTCCTTTAAATTTCTTTGCTAGATGGGTAGAATGGAGCTTCAAACACGAGGAAAAGCCACTCCCGTCCTCAGATACGGAGTATGAGGGCCCCAGCAGCATCGAATGTGGCACGAAGTAGACCCAAAAAAAACGATTTTTTTCCAGACGACCCCGGCCCTGCTCGGAAAGCGTGAATTTTTTTCTCTTCTTTCCTTTAAATTTCTTTGCTAGATGGGTAGAATGGAGCTTCAAACACGAGGAAAAGCCACTCCCGTCCTCAGATACGGAGTATGAGGGCCCCAGCAGCATCGAATGTGGCACGAAGTAGACCCAAAAAAAACGATTTTTTTCCAGACGACCCCGGCCCTGCTCGGAAAGCGGAATTTTTTTTCTCGTCTTTCCTTTAAATTTCTTTGCTAGATGGGTAGAATGGAGCTTCAAACACGAGGAAAAGCCACTCCCGTCCTCAGATACGGAGTATGAGGGCCCCAGCAGCATCGAATGTGGCACGAAGTAGACCCAAAAAAAACTATTTTTTTTTAGGCGACCCCGGCCCTGCTCAGAAAGCGTGAATTTTTTTTCTCGTCTTTCCTTTAAATTTCTTTGCTAGATGGGTAGAATGGAGCTTCAAACACGAGGAAAAGCCACTCCCGTCCTCAGATACGGAGTATGAGGGCCCCAGCAGCATCGAATGTGGCACGAAGTAGACCCAAAAAAAAAACGATTTTTTTCCAGACGACCCCGGCCCTGCTCGGAAAGCGTGAATTTTTTTTCTCTTCTTTCCTTTTAATTTCTTTGGTAGATGGGTAGAATGGAGCTTCAAACACGAGGAAAAGCAACTCCCGTCCTCAGATACGGAGTATGAGGGCCCCAGAAGCATCGGATGTCGCACGAAGTAGACCAAAAAAAAAAAATAATTTTTTTCCAGACGACCCCGGCCCTGCTCGGAAAGTGTGAATTTTTTTTCTCGTCGATCATTTAAATTTCTTTGCTAGATAGGTAGAATGGAGCTTCAAACACGAGGAAAAGCCACTCCCATCCTCAGATACGGAGTATGAGGGCCCCAGAAGCATCGAATGTGTCACGAAGTAGACCCAAAAAAAAATAATCTTTTTCCAGACGACCCCGGCTCTGCTCGTAAAGCGTGAATATTTTTTCTCTTCTTTCCTTTAAATTTCTTTGCTAGATGGGTAGAATGGAGCTTCAAACACGAGGAAAAGCCACTCCCGTCCTCAGATACGGAGTATGAGGGCCCCAGCAGCATCGAATGTGGCACGAAGTAGACCCAAAAAAAAATAATTTTTTCCAGACGACCCCGGCTCTGCTCGGAAAGCGTGAGTTTTTTTTTTTCGTCTTGCCTTTAAATTTCTTTGCTAGATGGGTAGAATGAAGCTTCAAACACGAGGAAAAGCCACTCCCGTCCTCAGAAACGGAGTATGAGGGCTCCAGCAGCATCGAATGTGGCACGAAGTAGACCCAAAAAACATGATTTTTTTCCAGACGATCATTGCTCGGAAAGCGTGAATTTTTTTTGTCTTCTTTCCTTTAAATTTCTTTGCTAGATGGGTAGAATGGAGCTTCAAACACGAGGAAAAGCCATTCCCGTCCTCAGATACGGAGTATGAGGGCCCCAGCAGCATCGAATGTGTCACGAAGTAGACCAAAAAAAAAATAATTTTTTTCCAGACGACCCCGGCTCTGCTCGAAAGCGTGAATTTTTTTTTCTCTTCTTTCCTTTAAATTTCCTTGCTATATGGGTAGAATGGAGCTTCAAACACGAGGAAAAGCCACTCCTGTCCTCAGATACGGAGTATGAGGGCCCCAGCAGCATCGAATGTGGCACGAAATAGACTCAAACAAAAATGATTTTTTTCCAGACGGCCCCGGCCCTGCTCGAAAGCGTGAATTTTTTTTCTCGTCGTTCCTTTAAATTTCTTGCTAGATGGGTAGAATGGAGCTTCAAACACGAGGAAAAGCCACTCCCGTCCTCAGACACGGAGTATTAGGGCCCCAGCAGCATCGAATGTGGCACGAAGTAGACCAAAAAAAAATGATTTTTTTCCAGACGACCCCGGCCCTGCTCGGAAAGCGTGAATTTTTGTTCTCGTCGTTCCTTTCAATTTCTTTGCTAGATGGGTAGAATGGAGCTTCAAACACGAGGAAAAGCCACTCCCGTCCTCAGATACGGAGTATGAGGGCCCCAGCAGCATCGAATGTGGCACGAAGTAGACCCAAAAAAAAACGATTTTTTTCCAGACGACCCCGGCCCTGCTCGGAAAGCGTGAATTTTTTTTCTCTTCTTTCCTTTTAATTTCTTTGGTAGATGGGTAGAATGGAGCTTCAAACACGAGGAAAAGCAACTCCCGTCCTCAGATACGGAGTATGAGGGCCCCAGAAGCATCGGATGTCGCACGAAGTAGACCAAAAAAAAAAAAATGATTTTTTTCCAGACGACCCCGGCCCTGCTCGGAAAGCGTGAATTTTTTTTTTCTTCTTTCCTTTTAATTTCTTTGCTAGATGGGTAGAATGGAGCTTCAAACACGAGCAAAAGCCACTCCCGTCCTCAGACACGGAGTATTAGGGCCCCAGCAGCATCGAATGTGGCACGAAGCAGAGCCAAAAAAAATGATTTTTTTTCCAGACGACCCTGGCTCTGCTCGGAAAGCGTGAATTTTTTTTCTCGTCGTTCCTTTCAATTCCTTTGCTAGATGGGTAGAATGGAGCTTCAAACACGAGGAAAAGCCACTCCCGTCCTCAGATACGGAGTATGAGGGCCCCAGCAGCATCGAATGTGGCACGAAATAGACTCAAAAAAAATGATTTTTTTTCCAGACGACCCCGGCCCTGCTCGGAAAGCGTGCATTTTTTTTCTCGTCGTTCCTTTCAATTCCTTTGCTAGATGGGTAGAATGGAGCTTCAAACACGAGGAAAAGCCACTCCCGTCCTCAGATACGGAGTATGAGGGCCCCAGCAGCATCGAATGTGGCACGAAGTAGACCCAAAAAAAACGATTTTTTTCCAGACGACCCCGGCCCTGCTCAGAAATCGTGAATTTTTTTTCTCGTCTTTCCTTTAAATTTATTTGCTAGATGGGTAGAATGGAGCTTCAAACACGAGGAAAAGCCACTCCCGTCCTCAGATACGGAGTATGAGGGCCCCAGCAGCATCGAATGTGGCACGAAGTAGACCCAAAAAAACGATTTTTTTCCAGACGACCCCGGCCCTGCTCGGAAAGCGTGCATTTTTTTTCTCGTCTTTCCTTTAAATTTCTTTGCTAGATGGATAGAATGGAGCTTCAAACACGAGGAAAAGCCACTCCCGTCCTCAGATACGGAGCATGAGGGTCTCAGCAGCATCGAATGTGGCACGAAGCAGACCCAAAAAAAAACGATTTTTTTCCAGACGACCCCGGCCCTGCTCGGAAAGCGTGAATTTTTTTTCTCGTCTTTCCTTTAAATTTCTTTGCTAGATGGGTAGAATGGAGATTCAAACACGAGGAAAAGCCACTCCCGTCCTCAGATACGGAGTATGAGGGCCCCAGCAGCATCGAATGTGGCACGAAGTAGACCCAAAAAAAACGATTTTTTTCCAGACGACCCCGGCCCTGCTCGGAAAGCGTGAATTTTTTTTCTCGTCTTTCCTTTAAATTTCTTTGCTAGATGGGTAGAATGGAGATTCAAACACGAGGAAAAGCCACTCCCGTCCTCAGATACGGAGCATGAGGGTCTCAGCAGCATCGAATGTGGCACGAAGTAGACCAAAAAAAATGATTTTTTTCCAGTCGACCCCGGCCCTGCTCGGAAAGCGTGAATTTTTTTTTCTTCTTTCCTTTTAATTTCTTTGCTAGATGGGTAGAATGGAGTTTCAAACATGAGGAAAAGCAACTCCCGTCCTCAGATACGGAGTATGAGGGCCCCAGCAGCATCGAGTGTGTCACGAAGTAGACCAAAAAAAAAATAATTTTTTTGCAGACGACCCCGGCTCTGCTCGGAAAGCGTGCATTTTTTTTCTCTTCTTTCCTTTAAATTTCCTTGCTAGATGGGTAGAATGGAGCTTCAAACACGAGGAAAAGCCACTCCCGTCCTCAGATACGGAGTATGAGGGCCCCAGCAGCATCGAATGTGGCACGAAGTAGACCCAAACAAAACGATTTTTTTCCAGACGACCCCGGCCCTGCTCGGAAAGTGTGAATTTTTTTTCTCGTCGATCATTTAAATTTCTTTGCTAGATAGGTAGAATGGAGCTTCAAACACGAGGAAAAGCCACTCCCATCCTCAGATACGGAGTATGAGGGCCCCAGCAGCATCGAATGTGTCACGAAGTAGACCCAAAAAAAAATAATCTTTTTCCAGACGACCCCGGCTCTGCTCGTAAAGCGTGAATATTTTTTCTCTTCTTTCCTTTAAATTTCTTTGCTAGATGGGTAGAATGGAGCTTCAAACACGAGGAAAAGCCACTCCCGTCCTCAGATACGGAGTATGAGGGCCCCAGCAGCATCGAATGTGGCACGAAGTAGACCCAAAAAAAAATAATTTTTTCCAGACGACCCCGGCTCTGCTCGGAAAGCGTGAATTTTTTTTTTTCGTCTTGCCTTTAAATTTCTTTGCTAGATGGGTAGAATGGAGCTTCAAACACGAGGAAAAGCCATTCCCGTCCTCAGATACGGAGTATGAGGGCCCCAGCAGCATCGAATGTGTCACGAAGTAGACCAAAAAAAAAATAATTTTTTTCCAGACGACCCCGGCTCTGCTCGGAAAGCGTGAATTTTTTTTTCTCTTCTTTCCTTTAAATTTCCTTGCTATATGGGTAGAATGGAGCTTCAAACACGAGGAAAAGCCACTCCCGTCCTCAGATACGGAGTATGAGGGCCCCAGCAGCATCGAATGTGGCACGAAATAGACTCAAACAAAAATGATTTTTTTCCAGACGGCCCCGGCCCTGCTCGAAAGCGTGAATTTTTTTTCTCGTCGTTCCTTTAAATTTCTTGCTAGATGGGTAGAATGTAGCTTCAAACACGAGGAAAAGCCACTTCCGTCCTCAGATACGGAGTATGAGGGCCCCAGCAGCATCGAATGAGGCACGAAGTAGACCCAAAAAAAATTTTTTTTTCCAGATGACCTCGGCCCTGCTCGGAAAGCGTGAATTTTTTTTCTCGTCGTTCCTTTCAATTCCTTTGCTAGATGGGTAGAATGGAGCTTCAAACACGAGGAAAAGCCACTCCCGTCCTCAGACACGGAGTATTAGGGCCCCAGCAGCATCGAATGTGGCACGAAGCAGAGCCAAAAAAAATGATTTTTTTCCAGACGACCCCGGCCCTGCTCGGAAAGCGTGAATTTTTTTTCTCGTCTTTCCCTTAAATTTCTTTGCTAGATGGGACGAATGGAGCTTCAAACACGAGGAAAAGCCACTCCCGTCCTCAGATGCGGAGTATGAGGGCCCCAGCAGCATCGAATGTGGCACGAAGTAGACCCAAAAAAAATATTTTTTTCCAGACGACCCCGGCCCTGCTCGGAAAGCGTGAATTTCTTTTCTCTTCTTTCCTTTAAATTTCCTTGCTATATGGGTAGAATGGAGCTTCAAACACGAGGAAAAGCCACTCCCGTCCTCAGATACGGAGTATGAGGGCCCCAGCAGCATCGAATGTGTCACGAAGTAGACCCAAAAAAAATGATTTTTTTCCGGACGACCCCGGCCCTGCTCGGAAAGCGTGAATTTCTTTTCTCTTCTTTCCTTTAAATTTCTTTGCTAGATGGGTAGAATGATGCTTCAAACACGAGGAAAAGCCACTCCCGTCCTCAGATACGTAGTATGAGGGCCACAGCAGCATCGAATGTGTCACGAAGTAGACCCAAAAAAAATGATTTTTTTCCAGACGACCCCGGCCCTGCTCGGAAAGCGTGAATTTTTTTTCTCGTAGTTCCTTTAAATTTATTTGCTAGATGGGTAGAATGGAGCTTCAAACACGAGGAAAAGCCACTCCCGTCCTCAGATACGGAGTATGAGGGCCCCAGCAGCATCGAATGTGGCACGAAGTAGACCCAAAAAAATGATTCTTTTCCGGACGACCCCGGCCCTGCTCGGAAAGCGTGAATTTTTTTTCTCTTCTTACCTTTAAATTTCTTTGCTAGATGGTTAGAATGGAGCTTCAAACACGAGGAAAAGCCACTCCCGTCCTCAGATACGGAGTATGAGGGCCCCAGCAGCATCGAATGTGGCACGAAGTAGACCCAAAAAAAATGATTTTTTTCCAGACGACCCCGGCACTGCTCGGAAAGCGTGAATTTTTTTTCTCTTCTTTCCTTTAAATTTCTTTGCTAGATGGGTAGAATGGAGCTTCAAACAGGAGGAAAAGCCACTCCCGTCCTAAGATACGGAGTATGAGGGCCCCAGCAGCATCGAATGTGGCACGAAGTAGAACCAAAAAAAAAGATGTTTTTTTTTACGACCCCGGGTCTGCTCGAAAAGCGTGAATTTTTTTTCTCGTCTTTCCTTTAAATTTCTTTGCTAGATGGGTAGAATGGAGCTTCAAACACGAGGAAAAGCCACTCCCGTCCTCAGATATGGAGAATGAGGGCCCCAGCAGCATCGAATGTGGCACGAAGTAGACCCAAAACAAATTATTTTTTTCCAGACGACCCCGGTCCTGCTCGGAAAGCGCGAATTTTTTTTCTCTTCTTTCCTTTAAATTGCTTTCCTAGATGGGTAGAATGGAGCTTCAAACACGAATAAAAGCCACTCCCGTCCTCAGATACGTAGTATGAGGGCCCCAGCCGCGTCGAATGTGGCACGAAGTAGACCCAAAAAAAAGATTTTTTCCAGACGACCCCGGCCCTGCTCGGAAAGCGTGAATTTTTTTTCTCGTCTTTCCTTTAAATTTCTTTGCCAGATAGGTAGAATGGAGCTTCAAACACGAGGAAAAGCCACTCCCGTCCTCAGATACGGAGTATGAGGGCCCCAGCAGCATCGAATGTGGCACGAAGTAGACCCAAAAAAATGATTTTTTTCCAGACGACCCCGGCCCTGCTCAGAAAGCGTGAATTTTTTTTGTCTTCTTTCCTCTAAATTTCTTTGCTAGATGCGTAGAATGGAGCTTCAAACACGAGGAAAAGCCACTCCCGTCCTCAGATACGGAGTATGAGGGCCCCAGCAGCATCGAATGTGGCACGAAGTAGACCCAAAAAAAATGTTTTTTTCCAGACGACCCCGGCCCTGCTCAGAAAGCGTGAATTTTTTTTGTCTTCTTTCCTCTAAATTTCTTTGCTAGATGGGTAGAATGGAGCTTCAAACACGAGGAAAAGCCACTCCCGTCCTCAGATACGGAGTATGAGGGCCCCAGCAGCATCGAATGTGGCACGAAGTAGACCCAAAAAAAACGATTTTTTTCCAGACGACCCCGGCCCTGCTCGGAAAGCGTGAATTTTTTTTCTCGTCTTTCCTTTAAATTTCTTTGCTAGATGGGTAGAATGGAGATTCAAACACGAGGAAAAGCCACTCCCGTCCTCAGATACGGAGCATGAGGGTCTCAGCAGCATCGAATGTGGCACGAAGTAGACCAAAAAAAATGATTTTTTTCCAGACGACCCCGGCCCTGCTCGGAAAGCGTGAATTTTTTTTTTCTTCTTTCCTCTAAATTTCTTTGCTAGATGGGTAGAATGGAGTTTCAAACATGAGGAAAAGCAACTCCCGTCCTCAGATACGGAGTATGAGGGCCCCAGCAGCATCGAGTGTGTCACGAAGTAGACCAAAAAAAAAATAATTTTTTTCCAGACGACCCCGGCTCTGCTCGGAAAGCGTGCATTTTTTTTCTCTTCTTTCCTTTAAATTTCCTTGCTAGATGGGTAGAATGGAGCTTCAAACACGAGGAAAAGCCACTCCCGTCCTCAGATACGGAGTATGAGGGCCCCAGCAGCATCGAATGTGTCACGAAGTAGACCCAAAAAAAATATTTTTTTCTAGACGACCCCGGCCCTGCTCGGAAAGCGTGAATTTTTTTTCTCTTCTTTCCTTTAAATTTTTTTGCTAGATGGGTAGAATGGAGCTTCAAACACGAGGAAAAGCCACTCCCGTCCTCAGATACGGAGTATGAGGGCCCCAGCAGCATCGAATGTGGCACGAAGTAGACCCAAAAAAAACTATTTTTTTCCAGACGACCCCGGCCCTGCTCGGAAAGCGGAATTTTTTTTCTCGTCTTTCCTTTAAATTTCTTTGCTAGATGGGTAGAATGGAGCTTCAAACACGAGGAAAAGCCACTCCCGTCCTCAGATACGGAGTATGAGGGCCCCAGCAGGATCGAATGTGGCACGAAGTAGACCCAAAAAAAACGATTTTTTTTCCAGACGACCCCGGCCCTGCTCGGAATTTTTTTTCTCGTCTTTCCTTTAAATTTCATTGCTAGATGGGACGAATGGAGCTTCAAACACGAGGAAAAGCCACTCCCGTCCTCAGATACGGAGTATGAGGGCCCCAGCAGCATCGAATGTGGCACGAAGTAGACCCAAAAAAAATATTTTTTCCAGACGACCCCGGCACTGCTCGGAAAGTGTGCATTTTTTTTCTCTTCTTTCCTTTAAATTTCTTTGCTAGATGGGTAGAATGGAGCTTCAAACACGAGGAAAAGCCACTCCCGTCCTCAGATACGGAGTATGAGGGTCCCAGCAGCATCGAATGTGGCACGAAGTAGACCCAAAAAAAATGATTTTTTTCCGGACGACCCCGGCCCTGCTCGGAAAGCGTGAATTTTTTTTGTCTTCTTTCCTCTAAATTTCTTTGCTAGATGCGTAGAATGGAGCTTCAAACACGAGGAAAAGCCACTCAAGTCCTCAGATACGGAGTATGAGGGCCTCAGCAGCATCGAACGTGGCACGAAGTAGACCCAAAAAAATGATTTTTTTCCAGACGACCCCGGCCCTGCTCGGAAAGCGTGAATTTCTTTTCTCTTCTTTCCTTTAAATTTCTTTGCTAGATGGGTAGAATGGAGCTTCAAACACGAGGAAAAGCCACTCCCGTCCTCAGATACGGAGTATGAGGGCCCCAGCAGCATCGAATGTGGCACGAAGTAGACCCAAAAAAAATGATTTTTTTCCAGACGACCCCGGCCCTGCTCAGAAAGCGTGAATTTTTTCTTCTCGTCTTTCCTTTAAAATTCTTTGCTAGATGGGTAGAATGGAGCTTCAAACACGAGGAAAAGCCACTCCCGTCCTCAGATACGGAGTATGAGGGCCCCAGCAGCATCGAATGTGGCACGAAGTAGACCCAAAAAAAAAGATTTATTTCCAGACGACCCTGGCCCTGCTCGGAAAGCATGAATTTTTTTTCTCTTCTTTCCTCTAAATTTCTTTGCTAGATGGGTAGAATAGAGCTTCAAACACGAGGAAAAGCTACTCTCGTCCTCAGATACGATGTATGAGGGCCACAGCAGAATCGAATGTGTCACGAAGTAGACAAAAAAAAATGATTTTTTTCCAGACGACCCCGGCCCTGCTCGGAAAGCGTGAATTTTTTTTCTCTTCTTTCCTTTCAATTTCTTTGCTAGATGGGTAGAATGGAGCTTCAAACACGAGGAAAAGCCACTCCCGTCCTCAGATACGGAGTATGAGGGCCCCAGCAGCATCGAATGTGGCACGAAGTAGACCCAAAAAAAACTATTTTTTTCCAGACGACCCCGGCCCTGCTCGGAAAGCGGAATTTTTTTTCTCGTCTTTCCTTTAAATTTCTTTGCTAGATGGGTAGAATGGAGCTTCAAACACGAGGAAAAGCCACTCCCGTCCTCAGATACGGAGTATGAGGGCCCCAGCAGGATCGAATGTGGCACGAAGTAGACCCAAAAAAAACGATTTTTTTTCCAGACGACCCCGGCCCTGCTCGGAATTTTTTTTCTCGTCTTTCCTTTAAATTTCATTGCTAGATGGGACGAATGGAGCTTCAAACACGAGGAAAAGCCACTCCCGTCCTCAGATACGGAGTATGAGGGCCCCAGCAGCATCGAATGTGGCACGAAGTAGACCCAAAAAAAATATTTTTTCCAGACGACCCCGGCACTGCTCGGAAAGTGTGCATTTTTTTTCTCTTCTTTCCTTTAAATTTCTTTGCTAGATGGGTAGAATGGAGCTTCAAACACGAGGAAAAGCCACTCCCGTCCTCAGATACGGAGTATGAGGGCCCCAGCAGCATCGAATGTGTCACGAAGTAGACCCAAAAAAAATATTTTTTTCTAGACGACCCCGGCCCTGCTCGGAAAGCGTGAATTTTTTTTCTCTTCTTTCCTTTAAATTTTTTTGCTAGATGGGTAGAATGGAGCTTCAAACACGAGGAAAAGCCACTCCCGTCCTCAGATACGGAGTATGAGGGCCCCAGCAGCATCGAATGTGGCACGAAGTAGACCCAAAAAAAACTATTTTTTTCCAGACGACCCCGGCCCTGCTCGGAAAGCGGAATTTTTTTTCTCGTCTTTCCTTTAAATTTCTTTGCTAGATGGGTAGAATGGAGCTTCAAACACGAGGAAAAGCCACTCCCGTCCTCAGATACGGAGTATGAGGGCCCCAGCAGGATCGAATGTGGCACGAAGTAGACCCAAAAAGAAACGATTTTTTTTCCAGACGACCCCGGCCCTGCTCGGAATTTTTTTTCTCGTCTTTCCTTTAAATTTCATTGCTAGATGGGACGAATGGAGCTTCAAACACGAGGAAAAGCCACTCCCGTCCTCAGATACGGAGTATGAGGGCCCCAGCAGCATCGAATGTGGCACGAAGTAGACCCAAAAAAAATATTTTTTCCAGACGACCCCGGCACTGCTCGGAAAGTGTGCATTTTTTTTCTCTTCTTTCCTTTAAATTTCTTTGCTAGATGGGTAGAATGGAGCTTCAAACACGAGGAAAAGCCACTCCCGTCCTCAGATACGGAGTATGAGGGCCCCAGCAGCATCGAATGTGGCACGAAGTAGACCCAAAAAAAATGATTTTTTTCCGGACGACCCCGGCCCTGCTCGGAAAGCGTGAATTTTTTTTGTCTTCTTTCCTCTAAATTTCTTTGCTAGATGCGTAGAATGGAGCTTCAAACACGAGGAAAAGCCACTCAAGTCCTCAGATACGGAGTATGAGGGCCTCAGCAGCATCGAACGTGGCACGAAGTAGACCCAAAAAAATGATTTTTTTCCAGACGACCCCGGCCCTGCTCGGAAAGCGTGAATTTCTTTTCTCTTCTTTCCTTTAAATTTCTTTGCTAGATGGGTAGAATGGAGCTTCAAACACGAGGAAAAGCCACTCCCGTCCTCAGATACGGAGTATGAGGGCCCCAGCAGCATCGAATGTGGCACGAAGTAGACCCAAAAAAAATGATTTTTTTCCAGACGACCCCGGCCCTGCTCGGAAAGCGTGAATTTCTTTTCTCTTCTTTCCTTTAAATTTCTTTGCTAGATGGGTAGAATGGAGCTTCAAACACGAGGAAAAGCCACTCCCGTCCTCAGATACGGAGTATGAGGGCCCCAGCAGCATCGAATGTGGCACGAAGTAGACCCAAAAAAAAAGATTTATTTCCAGACGACCCTGGCCCTGCTCGGAAAGCATGAATTTTTTTTCTCTTCTTTCCTCTAAATTTCTTTGCTAGATGGGTAGAATAGAGCTTCAAACACGAGGAAAAGCTACTCTCGTCCTCAGATACGGAGTATGAGGGCCACAGCAGAATCGAATGTGTCACGAAGTAGACAAAAAAAAATGATTTTTTTCCAGACGACCCCGGCCCTGCTCGGAAAGCGTGAATTTTTTTTCTCGTAGTTCCTTTCAATTTCTTTGCTAGATGGGTAGAATGGAGCTTCAAACACGAGGAAAAGCCACTCCCGTCCTCAGATACGGAGTATGAGGGCCCCAGCAGCATCGAATGTGGCACGAAGTAGACCCAAAAAAAATGATTTTTTTCCAGACGACCCTGGCCCTGCTCGGAAAGCGTGAATTTTTTTTCTCTTCTTACCTTTAAATTTCTTTGCTAGATGGTTAGAATGGAGCTTCAAACACGAGGAAAAGCCACTCCCGTCCTCAGATACGGAGTAAGAGGGCCCCAGCAGCATCGAATGTGGCACGAAGTAGACCCAAAAAAAAGATTTTTTCCAGACGACCCCGGCCCTGCTCGGAAAGCGTGAATTTCTTTTCTCTTCTTTCCTTTAAATTTCTTTGCTAGATGGGTAGAATGGAGCTTCAAACACGAGGAAAAGCCACTCCCGTCCTCAGATACGGAGTATGAGGGCCCCAGCAGCATCGAATGTGGCACGAAGTAGACCCAAAAAAAAAGATTTATTTCCAGACGACCCTGGCCCTGCTCGGAAAGCATGAATTTTTTTTCTCTTCTTTCCTCTAAATTTCTTTGCTAGATGGGTAGAATAGAGCTTCAAACACGAGGAAAAGCTACTCTCGTCCTCAGATACGGAGTATGAGGGCCACAGCAGAATCGAATGTGTCACGAAGTAGACAAAAAAAAATGATTTTTTTCCAGACGACCCCGGCCCTGCTCGGAAAGCGTGAATTTTTTTTCTCGTAGTTCCTTTCAATTTCTTTGCTAGATGGGTAGAATGGAGCTTCAAACACGAGGAAAAGCCACTCCCGTCCTCAGATACGGAGTATGAGGGCCCCAGCAGCATCGAATGTGGCACGAAGTAGACCCAACAAAAAATAATTTTTTTTGCAGACGACCCCGGCTCAGCTCGGAAAGCGTGCATTTTTTTTCTCTTCTTTCCTCTAAATTTCTTTGCTAGATGCGTAGAATGGAGCTTCAAACACGAGGAAAAGCCACTCCCGTCCTCAGATACGGAGTAAGAGGGCCCCAGCAGCATCGAATGTGGCACGAAGTAGACCCAAAAAAAAGATTTTTTCCAGACGACCCCGGCCCTGCTCGGAAAGCGTGAATTTTTTTTGTCTTCTTTCCTCTAAATTTCTTTGCTAGATGCGTAGAATGGAGCTTCAAACACGAGGAAAAGCCACTCCCGTCCTCAGATACGGAGTATGAGGGCCCCAGCAGCATCGAATGTGGCACGAAGTAGACCCAAAAAAAAAGATTTATTTCCAGACGACCCTGGCCCTGCTCGGAAAGCATGAATTTTTTTTCTCTTCTTTCCTCTAAATTTCTTTGCTAGATGGGTAGAATAGAGCTTCAAACACGAGGAAAAGCTACTCTCGTCCTCAGATACGGAGTATGAGGGCCACAGCAGAATCGAATGTGTCACGAAGTAGACAAAAAAAAATGATTTTTTTCCAGACGACCCCGGCCCTGCTCGGAAAGCGTGAATTTTTTTTCTCGTAGTTCCTTTCAATTTCTTTGCTAGATGGGTAGAATGGAGCTTCAAACACGAGGAAAAGCCACTCCCGTCCTCAGATACGGAGTATGAGGGCCCCAGCAGCATCGAATGTGGCACGAAGTAGACCCAACAAAAAATAATTTTTTTTGCAGACGACCCCGGCTCAGCTCGGAAAGCGTGCATTTTTTTTCTCTTCTTTCCTCTAAATTTCTTTGCTAGATGCGTAGAATGGAGCTTCAAACACGAGGAAAAGCCACTCCCGTCCTCAGATACGGAGTAAGAGGGCCCCAGCAGCATCGAATGTGGCACGAAGTAGACCCAAAAAAAAGATTTTTTCCAGACGACCCCGGCCCTGCTCGGAAAGCGTGAATTTTTTTTGTCTTCTTTCTTCTAAATTTCTTTGCTAGATGCGTAGAATGGAGCTTCAAACACGAGGAAAAGCCACTCCCGTCCTCAGATACGATGTATGAGGGCCCCAGCAGCATCGAATGTGGCACGAAGTAGACCCAAAAAAAAGATTTTTTCCAGACGACCCCGGCCCTGCTCGGAAAGCGTGAATTTTTTTTGTCTTCTTTCCTCTAAATTTCTTTGCCAGATGGGTAGAATGGAGCTTCAAACACGAGGAAAAGCCACTCCCGTCCTCAGATATGGAGTATGAGGGCCCCAGCAGCATCGAATGTGGCACGAAGTAGACCCAAAAAAAATTATTTTTTTCCAGACGACCCCGGCCCTGCTCGGAAAGCGTGCATTTTTTTTCTCTTCTTTCCTTTAAATTTCTTTGCTAGATGGGTAGAATGGAGCTTCAAACACGAGGAAAAGCCACTCCCGTGAATTTTTTTTCTCTTCTTTCCTTTAAATTTCTTTGCTAGATGGGTAGAATGGAGCTTCAAACACGAGGAAAAGCCACTCCCGTCCTCAGATACGGAGTATGAGGGCCCCAGCAGCATCGAATGTGGCACGAAGTAGACCCAAAAAAAATATTTTTTCCAGACGACCCCGGCACTGCTCGGAAAGTGTGCATTTTTTTTCTCTTCTTTCCTTTAAATTTCTTTGCTAGATGGGTAGAATGGAGCTTCAAACACGAGGAAAAGCCACTCCCGTCCTCAGATACGGAGTATGAGGGCCCCAGCAGCATCGAATGTGTCACGAAGTAGACCCAAAAAAAATATTTTTTTCTAGACGACCCCGGCCCTGCTCGGAAAGCGTGAATTTTTTTTCTCTTCTTTCCTTTAAATTTTTTTGCTAGATGGGTAGAATGGAGCTTCAAACACGAGGAAAAGCCACTCCCGTCCTCAGATACGGAGTATGAGGGCCCCAGCAGCATCGAATGTGGCACGAAGTAGACCCAAAAAAAACTATTTTTTTCCAGACGACCCCGGCCCTGCTCGGAAAGCGGAATTTTTTTTCTCGTCTTTCCTTTAAATTTCTTTGCTAGATGGGTAGAATGGAGCTTCAAACACGAGGAAAAGCCACTCCCGTCCTCAGATACGGAGTATGAGGGCCCCAGCAGGATCGAATGTGGCACGAAGTAGACCCAAAAAAAACGATTTTTTTTCCAGACGACCCCGGCCCTGCTCGGAATTTTTTTTCTCGTCTTTCCTTTAAATTTCATTGCTAGATGGGACGAATGGAGCTTCAAACACGAGGAAAAGCCACTCCCGTCCTCAGATACGGAGTATGAGGGCCCCAGCAGCATCGAATGTGGCACGAAGTAGACCCAAAAAAAATATTTTTTCCAGACGACCCCGGCACTGCTCGGAAAGTGTGCATTTTTTTTCTCTTCTTTCCTTTAAATTTCTTTGCTAGATGGGTAGAATGGAGCTTCAAACACGAGGAAAAGCCACTCCCGTCCTCAGATACGGAGTATGAGGGCCCCAGCAGCATCGAATGTGGCACGAAGTAGACCCAAAAAAAATGATTTTTTTCCGGACGACCCCGGCCCTGCTCGGAAAGCGTGAATTTTTTTTGTCTTCTTTCCTCTAAATTTCTTTGCTAGATGCGTAGAATGGAGCTTCAAACACGAGGAAAAGCCACTCAAGTCCTCAGATACGGAGTATGAGGGCCTCAGCAGCATCGAACGTGGCACGAAGTAGACCCAAAAAAATGATTTTTTTCCAGACGACCCCGGCCCTGCTCGGAAAGCGTGAATTTCTTTTCTCTTCTTTCCTTTAAATTTCTTTGCTAGATGGGTAGAATGGAGCTTCAAACACGAGGAAAAGCCACTCCCGTCCTCAGATACGGAGTATGAGGGCCCCAGCAGCATCGAATGTGGCACGAAGTAGACCCAAAAAAAATGATTTTTTTCCAGACGACCCCGGCCCTGCTCGGAAAGCGTGAATTTCTTTTCTCTTCTTTCCTTTAAATTTCTTTGCTAGATGGGTAGAATGGAGCTTCAAACACGAGGAAAAGCCACTCCCGTCCTCAGATACGGAGTATGAGGGCCCCAGCAGCATCGAATGTGGCACGAAGTAGACCCAAAAAAAAAGATTTATTTCCAGACGACCCTGGCCCTGCTCGGAAAGCATGAATTTTTTTTCTCTTCTTTCCTCTAAATTTCTTTGCTAGATGGGTAGAATAGAGCTTCAAACACGAGGAAAAGCTACTCTCGTCCTCAGATACGGAGTATGAGGGCCACAGCAGAATCGAATGTGTCACGAAGTAGACAAAAAAAAATGATTTTTTTCCAGACGACCCCGGCCCTGCTCGGAAAGCGTGAATTTTTTTTCTCGTAGTTCCTTTCAATTTCTTTGCTAGATGGGTAGAATGGAGCTTCAAACACGAGGAAAAGCCACTCCCGTCCTCAGATACGGAGTATGAGGGCCCCAGCAGCATCGAATGTGGCACGAAGTAGACCCAAAAAAAATGATTTTTTTCCAGACGACCCTGGCCCTGCTCGGAAAGCGTGAATTTTTTTTCTCTTCTTACCTTTAAATTTCTTTGCTAGATGGTTAGAATGGAGCTTCAAACACGAGGAAAAGCCACTCCCGTCCTCAGATACGGAGTAAGAGGGCCCCAGCAGCATCGAATGTGGCACGAAGTAGACCCAAAAAAAAGATTTTTTCCAGACGACCCCGGCCCTGCTCGGAAAGCGTGAATTTTTTTTGTCTTCTTTCCTCTAAATTTCTTTGCTAGATGCGTAGAATGGAGCTTCAAACACGAGGAAAAGCCACTCCCGTCCTCAGATACGATGTATGAGGGCCCCAGCAGCATCGAATGTGGCACGAAGTAGACCCAAAAAAAAGATTTTTTCCAGACGACCCCGGCCCTGCTCGGAAAGCGTGAATTTTTTTTGTCTTCTTTCCTCTAAATTTCTTTGCCAGATGGGTAGAATGGAGCTTCAAACACGAGGAAAAGCCACTCCCGTCCTCAGATATGGAGTATGAGGGCCCCAGCAGCATCGAATGTGGCACGAAGTAGACCCAAAAAAAATTATTTTTTTCCAGACGACCCCGGCCCTGCTCGGAAAGCGTGCATTTTTTTTCTCTTCTTTCGTTTAAATTTCTTTGCTAGATGGGTAGAATGGAGCTTCAAACACGAGGAAAAGCCACTCCCGTCCTCGGATACGGAGTATGAGGGCCCCAGCAGCATCGAATGTGGCACGAAGTAGACCCAAAAAAAATGATTTTTTTCCAGACGACCCCGGCACTGCTCGGAAAGCGTGAATTTTTTTTCTCTTCTTTCCTTTGAATTTCTTTGCTAGATGGGTAGAATGGAGCTTCAAACACGAGGAAAAGCCACTCCCGTCCTCAGATACGGAGTATGAGGGCCCCAGCAGCATCGAATGTGGCACGAAATAGACTCAAAAAAAATGATTTTTTTTCCAGACGACCCCGGCTCTGCTCGTAAAGCGTGAATTTCTTTTCTCTTCTTTCCTTTAAATTTCTTTGCTAGATGGGTAGAATGATGCTTCAAACACGAGGAAAAGCCACTCCCGTCGTCAGATACGTAGTATGAGGGCCCCAGCAGCATCGAATGTGTCACGAAGTAGACCCAAAAAAAAAGATTTATTTCCAGACGACCCTGGCCCTGCTCGGAAAGCATGAATTTTTTTTCTCTTCTTTCCTCTAAATTTCTTTGCTAGATGGGTAGAATAGAGCTTCAAACACGAGGAAAAGCTACTCTCGTCCTCAGATACGGAGTATGAGGGCCACAGCAGAATCGAATGTGTCACGAAGTAGACAAAAAAAAATGATTTTTTTCCAGACGACCCCGGCCCTGCTCGGAAAGCGTGAATTTTTTTTCTCGTAGTTCCTTTCAATTTCTTTGCTAGATGGGTAGAATGGAGCTTCAAACACGAGGAAAAGCCACTCCCGTCCTCAGATACGGAGTATGAGGGCCCCAGCAGCATCGAATGTGGCACGAAGTAGACCCAAAAAAATGATTTTTTTCCAGACGACCCTGGCCCTGCTCGGAAAGCGTGAATTTTTTTTCTCTTCTTACCTTTAAATTTCTTTGCTAGATGGTTAGAATGGAGCTTCAAACACGAGGAAAAGCCACTCCCGTCCTCAGATACGGAGTATGAGGGCCCCAGCAGCATCGAATGTGGCACGAAGTAGACCCAAAAAAAAGATTTTTTCCAGACGACCCCGGCCCTGCTCGGAAAGCGTGAATTTTTTTTGTCTTCTTTCCTCTAAATTTCTTTGCTAGATGCGTAGAATGGAGCTTCAAACACGAGGAAAAGCCACTCCCGTCCTCAGATACGATGTATGAGGGCCCCAGCAGCATCGAATGTGGCACGAAGTAGACCCAAAAAAAATATTTTTTTCCAGACGACCCCGGCCCTGCTCGGAAAGCGTGAATTTTTTTTCTCTTCTTTCCTTTAAATTTCTTTGCCAGATGGGTAGAATGGAGCTTCAAACACGAGGAAAAGCCACTCCCGTCCTCAGATATGGAGTATCAGGGCCCCAGCAGCATCGAATGTGGCACGAAGTAGACCCGAAAAAAATGATTTTTTTCCAGACGACCCCGGCCCTGCTCGGAAAGCGTGCATTTTTTTTCTCTTCTTTCGTTTAAATTTCTTTGCTAGATGGGTAGAATGGAGCTTCAAACACGAGGAAAAGCCACTCCCGTCCTCGGATACGGAGTATGAGGGCCCCAGCAGCATCGAATGTGGCACGAAGTAGACCCAAAAAAAATGACTTTTTTCCAGACGACCCCGGCACTGCTCTTAAAGCGTGAATTTTTTTTCTCTTCTTTCCTTTAAATTTCTTTGCTAGATGGGTAGAATGGAGCTTCAAACACGAGGAAAAGCCACTCCCGTCCTCAGATACGGAGTATGAGGGCCCCAGCAGCATCAAATGTGGCACGAAGTAGACCCAAAAAAATGATTTTTTTCCAGACGACCCCGGCCCTGCTCGGAAAGCGTGAATTTTTTTTCTCTTCTTTCCTTTAAATTTCTTTGCTAGATGGGTAGAATGGAGCTTCAAACACGAGGAAAAGCCACTCCCGTCCTCAGATACGGAGTATGAGGGCCCCAGCAGCATCGAATGTGGCACGAAGTAGACCCAAAACAAATTATTTTTTTCCAGACGACCCCGGTCCTGCTCGGAAAGCGTTAATTTTTTTCCTCTTCTTTCCTTTAAATTTCTTTGCTATATGGGTAGAATGCAGCTTCAAACACGAGGAAAAGCCACTCCCGTCCTCAGATACGTAGTATGAGGGCCCCAGCCGCGTCGAATGTGGCACGAAGTAGACCCAAAAAAAAGATTTTTTCCAGACGACCCCGGCCCTGCTCGGAAAGCGTGAATTTTTTTTGTCTTCTTTCCTCTAAATTTCTTTGCTAGATGCGTAGAATGGAGCTTCAAACACGAGGAAAAGCCACCCCCGTCCTCAGATACGATGTATGAGGGCCCCAGCAGCATCGAATGTGGCACGAAGTAGACCCAAAAAAAATATTTTTTTCCAGACGACCCCGGCCCTGCTCGGAAAGGGTGAATTTTTTTTCTCTTCTTTCCTTTAAATTTCTTTGCCAGATGGGTAGAATGGAGCTTCAAACACGAGGAAAAGCCACTCCCGTCCTCAGATATGGAGTATGAGGGCCCCAGCAGCATCGAATGTGGCACGAAGTAGACCCAAAAAAAATGATTTTTTTCCAGACGACCCCGGCACTGCTCGGAAAGCGTGAATTTTTTTTCTCTTCTTTCCTTTAAATTTCTTTGCTAGATGGGTAGAATGGAGCTTCAAACACGAGGAAAAGCCACTCCCGTCCTCAGATACGGAGTATGAGGGCCCCAGCAGCATCGAATGTGGCACGAAATAGACTCAAAAAAAATGATTTTTTTTCCAGACGACCCCGGCTCTGCTCGTAAAGCGTGAATATTTTTTCTCTTCTTTCCTTTAAATTTCTTTGCTAGATGGGTAGAATGGAGCTTCAAACACGAGGAAAAGCCACTCCCGTCGTCAGATACGTAGTATGAGGGCTCCAGCAGCATCGAATGTGTCACGAAGTAGACCCAAAAAAAAAGATTTATTTCCAGACGACCCTGGCCCTGCTCGGAAAGCATGAATTTTTTTTCTCTTCTTTC